>PVLA01002072.1:142439-247263 GCA_004027455.1 Hydrochoerus hydrochaeris
AATCATACTTTGCAAATCTATCTTCAAGTTTTGAAAGTTTGTCTTTAGTTTCTGTTAAAAGGTTTTGCCAGGTTTCAATGGAGTTTTTAATTTCCTGATATTCTCTTTGGATCTGTTTCATATATTCTAGATTTTGTTTATATTCTTCATCAAAGGCTTCTCTCCTTTCTCTGGGTTCCTCTATTCTTTCATTTGTGCCAAGTTGAGGATTACCCAGGATTTCTTTTATTAATCTTCTTATAACTTGCCTCACCTGAGTTAGAATTTCAGATTTAAATTTGAAGATGAGGTCACGGATGTATTTCTTCATTTCCTCCTCAGCATTTACCTCTGTTGGACTCACTTTCCCTGGTTCCGCAGTTTGGGACCTTTTGCTCTTTCTCTGTCTTGTCATGTTTTCGGCCCCCTTCAGACAGGTGGGTGGTGGAGGTCTCTGGGCCTTTCCTACTGCTTACAGTTTTTCTGCAGCACACTTGCTAGGGAAGTACCACGCTGAGTCCACTGCATGCTGAGAGCTGGCTCCTCCCCCTATGCCAGTCAACCAGTTTATGCTTCAACAAGTTTGGGTGCTCCCTGGGGATGCCACTGGCCCAGAAAAGCCTGGTCCCTAGCTATTGGGTTTCAACCAGGGGCATGGCCCAGCCCGAGCAGATCCCACCAATCTGCTTTGGACTAGGAGTCATCAGCAGAGGCCACCTCCGGTTTTGATTCAAGCCGGCCCTGCCCAACTCCAAAATGTCACCCACCCAGTCCTCACGTTTTGGGGATTCCAGTTCCTGTCACTCACCAAAGCTCGTGCAGCTCGACTGGCTGTTTCTACTCCCCATCTCAGCGCCTCCTCCAGCGGAGGATCTGGAGCTCGCCAGCGGGCCGCAATCTCAGCTCGATCCTGAGTCACCTGACTTTAAGACGGCCTGGTACAGCGATCGGGGCTCGCCCAGCTCCAGCCCTCTGTCCATGCTTCCTTTTCTTCTTTTTTTTTATTTCTTTTTCTTTTTCCTCAGTTTCTTCCTGGGTCATGAGAATTCCTCTCTTTTTGTCTGGCTTTCTCCATGTTGCCAGATTCCAGCATCTGAGTTGTTTTTATTTTTTTTTTTTCCTCAGAGAGGCTCTCTTATCTTGCCGCCACTCAGTCAGCCATCTTGCAAAAAAAAAAAAACACTCCTTTTTTAAAATAAGATTTCTTTTAAAATCATTTTCAAGTTTATTTTGAGCATATTTTATCTAAACTGATTTTGAGTCTTGCTCACTTTTCTCTACCTTTTCGAAAGTTACATGAACTGAACCCTCTTGTCTTTTTACATATTGGCTTGCTATGTAATTATTACTGTTAAGTGCTTTCTGAAAATTGGTAGCTTAAAAATAACAGTAAAAAAAATTATTGTAATTGATCTGGTCATGAAATGAAATATTTAATGAAAAAAGACTGTTAATTATTTTATTTTGAAATTTGTAGACGGGCAAACCAACAGAATATATTTTATATTAAATCAAGTCTTCAAGTATTAGTTATTTACAGATACTGTATATTCTCCAGACAGTGCAACGTGGCTTTTTGTCCTTAAGTAACACAGTTGAAAAAGTTAAAACATTCCTCAAAGCAGTTCCTTGCCACCACTAGCCTGTTCCCTGTGGGATTTCGCAGGTGCTTTGCCTGGGCTGGTTTTCAGGTGAAGCAGTGGGGCTTTCACTGCATTCCGAGGGAGATTATTTCATCACTTAATAGACTTCACTTTAAGCAAGTGATTGTCTTTGATCATGTTTATATCATTATTGTGGTAGTGTATCCTTGTATTTTTCTCTTTGCCCGTCTTTGTTAGCTCTATTGGCATATTTGTATTTGTGTGAAGGTGATTAATTTTACAGAAAGCAGAAAGTCTAGTAAAGACTGATGGATACAGTATACATGAGCCTTAGGAAGTGAATTTAGGTTTCTAGCAAATCTAAATGCTACTAAGAGTAATTTCTACCTACTGTTGTTTCTAAATTACTCAGGATTTTCATAGGCGTTTCCCTATATTCTTAAATAAAATAACAGTTTGATTTCTTGAGTGATTTGAACAGTTTATATTTAAGAATCTTCATACTTTTCTTATTTTGAGGCATGGAATGCACACATGCAAAAGAAGGGAAAAATAGCAAAATAAATAAAAGGTTCCTTATGAAGGGTAATATAATGCTGTTCAATTTTGATATACAGTGAAATTGTGCTATTATATAATTATGTAATCATATTTAGAATTTATGCCAGCATCTGAAATAAATTAACAAATATAATTTTTCTTTGCTTGTAGCAACTTATAACAATTTATGTACATAGTTGGATAGTCATATAAAAACATCTCAGTCCTAGTTAGTGCTTATGTATCTTTATAATATGCAATTATATTTGTTAATTTCTTTTGGGTCACATTGGCATAAATTCATAATGTAATTACCTAAGTTTGTGATTAAACTACTTTATTTTTCCCAAGGCACAAATTGGCATTCTACATACCACAAAGTTAAGCCATTTTCTAAAAAAAAGAACAAAGTGATAAATTTAGTTATTTTGATTTTATAACCCATTGTGTTTTGTGAAAAAGTGATTATGGGATAATAAAATTTTCTGTTTGAGGATGACTATACAAAATAAATAGAAGCATTTGTATTAGTGATAAAACTGCATTTAGAACAATACCTAAAATATAAAAAGCTTCAAAATCTGGCAGATTGAACACTACCATGTTATTTGTTTAGTAGACCACTCTTGTTCTTTAAAACATTATAGTGTGTCTTGAGCATTAAATATTAAAATATTCTCAGTGATATACTTTAGAAATAATAAAGTTACTCCTGAAATATTCTAGCAATCCAAAATCAAATTAATTTTCTTATCCAAGATAATACATTTGGAAAGTAGAGCAATCCAAGAAATCATTGAATTTTTCTGAATAAACATACTTTTTGTTAATTGAAGAAAGCAGTATTGTAATTAGGCAGTATCTCAAACCTATGATACAGACATTTCCAATGCTATCATCATCAATGTTTATTTGGTAAAATAGCAATCACTACAAAATCAATGTTTATTTGGTAAAATAGCAATCACTACAAAAAATTCTATCTTAAAGTATAGATAACCTTCATTATTTAATACAATAGCAATCTTATTGTAAGACTTTGATTTAATTAGCTGGAGATACACACATAATTTTCTCCTTGTCTATTTCTGTTGTTTTTTTTTTTTTGAGGTAAAATTTATATGCAGTTATGCACAGATCTTAAATACGCAGTGTGATAACGTGTGAAGATGTATGTATCTGGGTAACCAGCACCTTCATCTCAGTACGGACTATCATGGCATCGGAATGCTCCCTCCTAGCCCTACCGCCTTGGACCACCACCCTGCTGTTTTCTTACCATAGCCTGTTTTGCCTGTTCTTTGACTTTATATAAATAGAAGCATACAGTACACACTCTAGTAAGGGCAGCTTCTTTTACTGTGTGTCTGTGAAGTTGTTCCTTGTTGCTACTTACCGTGTAGTTCATTCTCTTTTGTTGTTGTACAACATTCTATTGTATGGATATACCACAATTTGATTATCCTTCTCCTAGTGGATGGACTGGTATGATTATACTTGCAACATTGCAACTATTATAAATAAACTTGCCAGCATATTTTTTTGAGTTCTTGAAGTTTTGTTTTGATTTGTATTTCCCAAATGACCAGAGATGCCAAACATTTTATCATGTACTTATTTGGTCATTTGTATTTCTTTTGAGAATTATCTATCATTTCAGTTGCCAAGTTTTTTGATTGAGCGCTTCATTTTTGGGATTTTTTTCATATGTGGGATTATTATTTTTTACTTTGCTTCCTTTGTTTTGTTTTTAGTTCTCTGTCTGAAGAGTAACTGGTAAACATTTTTTCTGATTCCATGTGTTGTCTCTTCACTCTCATGGTTGTTTTCTTTGCCATGTAGAAGCTTTTTAATTTGATACAATCCCATTTGTTAATTTTTGGTGTTGTTTCTTAGGCTGTTGGTGTTCTGTTCAGAAAGTCCTTGCTTATGTCTTCAAGTGTTTTACCTAGGTTATCTTTCATCACATTTAATGTTTCTATTTATCCAGGTCTTTGATCTGTTTTGATTTTATTTGAGTACATGGTAAGAGATACGGGTCTGGATTTGTTCTGTTGGAGATAGCCAGCTTTCCCAGCTCTACTTGATGGAGGGGTTGCATTCAGTCAGTTGTGTTATATTCCTGACAGTGCTATTTTGATGTGGTTTTGGTGTCACCCTGTTTGAATATTGAGTCTACTGTAAATTCACTTGTTGAGTTATAAACACACATTTGGTAAATCTAGTTTGTTTCATAGCAAAGGAAATTTTGTTTATGTGTACGATCATGTGCGATCATTTTAGTTAATTTGGGGAACCATACGTGAAATAAGATGGTGAATTATTATACAAGTAATTTTTTATGTTGATATCCTGTTTGAATTCTAAAATGTAAAATGTATTATCCTGATAGAGCGTTGCAAAGAGAATTAGGAAAAACATATCCAGATATGGTTGTGATAAATTTTAACACCTGTGATAAGAAGAAAGTTAAAATAAAATTTTCCTGATTGACAAACAAAAATGACACATTAGATTGTGATAATCTTTCTTTAGTTTCTGGATTTCTGAGACTTCATTCAGTCTTCAGTTTTTTCCACTCATCTATCCTTATTGGCATAACTGGATATATGGCCTGTTACCCTTTACAAATGCAGATTTCCTTGAAATGGTTTAAAATGCTTTAAATAGTTCACATGGGTTTTTTGTTAGTGCGGCCGGAGCTCAATTTGGCTTCACCAAGCTAGGAATACTAGAGGGAACTAACAGATAGATACAAGATTTTGGAAGATGGAAGGCCAATGAATGGCTTGTAACTCAGCCAGTGCTATGAAAAAAAGGGGTGCAAGTGTTTTTAGGGGAGCTTGTTACAGGGCCCAACTGATTCCTAAGCAGAGAGCTTCAGGAAATGAGGTTCCAGTTACAAGAGTAGGGATGTAGACCAGTGCTGAAAATGTGAAGAGTTGAGGCTCATAAGGAATACGTAGCCCACTGAGTGGCACACACTGAATTCTTTCTCCTCTCATTCTCAAAATAAGAATTAGAAAAAATTGTGGATTCCCAGCACCAAACACAATTGAGGGATGGTTGAGGGACTGTCCACAAATC
Source organism: Hydrochoerus hydrochaeris (assembly GCA_004027455.1). Taxonomy (NCBI): domain Eukaryota; kingdom Metazoa; phylum Chordata; class Mammalia; order Rodentia; family Hydrochaeridae; genus Hydrochoerus; species Hydrochoerus hydrochaeris. The sequence goes on from PVLA01002072.1 coordinate 147,650, forward strand.
ACAGGCATTAAATGGGAGTCTGCATAATTTAAAATGGAATTTTGCTTCTTTCTTTCTTTGCTGAGTTGTAGTAGTAGTAGTAGCTAGCCTTACAACTCTCAAGTCCAAGGAGGAGCTGATCAAGAGGAGACTGGTAGATACTGGCTCATTGGGGTGGTTTCTGAATTCAGGGTCCACAGGATCTCTGTATGATCAGATTTGCTATGGCTTCTGCTTACAGAGCAGCATCCAATCTGCTTTTTTTAGTTCTTGGCTGTTAAATATGCATGGATAACCAAGTATTGACATGCAGTGCAGACATTCTGTCATGTAAGTGCAGTGATCAAAGCAAATAAAAATATAAAATAGTTTGAACAAAGAGAGACCATAGGGGACAAAATGAGTTATAATAATTTATAGTGAGTAGTTTCAAGTAAGAGTTTGTATCAGAAACAGGAGAGATGTTATTAAAACAATTGTCCAAAAAAGAGCTCTTGAGAACTAAATTAAAGAAATTAGAATGATAAAAGATTAATGGAGAAAGTGATCCAGGAAGTAAAATTAAAAGAAGAGATGAATAATGACAGAGGAAAGATAAAGAAAATTTGAGGATCAATTCAGGAAAATCGTTCTGTCCATAAGAGTTTCAGGAAGTAGAAAGAAAATAAGAGAGAAGAAACTAATTTTATAAAAGACAAAAATCTCTTAAAACTGCATGCATATGAAAAAGTGTTTTTTTAAAGAAAACTGTGGACTCTGAATTATTAAAAATCTCTCTCCTTATTTTGAAATTTGTTGCCCGATTAGCCATTTATCAGGGATCCACACAGTCTGTTTACTCACATACGATGTGCGTGTGTGTTTTCACAGGTAGATATAAGTGCCACAGAATACTGCATATGAGGAAGCACTCCACAAAAAAATGATAATGTGAGATTCTGTCTTTTGACTGCACTTTGAGGAAAGCTGATTACATCCACCCAATACCTTTAAATCTGTGAGCGATGTAGTTGCTACCAAGTCTAGGGCAACTCCATCCTGTCCTGTCACGGCTCTTTCTGTGGTACAGTGAAGTCCACATCAGAAGACAGATGAGGTGATCTGATGGTCGCTTCTCCATGTAGAAGGAATGTTTGTTTTCTTTTTAATAAATTCAGAGAACAACCATCGGGCATAAGACAGTTTAAAAGAGGATTAGATCTCTTTGGGATTATGAAAGAACCATTGTGTATATTCTAGTACCAACATAAAAGGGTTTTATGCTGATAACATAAGATCTTTGTCCGCTTATGAAACTGTCTTTGTCTTGAGTATATTTTATAAGTAAATCAATAAAATTCATCTACTATACACTAAATAAATAATTATTTCATGCCAAATATTGCTAATGTGAAATATAAAATTATCAGGGACTTTAAAGAACAAATGAGAAAGTGAGGGGAAGTAATTTGTGAATGGACAAAGACAATTTTTAGCTTTTTATGATTAATAAATACTAAATTTTGTTTCTCACAAGGTAATTCCATATCATACAGAAAAAACAAAAACAATTTCATATTTGTAGAAGTCAAAGGGAAATTTTGTTCAGTATTGTTGAAAGAAACTCCTATATTTTAACCTTGTGAAATAAATATACAGTAATCATAGAGAACTAATCTTGTATAAATAACAGCAAGCAAAAACATGAAACTGGCTTTTTTCTAATTGGCATAGTTACTGTAATTTCTTTTGATTCTTGAACACCTCCCTAGATTGGTCTTTACTTCTTCAGTGAACATGGGTGCACATCAGTAACAGCCTGTTCTACTGTACCCCAATCAGACAAATTAAGACAATAAGTGTGTTGAAAGTGAAATTTCTATAACTTACTCAATTTAGTGGAATTTTTGTTAGTACAGATTTTCGAGGTCAGTAAGCAGGATTATTAGAAAATATGAAAATAATGATCAAAGTAATAGAATGTTTTAGAACTTTTCAAAGCATTAAGTCTTCTATGTTTTTATTACTTAAAACATTTATTTTAATTCTGCTTGTATGTTCAAGTCATATTTGGATCTATTTGCCAAGCAAAAGGTTTCCTTTCTCTAGGGGACTGATAACCTAGTGGATGGTCAGTTAGGGCAGCGAAGTGATTGGGGAACCTGAGAAAGCTGCGGAGAGTGGGGCTGTGAGTTAGCAAGAAACACCTACAGTTACAGATGTCCTCACGTGTGCCAGTGCCCGTGGTGTGGGTGAAACGGATGGGCACGCTCAAAGAAGGTTTGGACTTAGGATATTTGGTGAACATGCTATTACATGGGTGCAATTTAAATTAAAACTTGTGTTACAGTGAAAGACACATCGCCGTGAATCCCCTCAGAACCCAGCCCCGCTCCACACACAGTTTCCCATCCCTCGGGCGCTTTCTGCAGCAGCTCTGGAAGTCTTCTTTTCGGAGTGTCTTTATGATGGGTGATCAAAAGTACGGTGCATGCTGCTGCCAGGTGCCATCCAACAGAAAGGTAGCTTGTAGAATCGTGATGCTGGGTCCTTGTGTGTCCACAGGGGTGTTCAGAGTAAGGGGGAGGGATCTTATAAGCAGTTAGTGGCAGTGTGTCTTTTACTGTAATCAATTTTTAGAATTTAGACATTTGTTGTATCTTTCTATCATACTTCAGCATATAGTTGTGCATTACCAAGATATGTATATATGTAACAAAGTTGTCTTCCTGTGAAGAGCCATCATATGCTCTCAGACGGGTTAAATCTCTTTTTGAATTATTAGTATCTTTCTGTATGAAAATCATGGGCATTATTCTGTAGTCAAGAAAATGAGGGCTGGGGTTTGGGGGAGACTAAAAAGTTTCATAAAAATTGCTAACTAAAATATATGATGGCAAGCCAAAAACTTCCTAGGGCAGTACATTAAAATTTTTTTGATAGAGAAAACCACATTTCTTAAAGGTTTTAAACTTAGATATTTTGATATCATTTCCAAATTACTTTTCACCTACAGTTCTAGAGAGAACCCCTGATGTGGTAAAAGAGTATATTCTTTATATTACCACTTAAAAATGTGTTCTATTATTAAAATATCTCCTATAGTACATTGTGATTATGTCAAAGTTTCTGTAATTTTGTTATGATTATAAATTACAGAATTTTACATTAAAATTAATAATTTGTTACAGGTTAACATTTAGCACTAAAGATCCCAATTTCAACTTCTTAGTATTTCACTTTTTAATGTCATAAACAGCCTTGACTTTTATCTTCCAAAGTTTTAATCTGTTTGAAATGAAAGAAAAATTAAACATATCAAATTACATTTATGAACACCTTATAAGGTGATAACTTTGAAAGTATGTGACATTTGAATTATATCAAGCAAGTTACTTTAAATTATTTGAAGAAACAAAAAAGAATTCAAGCAGTCTGCACATAAGTGTACAATAATTAGTTTTAAAATTAGCAATTGAATATTTGACAATATTCACAAGTGCTTTATGTATGCATTATTGAATGCAGTTCCGTGTGCAGAGCATGTCATTGGAAAGCAGTCTCATCAGTTCCGCTTGCTTTGTTACTGTTTTCTTGCCACACTGTAGGTACTGGTGGCGTCGGCCTCATGGTTCCCAGTGTTAAATGTCATCTAGTCCAAGGGAGATTATGGGATGTGTGTGCAGATGTCAGCGTAGTCCCACGTGGTGAGGAACCCTTTGTCTGTGGAGTGCTTTGTCCTTCTTTGTAGTTCCATGCTTTGCGGGTGCATGTGTGCAGTGCTTAATGATTCACCCCTTGCGGGGCGCTGGTGCATGTGCACAGCTCGTCTCTGACCTTTTATGTCTCCTTCCCTGTTTCTCACCCCTCTCCTCCATCTCTGGATCTCCCCGTTTGAGGAAGATCTGCCCCCCTACTTCCTATTGTCTTTTATTTTGCTCTTTACTTAGGTATGAGTTTCTTGTGTAAGAGAAGCCACGCGGTATTTAAGTGTGTGTGTCTGATTTACTTCTCTTAATATGACGGTCTCAAGGTGCAGGACACGCTCCTTCAGATTTCTGGCATGGTAGCAGTTTCCCGTGGATGCTCACGCACAGTGTTCCCGAGGTTCTTCTGAATCTATTAATGACTTTTGGTGGCTTATAGACTGCTGTTACCTTGATGCCACAGAAAATAGTGCAGACCGGAACCTTTTTTGTGTGTTCTTGTTTAATTTTATCCATTAAAGAGACCAAGTTTAAACTTGATTACTTGAAAATAATTTGTTGATTTGTTCTGATGCTTTAAAGTTGTCATTTTCAAGCACTTGGTACGGCGCCGGTGGGAACCCAGTGACTATTCTAAGGGCTTTGCAAATGCAGGTCATCTGGTACTGACAGTCCTGGGAAGCAGCGGTGGTATCAGCTCCTTCCTCTGTGTTGCACGAGGAAGCTGCTTCAGAAGGAAGCACAGAGCTAGTGAAGTGGCCACCGTGTTTTTAATTCTTTTTATTTCTGTGGGATGAATAATCAAACTTTTACCTAATGAAGAAGTCCTATGATTATGTCATATCTTGTAATCAATAAGATAATAAAATAGTACCTGACTGATGAAGTCTAAGGAATCCATGAACAATTATTAATATATGCAGTTTCCATTTCAGTCCAAAACTTTTACACATGCCTATTCTTTTGGAGCCTCAACAGAATTAATGCAAATAGGTGGTTAAGTTGCTTTAGGTTTCTCATGAAATAATATCCTTTCTTTCATGTGTCTGTTCTATTAGAAATGTAAAAGATTTTGCTAAGTATTTTCTGTCTTGACCTTGAATCTGTCCTTGTGATTTCACTGGAATTTGGTACAGTGACTTTTGGTTCACTGATAGCAGTAGTTTTCTGGTACTGTCATCTTACATTGTGGCTTGGCATCTGCCTCTAAATTCATCAGTTTTTTTGAGTGACTATTGGTTTCTAGTGTTTACATCAAATGGAAGTTTACTTATTTTCCATAATAAAATTGCTTAATTGCTAATATCCTCTCGAGTTTTCCAATTTATTATTGTCATTTTTAACTAAATTACAAATTTCACTAAGCTATTCAGTAGTGAATCAAAAAATTAAAGAAATTGTCTTTTATTTCCTCCTCTGTTTTCAGATTCCCATTTTAATGACTGCCAGTGGATAAAAGCAGACCATGGGCTTCCCCAGTTTGCATTAACTCGTGGCCACCTCTGCACGCATTCTCATTGCTGGAGGAAGGAAGCTATGTTTGAGTCTTTTGACTAACTCTTACCGTCTGCATGCTAGCAAGTATTAGGCTTTACCAGAGTCATTTGATGACTTTCTCCTTGTTTGTAACACACTTTATTTTTTCTGTGTGAGTGTATCTCTGACGTTATTGGGTTTCTAAGAAGATCAATGAAGAACAGATGGCTGTTTGCAGAGGACTTTCGCTGTGTGCCTGTGGTCCCCTGTGGTCCACAGCTGTGGCTGGCAGGAACGGTTCCCACTGCTGCTCTGGTATGGTGTCTGTCCCCCTTGGAGTAGCTTATTTTCCAGCAACTGGGTCTCTCTATCCTGTTTTAGCTTACAAAAGGAAAGAAATTTCAGATATCTCAGAAAAAAATGAGATTTAGGAGGTGTTTGGTGATGAACAAGTGGTCTCTGTCTAGACTGTCCAGTAAGTGTATAATGTGTTACTCGTCAGCATTGTCCGACTTCGTACTGAAACTATTTTAAAAAACAGTTCCTGTTGACCGAACATTGTAACACAAAATAAAGCAGTGCAGTCTGGATAAATTCTGGGAAGACCAAATATAACAATTTAGATCATGGTTTTTATGAAGAGATTCCTGATATTGATGGCTTTCATGGGCCATAACCCTCAGGGTCTCTGACATGGACTCGTCTGAAATTTATGTAGCTATGAGTTTTGGTTTTGCAGCAGAGATTCACATGTAGGAAGTTTTCTCATAGGACATGAGCTGGGTCAACATACCTCTGAAATGTTCCAAACAGGGTTTCTCTCAGGAGACCCTCAGGGGTCACCACTAGACCTGAGCAGCCCCAGTGGCTCATGTCCTATGAGAAAACATCCTACTAATGAGCTTCCGACGCAAAATCAAAATTTATAGCTTTGTGAACTCCAGATGAGTCCATGTCAGAGATCCTTTGGGAACAAAGTCAGGGACAGAAAACTCTGGTCATTTCCCTCATCTAATGTGACTAGCATGATACAGTCAGCAGCCTCAACAAAAGGAGAAATATTGTAACAAATTTAAAGGAATGTAAAATGCTTCAAATTATTTTAAGTAAGTAAGAAGATTTTAAAGGAAGCTTAAGCATAATAAAATAGAGTAAAGGATAGTAAACATAAAAAGTAGAAAAGCAAAATAATATGGTAGAAATAAATTTTGTGAATATAAAATCTCTGGTTAAAAGACAGATTCTATATTCCATAAACAATATATTGTAATTTTATAGTGTTTATGTAAGACATATATTAAATGTTGAACAGAAATAGATAAAAGTAATATACCTGAAAAATGCTATTTTAAATAGTACTTTAAAGTAGTAAGATGAAAATAGTCCTGAGAATCTGCATTCACCTTGCAATGTAACCTCAAAATCCTTACAGCAATAATGGGGTCAATTATAAACTGAAACTTAAGACTCCAAAAATCATATCAAAAGTTCTTAAAATACTTAATAAGCCAATATATTGGTGAGAAAATAGAGATTTGTACAGTATCTTCAGAGTAATAATTAAAGTGTTGGAACATTTTCACTAGTCTTACTTTCTCTTTTCTGATTACGTTTTTAAAGGCTATTCTGATGGATAGATGGAAGGAAGGAAGGCAAGAAGGAAGGAAGGGTGGATGGGTTGGTGGGCGGGTGGATAGATCGCCAGCAGACCTTCCTTTTTAAATAGAGACAGTCTACTGTACTTGTTTTCAAGTATACTGAAACAAGACAGAATTTAGCTATGTACCAGGCCATAAAGGAATTCTCAGTTTGAGAACACTGCAGTCACATTTTCTGTAGTAACTTTATTGCAAAAAGATGGTCTCCCTGATGAAGATGAAGTGCACACACACACACACACACACACACAGAGTTTTAAAGAAAGATTGGGGGCTGATGATGCAGCTGATTGGTAGAGTTCTTGCCTTCCATACACAAGGCCCTGGGTTCAATCCCCAGCACCACAATTAAATAAATAAATAGCAAGCATGAAGTATTTAGACTTGGACAGAAGCCAAAGCATGGCACATCAGAGCTTGCAGCTAAAGAACTGGCTTAGTTTTTAATGCATATTTTGGCCAAAATTGACTGATGATGGTGACCTGTGTTGTGAAGAAGACAGTATTGACTGTGTCTTCACGGGGCTGTGATGGGGGTGCTCAGAGGGCTGGAAGCTGAGGGCGATTATTTGATAAGTTCCATCATCTTGAGTGATAATTTTAAATTCTGTTTCCTCAGAGATTGTTTTCTTACAAGTGCTTGATTTAGGATAGGCTGTTGCTTTTCGTCAAAAGAGAGATTTTTTTGGTTTTGTTCGTGGGGAAGAGAGTAGAAAGTTGACAAGAGAAAGATGAACACAAAGCAGCGGCTATGCTCACTGATATGAAGTGAGCAGAACAGACACACTGTGTCATGAGTCGCTTGTCTCCCTCCACAGAAGACTGGCCCAGCCCTTTGGTACGCTTAGGAGAGCCAGACGCTTTCCTGAATCTGAAGACTGGATAAAGTTCGTATTGAACCTTATTTGTCTTTTAAGAATTTGGTCTCCTCTGTTCTTTTTGGCTTGCAATTTTGGTTAGAGCACAGTATAAATTTGAGAAAAAGGAATCCTTCTCATTTGAGGATGCAGTATTTAAAATAAACAGGCTCTGTTTATTACTGTGGAAACCAGACAGTAAATATGACTATAAACAGAGTGATTTCAAAAGACCAAGTAAATAAATGCCAACAGAACTGCAATAATGCTGTTATTCTTTCATAATTTTTCACCCTAATTACTGAAGTGCTTTATAAAATAATTCTATGATTTATGGGTTAATCTTTTTCCATGCATGTATCATTTTTATTTTAGTGTTTTAGCAGAAACAGCATTTTTTCCCACTGACTAGTGGAGCTTGAAGATACAGTTTCTTATTATCATTCACAGGAATAACAGGATATTTTTCCTATTAACTATCACTTGAAATACTCTGTGGCATTGTGTGCTGTGAGCTTGCTTCTATAGTCTTTTCATAGGTGTACGCTCTGCAAATGTAGTTATATCTATCTGTTTTCATATAACAAATGTTATTTTTCTTTCTAGTGGACCATTCTGTGTCTGATATGACATTTGGATAAAGCTTGGTGAGACCAAAGTTGCTGAAAAATAATTTCAACTTGATTTTCATTTCTGGCAATTCTAGTGACCTAATCTTTAAGCCATTACATTTATTCATTGAGAAACCTTTGTTTCCTCCTAAAAACTAACCAGATTAGTTTTTAACTAACAAGTTTTTACAAATTTAGCAGTAAAACTGCCAGGCTTTGGCCGTCTCCACTTTTCATGGTGGGAAGTCCAGTTGTGAACAGCTGGATTCTCTGCTCAGAGTCGCAGACGGTTGTAGTCAAAGTGGCAGCTGGGCTATATTGTCATCGAGTCCTTGGGCTCCCCTTCAAAGTTTTGGAGCTGTTACAGCATTCAGCCCGCTGCTGCCTGTTAGCAGTGGTCGCACAGAAGGCCCTTCTCGTGGTACCTCCATGTTCCAGGCCAGCAGCAGGGACTTTGCTGCACATCTCAGATCCCCTCTAAGGAAAGACCCAGTCTCCTGTGAGACTCACTTGATTTGATCAGGCTCAATTGGAAAAATCTCAACTTTGCAATAAGCTAATCTAATGAGAGGCATAAATACTGCATCGAATTCACCAATTCTTACCAATATACAAAAAAGAGAGACTATATCAGTATATCAGAGTGTTGGAAACTGGACAGTCATCTTAGAGTCATATCGATTTCTAAGATAATAGATGCTACTCGGCATGTTTTTCTCATTTTCTTTTTCCCATCTTCAAATGCCATTGTTTTTGTTTTGTCTTGTTTTTAAGCAGTACTGAGATTGCACCCAGGGCATCATTCATGCTAGGCAAGTGCTGTACCACTGAGCTATACTCTGAGCCACCACTTCCGTATTCTTTACCTCCTCTAGTTTTGGGAAAGAGACAGTTTTCAATGTGTCCTAAATTTCAGTGCTTCTGTCTCAGTCTTTCCCACTCTTCCTGAATGCGTGACACTGTATGTTCTCATTCTAATGCTCAGTTTTCCTCTTGTATTTTCAGTTTCTCCTCTTGGTGTGCTTCCAAACCTCAATTTATGGTGTGCCTGCTCCTTAATTGGTTTTATTCAGGTGACTCTCTGCATTTCTACTGTTCAGGTTTATACCCACAGGTTTTTTTTTTTTGTTTTTTGCAAATAACTGAACTATGTGTCTCTGGTCCTTCCTTCACCAGAGTGTGTTTCTAAAGCACAAATCTAATTACACTATTCTCTTACTTAAAACGTGTTGGAAGCGCCATCTTGCCTGTAGCAATGGGCCAAATATTTTTCTTTTAATTGTTTATTTTATGCAGTGATGACCTTGGTCCTGGGGCTCTGGCCCAGGCGTGTGACACATCTTCATTCTCTGTACCTCCTTCCCCCCTCCATTGCTTGATCCCTTTCCCATTTGCAAAAAGATTTATCTGTTTCTTATTGTCTGTCTTTTATTTTGCTCTTTATTTATGCTTTGAGTTTTTTATATAAGAAAAATGTGGTATCTAAGCTCATGTGATTGATTTCACTTAACGTTATGGGTTTGAAGTTTTCTAAAATGATTCAAATTTATCTAAAGTAGTGCTCCATTGTGTACAAATACCACAATTTCTTTACATTCATCTGTTGATGGATATGTAAACTGCTTCCATAATTTAGCTGTTATGAGTTGTGCTGCTATCAACGTGGGTGTGCATGGATCACTGTAATATGATGTGTTGAAATCTTTCCAGAAAATACACAGAAGGGGAATACTGGGTAGAATAATCTATTTTTAGTTTTGTGAGGAATCTCCCTGCTGATTTCCATAGTGGTGGTATATAGTTGTTGTACAGCAATTTAAATTCCCACCAACAGCACAGAAGGGTTCATTCTCTCCTGCCTCTGTTCCTCTCCAACATTTGTTATTATTTGAATTCTTGGTGATATCCATTCTTTCGGAATATGATAGAATCTCAGTGTTGTTTTCATTTGTATTGTTGTAATGACCAGATAGGGACATGTTAGGTATAGACTACATGACATGTAGACAAAAATTAATCATATTTCCAACAATTAAAATAAAGAGCTTATACATAAAATACATAGATTCCAGGCTTCCCCAAAATTAGAAATTGAAGTGTCCAGCACTAGGTTTTGCTAGATAGCAGCCCACGACTGCTACCCCGAGGCTGTCTGTCGCAGGGCAATGGCCTGTGTGGTTTGTCATCCCAGCAACCTCAGTCATTCTCCACTTTATCATCCTGGCCCTGGAGGGCATCTCATCATGTGTGCCCGGCTCAGAGCCTCACCATGGCACTTATGCTTCTTCCTAACCTCATCTCCCTCAGTCCTTTCACTCCTGTTGCATTTCAGCTGCGTGAGTACCTTGCAGTTTCCCCTATCAGATTATAACTTGCATTAGGACAAAGTGCGCTTTGTGGAGTCTTTCCTTCTAAGTCTCCAGGATGATACCTGGCACACGTGAAACTCAGCTAAATTGATTGGAATGGTACGGATTGTACTTTCACCCTAACATACCCATTTTATATGTGCGTATAGTATTGTCCCTACATATATGTGGGCTTTGCATAGCTGATTTCAACTATTCATGAACCGAATATTGTAATTTATTCAGAAATTGCATCTGTACTGAACTTGTTCAGACTGTTTTAGTGCCATTATCCCCTAAACAATGCAGTCGATTTATGCAGCCTTTGCAATGGATTAGATATTATGAACAATACTGGATAATGTGTGTAGGTTAATATACAAGTATGTCACTCTTTTATATATAAGGATTTGAGATTCTGTGAATTTTGGTTCTGCAGGAAGCCTCAGACAAATTCCCTGTCTTTTACTTTGCTCTTTATTTATACTTTGGATGTCTTACCTAAAAAAAATGTGGTATCTAAGCTTGAGTGATTCTGAGAGATGAATGTAATTGCTCAAAGGCAATACAGAAAAACATATGAAAACTCTGCAAGGAAATTGTATTCACTGTCACAAATAAGTCAGTCAGTTTGATTAGCAAAGAATCAGTTATGGTAGCTCCACGCTGGTGCAGTGCTGGCAGAAACACTCCAGTATCATCACTGTCTTCATCCTTTGGGCCTCCCTGGAATCCTGGCAGTGGGACTTCCCTGAGTGCTGAATATTCAGTCTCCCAGAGCACACTGGGGAAAAATAGGAATCCCAGTGTGCTCTGAGCCTTCATGGCAAGGCACTGAAAAGTGCCTGTTCATGGATGTATAGCGAATATTTTATATTTATTTATAACTTTTCTAAATTGGCCTTCTAACAATTACTAAATATTAAGCACACTTTAAACTCTGATTCTTTAAGGCTTTTAATGGTAGTTTCAGAAATTGGAGGATTAAATTCAAATGATATTACTTCTACTATAGTTCTTTATGTTTCAGTTAACACTTGAAAGTAAAGGAAGAAAGGAAAAAGTAAACGTGTGTGTGTGTGTGTGTATAGTTGCTCTTAGTTCATTGAAAATAACTATGCTATATCGTTTAGACAATATTTTATGCCTCTGTCTTGTACTCTGAGTAACTATTAGGTAGCAACAATTCACAGTGTATTAATTATTGTTACTGTCTTACTAGCCTGTTATTTTTTATTTTTATTTTTTTCAAGACAGGGTTTCAAACTCCCTTTGTAGCCCAGGCTGGTCTCGGACTCACAGTGATCTTCCTGCCTCTGCTTCCCGAGTGCCACCACACCAGGCTACTAGCCTGTTTTGTCACTGTTTTATTGTTACTTTTACTTTTCTTTGTAAAATAAAAAAATCTAGAAGGATGAAATTTACAGTATGCGCTAAATTTTTTGCTTACATTATCCCGTTAGGTTTTGCCTGTCTTGTCCTTTTCTTTGAAGACTGTAGTTCTATTTTTCAAGTGTTATATTGAACTATATGAATACACCTCTTTTAGTCAGTATCCCAGAATGTATTTTTTTTTAGGAGAGTAGAGTAGCTGCTCATGTGAAGAAGAATTATAGACTGCAACTGGCAAGGAGAAAGAAACAACACTGAATCCAAGACAGGGAGGCTCCCCTAGGTTACTCACTGATGAGACAACAATGGAAAAAGTTGCATCATCGCTGGTTCTCGGAGTGTTACATTCTGAAAGTGTTAGTGTCTTTTTACCCTGTTTGTGTGTTGTGTCTCACAGATTTGAAGCAGCCTTCGTGTGCCTTTCTCAGTGGGACTTTGTTGAGATGACACAAAGTGTCATGTTTTCTGCTTGTGTTCTAACCTCGTGTCATGTTTTCTGCTTGTGTTCCAACAGCAGTTACATTTTGTGGTACTCTCAGGTTTTATTTTTAGATTCTGCTCCAGGATTTCTTCATTTTTAAAAAAAATTAATTAAGCTTATTGGTACATTTTAGGTATACATAATGATCATATTCATCATAAAAGATTTGTACTTGGTCATGATATATCTTAATTCTTCTTTTTTTCCCCATTCTCCTATCAACCCTTCAACCTTTCTTACCCTTCTTATTTATAAAAGAATTGTTTCCATGTTTTCCTTGTTGTTTTATTTTCTTTTCCCATCCTTCCTGACCCCCTCCTTTCTCCCACCCTCCCCTTCCCATTTGAACATTTTCTTCCTATTTTACAATATATATTATACATTTTGGTGCTTATTTACATTTTGGTTTCTCACACCAGAGAAGCCATGCACAATTTTTACATGTATATCTGATTTATTTCACCTAAGAGTATGGCCTTAGGCCATATAAATAGTTCAAGCTTATCTTTCTTATGGATGATATATATATATATATTTTATCCAATCATTTGTTGATGGATGTTAGGGCCTAGAAATAGGGAAGCCAGCCTACCATGGACTGACACCTCTGAAACTATAAGCCAAAATTGATTTTAAGTACTTTAAGTTAATTTTCTCACAGGTATTTTGTCACAGCAAGGAAAGCCACACTAATACATGCTAAACCAAGTACCACTACAAAGAAGCAGGGTATTGCTTTAGGAATTTACTTTTGAGGTAGTTGTTAGAAACACTGGCCTTTAAAATTACTTCCTACATTGTAGGGTCAAGTTGGTCAGATTTTCCATAAAACAGATCTATGCACTTTGAAGATGGAAAGGCATTGGGAAGATCCATAGATGAGAGTGGGTTGGTCAAGGGGAAAAGTGACAGAATGGAACACAGACTCTTAAGATGGTTCCCAGCCATGCCTGGCTTCTGGTTCTACAAGACTAATGTACTGTGCATTGGAAATGAGGTCTGCAGTTGGGGTGACCAACCTCATGTCCTGAGGACTGCCTGCTCGTTGTTTGCTTAAAATCACCACTTTCTTGGATTCAAAGGGAACATGGAGTGTGACAATTGCATTCATTTAATGTGTAGAATCCTGTTGGAGAGGGTTTAGTTTAAGTCACTTTAGAAGCAGTCAGCCATCCTAGAGCTCCATCCTTATATGATTCCCTTCGACTTGTGCATTGATCCAGCTCTTAACACCTGAGGGACATGTCTGAATCTATACAAAGCATGAATCTGTAAAAGCTTGCCATGAATTTGAAGATGTTTACTTCAGTTTAAAAATTAAATCAACCATAGGAGTTGTCTTTCCAGAAGGGGTCTATGTGTTCCCACTTATAAATTCACATTAGTTTTCTAAGAACTAGCATCCTTTAGTTTTATGAATTGGCTTATTAGGTGAGTGTTTTTGCCCTTACTATATTGTAACCATGACAATAATTGCCAAAGCATTTCTACTATTTGGACATAAATCTTTGATCTGACCTTTTGAGTCATTCACAGGAAATTATCCTTTATTTTTTAAATAACATATTCATTTTGTATTGTGCAGTTTATTTTCCCATGGATATAACTTTTCATATAACTTTGAGTCTTGGGATATCCTGTGTTTTTAATCATTGGACACCCCATTGAAAGAATTGAAATTTCTTTTTTTTTTTCTTTCATTTCTTTTTCTGTTTCTTTCTTTCATTTTACTTTTTTTCTTCTTTTTGAGACAGCTCTTACTATCCAGTCTACAGTTCAGATTGGTTTTGAGCTCACTTTGTAGCCCAGGCTGGTCTCGAATTTGCAGCAATCCTCCCCTCTTAGCCTCCCAAGTGCTGGGATTAGGTGCATGCGCCACCATGCCAGGCTACAAATTGAGATTTCTAAATCACCAAAATAAAATGACTGCTATACTATTTAAATATTTTTGTTGGAAATGAGTAAATGTTCTCATTTGAGATTGCTTCATAACAAACATTTCACAGAAATGGAACTGTATTATGCCAGAAAAAATTGATTTCTTTTGAACACAACTGAAGTTAAATTTCTGGTTTTAATATTTACTAATAGCGAAGTGCTATTCTATGTAAATGACTTGGTTACATAGTTACCACATGATACTTGGTATTTCATGCAACAAGTACATCATTTCATAGCAAATGGTAATTTTAATCCTATGGTATTTCAACATTTTTCTCAGGCTATGTTTATACTTTGCGCATTTCAAAGTTGAAAATTCATCATGATGGTATTTAGTAGTAGTTTGTATTAATTTTTTTGAAATGAATTTATTAACATTGTGAACCTTGTAAAATACCTACTACGTTCTATTTATATAAATCCCACTGGTCCTTTTATGATGTAAATTGCCATGCGCACATACACAGTAAAACTAAAGGAAGAATGTTGGTGTAAATCCCAGTTGTTTGTGTAGGAGTCTACAGAAGCGTATTACCTACATGTATTTTCTTCACCATTTTAACCTTAGATAGCGAACTCAAAACTGAATTTGTTACTGTTTAACTCCAGAGATTTTTTCTATCAATATGTGTGATGTTTGCAGTATGATAAATACTCAAGTACTATTTGTCATTGGTAATATTATTAGAAAAATGTTGATATTTGTAGGCTTTTTCCTTAACTTCATTCCAGTTCCAGCTCATTAGATTAATATTTATTGAGACTAAAATGATAGACTTTTCTCTCATCCCATAATACTTGGAAAAAAATTTAAAACATGTTTATATTTAAAAAGAAACAATATGTAAATAAGCATTATTATTATTTTTCGTTGTTGTCATCTTTTTTTCAAATCCATATTATTCAAAGATAAATAGAAAAAAGAAGAAGAAAAATAAAGTGTAACAAAATTTCAAAGCACGTCAATCAGGGGCAACAATGGTACATACGTTGCACAGTGTCATCCCGATATTCACCCAGAGCACAAAAAAATCTGCATTCAGTTGTCTGAACAATACCTGCAGAAATCTTTCTCTTCAGCAAACTCAGAGAAATCAGTAGTATAGCTGTCTTAACTATTTTTATACACATATTCATACACATACCCATGTTTTCTTCTCAGCTTGTCACACTAATGAAACAGTAGTGTTTACATATGTGTCTTATTTATTTCACTGAGTATATATTTCACTGAGTATATCGTAAATAAGCATTATTAATAAACTCACAAATGTTAAATAAACTACTCGTAATTCAAATTACTTTGATCATGGTAAATAACGGTAAATAGATTCATGATGGCAGTATGGTCACACAAGATTGTCTGTTGGTTAGGAGTAGTCATTGTGATACTCAGGATTGAACCCATGGTCTTCACACTGCATGGCATCCCTTGTCCTTTTTATTTTTGAAACAAGATCTCACTAAATCACTTAGTTGCCAGGGTAGGGCTTGAAATTGGGCTTCTTTTGTACCAGTCACCCAGAGTACTTGCATTACAGGTGTGCATTACCACATCTTACCTAATTGATGTTGTCATAAACTGTGTTAACCTCTTTCAATCTTCAGCCAACCCTTACTTAAGTGTGCTTCATGCATTCTTTTATCTGACCAATGCATATTTTTTGGGTGCTAAGGAAATTTGGTAATGATGTCATCAGGTATCATTGATGGGACTTTCTAATTGTGAATGGGCAGGTAGGAAGACAGAATACATAAAATTAAAAAGTAGTAGTGAAGGTAACTTTGGCTGGTATAAAGTGTGAAGAGGAAAATAAAGCAAGATGGTTTCATATATAGCACAGGAAGGCTTCTTTGGGTTTCCTTCCCCAAGAGGACAGACGGGGTTCTGTGGGGTCCAGCTTCTAGGGACCTGCTGTTCAGTGTGGCATCTTCCTTACTAGGCACCTATGTGGCATATGGAAGTGAGTCTAAGAGAAACTAGGCATATAAAACATTGGGAAATGATTCTTGATATAATGGTTAGTAAAATTAAAATATAACCCAGTTGTAGACCAAACTATAAAAATTATATTTATTCCGTATTATGGATTAATTAAAACTGAGAGTAGCAGATATGCTAAACTTAAAGATGAAATATTTTCCTCCAGTGAGTTACCCCCTCCCCCATTCCTTTTTGTGTTTCTGACCCGCTTTAAGTGTTCTTTACAAAAAATGTAAGATATGTGTTTTTTCTACTTTATCTATAAGTTGATCATTATTCTCTTGTTTTGAAACAATCTCTTTGAGGTAGTTTGCAGTAAAAACAGATAAAACATGCACAAAAGCAGTGACTGTAAAGGCAAAAGAGTGGAGCCAAGAAATGAAGAGAAAAATGACTTTGTCAGAAAATCTTTAGTTAAAAAGTCATAAAAGTTAGCTGGGGATATAGCTCTGTGGCACAGCGCCTGCCTGGCAAGCACAAGGTCCTGAGTTCAGTTTCCAGTACCAACAATAAATACATAAGTAAATACCTTAGTTAATATCTTTTTACTCCTCAAAGGAAGGTCAGTTTGTTATATTTCTCTCAAGGTCTATGAAATAGTAAAGCAATAAAATTAGCAATTTCTTCAGTTAAAAGAAAGCTGGTTTTTTTTTTTTTTCCTATTTTGATTCTTCAAAGATATTAAT
The DNA here is from genome assembly GCA_004027455.1 of Hydrochoerus hydrochaeris. Taxonomy (NCBI): domain Eukaryota; kingdom Metazoa; phylum Chordata; class Mammalia; order Rodentia; family Hydrochaeridae; genus Hydrochoerus; species Hydrochoerus hydrochaeris. Next base: position 164,749 of record PVLA01002072.1, read on the forward strand.
TGTGAATCTCACTGTGTAGAGGCCATTTAGCAGCAGGGAAGCATGTGGCTGTAGCAACTGTAGATTATTCCTGCACATAGGTTCCCTTATGTTGGGGCTCACTGAGATCCCAGCACAAATGTAACTCTGAGAAGCTCCGAGTGACTTGCCTTAAGTACACAGTAGAAGTGTGAGAAAAGCCATGAGGCAGGAGGTTGGGCTGGGGGCTACAGATATGCTAGGTAGTAGTGAGACATCAAACTCGAGAGATAAGCAGGCTGCATGAGAGAGGCCTTACCTTGCAGGGAAGGGAAGGCTTTAGAATCTTAAGTCCAGATTGACACAATCAGATTTCTATTTTAAAAGATCTGCTCTGGTAAATGTGAAGAGTCACAGTCATCAGGCAGTGGGGGTTGGAGCCAAGATAGGAGCAGCTGAAGCACAGGTAAGAGGACCTAGTAGAACTATTTAGGATGTAGAGTTGATAAACATCCATGACTGAGTGAATGAGGTGATAAGGAAACAGGAAAAACAAAAACCAAGTCAAGTTTGGTACCAGAGCTTTTAATGGAAAGTTTTGGTTACTGGAGATGAACCAGGGGTGTGGAGCAACTGGGTGCGTTTAGTTGAAGACACCACAATTTGAGCAGTCTCAGAGACAGCTGAAGGACATGCAGTGGAAAGCCTGGTACAGCGCGCCCGCCGAGCTCAGTCCACTGCGGACACCGCACGGATGGGAAGCTGTCAGCATCCCACTGCAGCTGAAGCCGCGAGAGGGCTTGAGGTCACTCAGGAAGAGGACGTGGAGGAAGAAGAGGAGGAGAACGAGGAATGCAAGCAGCTCGGGAGGATGCGGTACAAAAATAGGTGCCCGCAAAGGACGGTGATAAGGAGAGTAGGGGACACAGGATGAAAGCCAGGCGACTTGGTGTCAGAGATGCCAAGCCAGGGCGATGAAAATCAAAGCTGTGGCATGGCCTTTACTCTCAGGATGAAAACAGAATTACAGTGGGGAATGGAGAGGGGAGAGGAGAAGGCATTAACACTGGAGGGTTAAGGAATGTATTTTAAAATCTAAAAACATGAACTAATTTAGAAGGCAGTAAAGAATGAGTTTACAAATGCCAGAAATGGGATCATTTCTCCAACTTCAAGGATTTTGTCAGGGTTCTCGTGACTTGGTCTTGTTTTGCTTTTCTGGTACCTCACTTCCTACTGCCCACCTCAGACATTATTTCTCAGCTGTTTTGTTTTTGGTGGCTCGAATGCACCACCTTCGTGCTGACCCCTGAGCCTGTCCACGGGCTCCCGTACTCACGCGCCCCCCGTGGCACGCGCGCTCTTCCTGGGCTCTAGTCTCAGCAGCATGCTCGCTCGCTTCTCCAGCGCAGACTCCCTTGCTGTGTACGGCCACGGTACGCAGGATCCCCCGTCACAGCAGCAGCCAGTGGAATGGCATGGCTGGCTCATTTCTCCATTTCCTCTACTAGTGTCTTGAGGGCAGGACACATCTGTTGTTTTGTCTAGAGTTTCGCCTCTGACATGTTTGGCACGCACCCTATTTCCAGGTGTGCACTGGATAGAGATTTGGAGGATGGAGAGTGGGACCCTTGGAGAGTCTTAGTGAATGATACTAGGGCAGAACTGGAGGAATTAATTTCTGATGTAATAAGAACAGCTCTTTCCCCCAAGGTAAGACGCAAGGATTTAAAGGTGGTAGAAGCCTACCCAGTTTTATCTTTAAACATGCTGGAGTGACGTATGTTGGAGAAGTACATGGGAGTCCTATAGGTAACAGAGAGTCCCTTGGGATTAAGTGGGTCCCGTATTTAACGTCTTCAGTTGTTGAGCATCTGCTGTACCTTTTTGCTTCTGTTTGTACATTGACTTTGCTTCCTTGTTCTCATGGAAAAATCTATGTGGGGCCCCAGCCCTATATGAACTCACCATGACCAGTATTGAATTCTGTAGTTCCTTACTCACAAATGGGTGGGTAAGCTGTAGTCCTTGCTGTACAGTTTCCGATGGATCAGAATAATTTAACCCTGGTCTACTCTGCTTTGATCAGGGAGATTCATTAGACACAAACAGATCAGTTTAGATTGTGATGTGATAGGTTACTTAACAAAAGATTTTAGAGCCAGGCATGGTGCACATGCCTGTACCCCGGGCACTCGGGAGGGGGAAACTGAGGCAGGAGGATCAGTGTGGGCTCAAGGAAAGCCTGGGCTACATAGTGAGTTCAAAGGCAGCCTGAACTACACAGCAAAACTCTGCCTCAAAAATAAATAAATAAATAAATAAATGAATGAATGAATAAATAAATAAATAAAATAAAATAAAACAGAGAGATTGAGAATTTAGAAAGGGAAGCTGTACTTATCCTCTGTAATTATTGAGTGTACATACTAGGATCTGATACTGAATTCGGAGGCAGGGTCATCTGGTAATAAGATGAAGGTTGGACATGGTGGAAAAGGTTAATGGAGGGGGCTTCCTAGTTAAAGAACAAGCCAAACTTCTCCAAGAGGAAGCTGACTGTAGCGATAATGTACTTTCACCACTTCTCCACCAGGTAGTGCTTATTTGCCCTGCTACACAAGTGAGAAGGCAGATGTTTATATTGATTCAGTCTGGACAGGGGTTATGGCTGAGGGTGTTAAGAGTGTGGGTGGAGGTGGATTCCATAGAATCTGAATTACAGAGAAGCTCATAGGCGAAATTGGGATTTAGAAAACAGATAGTCATAGTGTAGGAGAGAATATCGTGATAACAATAAAAGAACAAGAGAGATGTGCAAGAGTTTTGAATTAAGGTTCAAAGTGTATGCTAGGACTAAGCTTTTAAAAAAAACCACAGTGGCTTCAGTTATCTAATGAGTATTCAGAAGCAGATCCAAAATTCTGTTTCTAGAGAGTTACTATGTTTATTTTTCCACTTTGACAAAAACCCCAAGAACTTTCCTGTTTGTGTTGCATGTGATTTTGCCTTTATGTTATTGGTAACTATATGGAAAAAACCTGTAGAATACCACATTTTCACTATTGTACATTTGTATGTTATAAAACGTTGGCCCAAAATAACCATGTTGCTTTCAACATAATCAATCCTTAGAAGTTCTTATAGATGCTATCTGGCTGGACAGCATTAACTTTTTTCCAGGAAGTTATTTTTTGCTTCTTGTTTATGAAAGAGCCATGCCATCACACTATAAAAGGACTCTTTCATAGGTCTATTGTTGATGTTGTTATGTTCCTACATCAGTCAGCTTTTCATCACCGTAACAAATACCTGAGATAAGTCCATTTAGAAGGAAGAAAGATTTACTTTGGCTTGCAGTTTCAGAGGTTACATCAACAATAAATGCTCTGGAGCCATAACACGCCACCTAAAGTAAAACTAGTTCACCTTATCTCAAAACACAATTTGATTTTTGTTTGTTTTAATTTGTATCTTATCCAAAGTATAAATGTGTAGTTTTAAAAGTCAAATAGCTTGCAATGAAAAATGACAAATTTCTACCCCATCCCTCAGTCCCTGTCCCAGATTCTACTTATTACTCTTTTTGCTAATTTTTACTTACCTTCAATGTTTTAAATAACTAGCTTGTATTTCTGTTCTCCCTTTTAAAACGTTATCTATTACCCTTTAATAATGAAAGACAATCAGTTCGCTTTGTTTTCACTCCTCCAACAAACATTTCAGTTTTCCTGTAATTTCCCAGTATAGTTTTTGCTTAATCTTTTTAATCTCAATTTTTGGGTATGCTAATATTCAGTACCTTTCTCATTACTACAACATTAAAGACTATGTTAGTTAGCTTTCCATCACCCAAACAAATACCTGAGATGACTTAGGTTAAAAGGCGCAAAGGTTTGCTTTGGCTTACAGTTTCAGAGGTTTCAGTCCATGGTTGCTTGACCTGGTTGTGTTGGGCTGACGGTGGCTTAGAATGTGACCGTGTGTGTAGTGGAGGAGGCCTGTTCACCTCATGTGGCCAGGAAGGAGAGAACAGAGAAGAGGCTGGGTCCCAAAACCTCTTCAAGGCTATAACCCCCGTAACCTATGTCCTTTTATTATAGACAGCTAAATGCAGTGGAAATACTATAGGCAATCAGACAGAGCTGGGCCCTTGAGGAATTCAGTGCAGAAAATAGGAATGCGTGGAGACTGGTGAGAGGCACATTGGAAGAAGATTAAAGTCACAGTGGCGAGATTTGCATGCTTTCCTAAGGGATAAAGGGAAGCCTGAAATCACCTTTTTGAGATTTCCTGTGTTAATAAACCATTGTCTCATTAGAGATGGCCTTCTTCTCTCATCTACTAGGACTAAGACAAAGACTAAAGACAAGACCAAGACTATAGACCATATGCCCTTGCTACTATTGGATCAATGTTACCTAAGCAACTGTACTTGTAATCTTATTGGTTGATCATAATTTTGACTCATCTGGGACCCACCTTGTGATTTTGCTCTATAAAGCTTCCTTCGGGAAGTAGTCTGGTTGGCAGCCCATTTGGAACCCCTCCTGTCTCTCAGGAGCTGTCCTATTCTCCATTCCTACTCCCCGTTCTCTTTCTCCAGTAAAGTGTCTTGCTCTTTCCCTCTATTCCTTAGAATTCATTCTTCGACTTTGGGGAACATACACTTGGTGCGTCTGATATCTAGCATTTTCCCCATGTCGCTTTCACTGGGTCTTAGCTCTGAAAGGTTGCCCAGTTTCTTAACCGTTCCACCACCATCAAGTAGTACCATGAATCAGAGACCAAGTCTTTTTGAGTGACATTTCATATCCAAACTATAGCAAAGACATAGTGTGATATCATTATATTTCTTTCCTTGAAAAACTTTCTAGAGTTTTGAAAAGTAAATGTTTATACTTCTTTTATTTAAATCTAAGTTTTCCATCAATTGTTTTTCTTGTAGTTTGTAGATACTTATACTGCATTAAGGGTTTTTGTTTATTTTTTTAAATTTATTTTTATTTGTTTGTATGCACATGACTCATTTCTAGTAGAATTCTCTGTCCTCTTCACTTTGGAGTGATAGATTTTTAAGCCAGCCTCATGGCTGCTTTACAAGATCTCTTTCACTTAGTAGATTGATAAGGTCCAATCAAGAAACTATAAAGCACTGTAGATACTTCAACAGAGGGATGTAACCTAGAAGACTGCTGGGAGAATGGGCATAGCCAAAAGGAAACAAAGGCGGGAAGAGATGAATGATTATGGGTAGAGGTTACCACACCAAAGCTGTGGGGACAGAGTGAGCAGCTGGGTGTTTTCAGAGCTGTGTGCCTAGAGAAGTGGTCAGTGGGGCTCACACTGGCTCCATGAATAAGGCAGTGCTGCCTGCCTGTGGGTGCTAAGTCAGAAGCACAACCGAGGTGCTCATGGAGCCAGGGTGCAGACTCCTGAGCAGCGGTCGGTCGCTGCTGCGGCCTCTCTGGGGGTTGCGGTGGGACAATCCTGGTCATACAAAAGAAGTGAGGAGCATAAGCAGAGTGTCACTGCAGGAAGTGGTGCTGAGGACTACTCAGCAAACAAACAAACACCCCCTCCGATTCATGAAGACAACCTGTGTCTCATCACCTTAATTCTTAGTCTTGTAGTATGTCCCCCTGCTAGAACTACAGGGAAAGCCAAGTGACCCCCGTTCTGGTAAATACTGTCAGCCGGAGCCAGGCTCCAGCATTTGTGAGCAGCACGTAGAAGGGTTGGCAGGGACTGAGGTAACCAGTCCAACCCACAGCCCTGCCACATGCATCTGAACTTCACTGGGACATGGCAGCCGCCACTTCCTTCTTCCACCTGAAGGGGTGGAGCTGGCTTCCTTCAGGGAAGATGACCTCATGCTCACCCATGAAAGGAACTTACGGTGCTCAGCCCTTGGTTGTATTAATTTATCTTCTAATTCAAGAGGGAAAAAAAAAGACACCTAAATATTGTGGAATCTAGTCTAAGTTGTAAGACTACGAACAGAAATCTTTATTAAAATAAAAAAGGGAAGAGAGGAAGGAAGACAAATGAAATTAGCTAATAGGTACCAATTCCTTACCTATAACTTTGAAAATTCTTTTTGATACTAAATTTTGGGTTTCTTTGACCGTGTATTGCTATTGTTTGAATGTTTATGTCCTCTCAAAACTCTCGTGTTGGACTCAGTCTCCAGTATGGCATGGTAACCCTCGTGAGCAGGGTCGCGGGGCGCTGATGGGCACCTGGGGGGTGCGCCCTCCTAAGTAGGAGTGGCCCCTTATGGAAGAGGTCCCAGGGAGTTTGTTGAGATAATGTTTTTTCTGTTGGTGTTTTGGCTTTGTTTTTGTTTGGTCCTAGAATTTATAATTATCTCCAGGAGGGGTAGTCAGTAACAACTTACTTACTGTTAGCAGAGCTGGGACTACCTCAGTGTTAATTTCTTTGTGTGTGTGTGGTTCTGGGGGTTGACCCAGCCCTTTTGAGAATCAATTTTGTTTTTGAGACAAGGTCTCATGAAGTTACCCAGGCAGGACTCAAATCTGTGACCATCCTGTGTCAGTCTCTCTAAGTGCTGGGATTACAGGTGTGTAACATCACACCTGCCTTCCATGTTAACTCCATGATTTCTAAATTTTTTTGCAAGATCCAGTATACTCCCCCAGTGGTTATTAATGCCTTAAAAAATAGATAATTTTTATACCAGATATATATTTATTTTACTCTTTAAAAAACCTTGAAAATTTTTAAAGTCTTTCAGGAAGTAATTTCTTTTTATGTATTTCTAGGTCAATAAGAGAAAAAAGTACATAAATATTGCTTTTTTGTATAAATATTCTGGATATAAATTTGTTTTTATTGTAGTAAATAAAAGATTTTTTAGTATTCTCAGTAAATACTTTTGAATGAAAACCCTGTAGGAGAACTGTCAGTCCATAATTTAGGAAGATAACGATTAACTTCTAAAAAGTTCTTTAGAGGTAAATTCATAAACCAAAGATAAAATTAACATTTAAATTTATATTTATTTTATTTAAAGTGAAAATTTAGAGATATTTGATTTTTTGTACTTTTTCAGGATCACCAGTTTTGAGCTTATTGGTGTGTATGGTAACTGATAATTGAATTACAGTTCACACAGTAAGCTTTTTATGAAACACTTTCGTTTCTCAGACATTTCAAATGTTTCTGTAATACTTTTTAATCACTGATGCTGTTTCATCAGATAAGGGGTGGGGTTCAGTACTTCCTTAGAGGGCAGCAGGCTGGGAGATTGGCTAAATATCTGATATTTTTGAATGGGAGAAAAATCAGAATCTTATAGTCCAGGCAAAGAAAAGCTTTAATGACTTTAATTTTCCTGGAGAATGTTACAAGACCTCACTGTGTTAAACAGGGTAAACTGGTTTCAATTCAGAAAAGAAGTGACCTGTGCTATTTCATATCCTCTCAAGCTCCGTTCCTGCATGTCCTGTCTTATAATTTGTCACATTGTAACCCGGTCCAGTGTTTGCTTGTTCACTGTTTCTGTGAGCAACAGAAGCTATGCAACAGAAACAGTGACCTCAGCCCCTGTGCGCTCCCTCTCTGTCACAGCCGCTCTGGAATGCTGCTGTGCTAAACCCATCCTATGATTTTAATGGACTCATTGAACTCAGACTGAGGAAAGCGGACTTCTAGCTATTGTATCTGTTACAGCTTATTTGCAGATTCCCTCCTGAGCTGCCCTTGATATTGTTCTTGAGTCTCCTGTAGGACACGTCATTACTTTACATACCGTGATGACAATTGCTTGTGCAGGACCCTGCCAGTCGATGTTAATATTGGGATGGTAAAGTCAGGACTCCTGAGGGTTCTGTATGTCATACAATTGTTTTGATGTGAACATGGCAGCAACAATGATAACCAAGACTCAATAGGCAATTATATTTCTATTTCTACTCATAGGTGATTTGATAGTGTTATCCTGTGCAGGACAGATGTTCTCATTCACAACTAGGCAAGGAGAAACTTAACCAAAGGAAATGAAAAATAACTCCTGCCTAGATGAAGAAAACACACTGGCTCCGCATGGAGGAAAAGCAGTGTTATGGCTGGCCCTCCATACCCCTGGCTTTCAGCTACAGACACCCAGTGGGGTTTGAAACTATTTGGGAAGAATTCTATTTGTATGCAGTATGTGTAGACTTCTATTCCCATCCTTATTCCCTAAATAGTGTACTGCAAAAACTTAATTATATAGCATTTACATTGTATTAGGTGTTTTTAGTAATCGAGGGATGACTTAATGTATGCAAGAGGGTGTGTTTAGGTTATATGCAGATAATGTGTCATTTCATATGAAAGATTCAAGAATTTGCAGAGTTTGGTATCAGAGGGGATCCTGGGTGGCATCCCCCAGGGGTACTGACTACTTTGCACTTGATATTGACATCTATTAATTCTTCACCAAATAATGTTCAAATCAGTGTAATTCCCAACTGTACTCCCACATTTAAAAAACTTCTAGTACTAACTTCCTGAATTTTAAAACACTACTTTATAAGGTATCATTCTGTACAAAAAGAAGTACATATTTAATGCATACAACTTAATGAGTTGAGAGAAAAGTATTTTCATGTGAAATACATTTTTTAAAGTTGACATTCTTTATTTGGTATTTTGGATTTGCCTGGAATTCACAGTCCAAATTTTGGAGATATTATTAACAAAGTTAGCTGCTTTTTCCATTTGGAGTACAAGTGGCCAAGATGAACTGGACCCTCACCATGATAAGCTGAAAGCAAAAGTCAAACTTTGAAACCCATCTGCAAACTTCTAAAGAACCTCTAAAGGTCGGCCTGGCTGAATTTGCATTGCTGGGTATCTGCAACTGAAAATGGGACCCGAACTTGGAGTTCATGACTCATTCAAAGGGTCTGGAACTTATTTGCTGGCCTGAGGATTATAAAAAGGATGAGAAGACTGCCCAGTTGGTTGTATTCATTAAACAGATGGGAGAAACCCATGTCCCCTGAGAGATAGGTGGGACCCAAGGACAGGATCATCAAATATATCTCTTTCTTCCTTGAGGGCCTCTCTAAATACCATCATTTCTGGGATTTTCCTGAGATAAAGGTCACAAAAGTCTGAACATAGGGGATTTTACTCTACCTTGAATGTTTTACACAGAAACAACTTAACTGAAAAATAGCATTATAATTTAAACTGCCATCACATCTCTTACTGTTTTCTAGTTCCCCCTGCACTCAAATCATATTGCACTAGTAGATCAGGTATTCCTTTTTAAATTGGCAGGGTCAAACCTTTCCCCATGGAGCAGTGAGGTCAGTGGAATCTGCAGGGCGTGGTTCTTGAGATTTCCCATGGCTCTTATAGGGTCCTATAGGGAGACAACTAGGTCTCAGATCCTTTAAAGTGGTATCCCAGGCGGGAGGAGAAGGCTCAGGTTCAACATCCAAGGTGTCCCTTGTGAGACTCAAGTATTTATTAGACAGATGTCTTTGTTCAAAGCTAGGATGTTACTGTCTGTCATAAAAGCATAGTCTCCATACTAGGGCCCACTAACTCCTTATGGAGAGGGCCTTGAGGCACCTGATGGCTCTGCCTTGCCCTGCAAAGCTCTGATGAGATGAGTGTGGAGTTCGTCCCCACTTGGACTCCCTTAACCACTTTGAGCCACTGGATGGCTCTGCTTAAGCAGGGCAGAGGCACTTGAGGGAACCATCTTGATAGTAAAATCTTCTTACCTGGTAGTGGAAACTTTGATCCTTTGTTTAAGGCAGTAGAGAGAGAAACATTTTTTAAGCTAAGAATGAGGATGACTCTACTGTGGCTCACAGTCACTTGAGTTAAGCTTTCCATACTGTTTCTTGTTCTGTTCAGATCTTTGTATGTTTCTAAATTACCTACATTTTGTTATAGAAGAAACACGGAAGGGATCTAGCCCAATTCAAAATAAACGTTAGAGAAAATCTACATGTTCTTTATAATTGGAAACTCAGCACCTATCCATCAGGGTGGGGTCTTCTGGCGACCTTGAAAGTCCAGCTGAAAACAAACATGGTGGAACCCATGTGGCTGACCCAAAGTGACCGGCCAGTTATGTGACAAGACAAGATGCAACCGGGTAGCACCCTGATAAACAACTGGCTGTCTAGGGGAAAGGTGCAGACTGGAAATACAACCCCATCTCAGTAAGCTGGGGTAGGCAGAGACCATGCTAATTTCCCAATATAGTAAAATCTCATGGAAAATCAAAATGCAAGGACAAAAGGACATAATAATAGGCTCTTTGACTACTTATCTCATACCTGCAGAGTCACTGCAAACAGGAAAATAAAAGAAAAGAGATGAATATGGGACAGGCCCATAGGCCTCCCGTGGCTGGAAGGAAAACACAGAGGCCTCTTCCCTCCATCCTGGAAATACACAAAATAGTTTCCAGTGCCCAAAGGAGAGAGAGAGAAAACAATTGTGCCCAAAGGGTATTATCTGCCCTGCCTGGATAACCCAAATAAGTGACTGAGTTTTGGGATACTAGAAGCTAGCTTCTTTCTGTCCTGGGCAAAGACTTGCTCAAGATAAGCACAAACAGTAGTTTTATTAAAGTTAGGAAAGGAAACAGGCTCCACAGAGTGAGTTTGGGTGACCTAAAAGTAGAAGAACACCCTGCAGCGTAATGATGGGCCATGCGAAAGAGCACTGAGGCCTCAGCAAAGGATGATGGAATCTGGATATCAGGAACGTGCAAAGTTCCTGTATTAGTTTTCCGTCACCCCGTAACAGAGTACCCAAAACAGTGATTCTTTTGTCTCTTCCAGCTTCCAGGGGCATCTAGCATTCCTTAGCTTGCACCCACATCCCTCAGTCTCTGCTTGCTTATCACATCACTGTCTTACTCTGACATCCTGCTTTTTCTCTTGTAAGGACTTTTCTGATTGCATTAGGTTCACTGAACAATGCTAGACGATCTTCTCTCGTCGATACCCTTTATGTAATCATTTCCGCAGGGTCGGGATGGCGCACAGGATCTCAGGTTCCCATAGGTACTTCTTTGGTGGGCTGCTGTTCAGTTTGTCACAGACCCTGACTCGATGTGTCCGTCTTCATCTGTTATGGTAACAAGTGTCCACAGACTTGTTATGCTAGAACAGCAGCAATTGACTGCATTCCAGTTTGTTCTATTACAACCGTGATGCAGGATTCACCTCAATATGCTCCAGGAACCACAGTGTCGCACCCCCCCTCCGGAAGATTGGCAGGAAAACCGTTGCTCATCCTCTAGAAAGCCACCTTCCAGCTTCTAGGAAGCACTCATATTTCCAGTTCATGGCTCCTTCTTTCATGTTCAAAGCCAGCAGATGTGTTTCTCTGCATTATCTGTTTCTATGATTGTAGCTGAGGTCGGTTTTCTGATTTTAAGAATTTATGGAAGTAAATTGGGCTCATCCAGGTAATCTAGGATGATTACCCAGCTCATGGCCCATAGCCGTAATCACTTTCGCAAAGTCTCTTTTGGTTTTAAAATGTAGCATCACAAGTTCCATAAATTCAAGCGTAGTTCAGGGAAGCATCGTTTTGTCTACTTCATTCTGGAATCACTTGACCTCTTCAAATATAGAAAGAAGGCAGTTTGTGAGGCACAGAAAGGTACAAAGAGAGAGGATGAGATTGGAGAGGCAGTCCTGGACCATGCCATTGTCTGATGGAGAGTATTTACAGGAGAAGGGATGTAATTAAGTGAAAAAGTTGACCAGTACTATTCTAGACAACTTTCTAGGTGACATATTCTGTATCTGTCTGCTCTATCTGGACTCTAGAACTAAACATGGCAACTCAGCACTTCAATGTGATTTTTTTTTTTTGTACCAGGAATCAAACTTAGGACCTTGTGCTTGCCAGGCACAGCACTGTGCCACTAAGCAATATCCTCAGCCCTGCAATGTGATTTTTGTGGGTGAGGAAATAATTTTTTGGGGGGAGCTGCTGGTGATTGAACCTATGACCTCCTGCATACTAAGCATATGCTATTATCACTGAACTACACCTGCAGCCCAGGGAACTGAACTTTTTACATTTAGTTAATTCAAATTTAAATAGTTATGTGTAATTAGGAGTTATATTTGGACAGGGCAGACAATAGATGCATTTTGGAAAAAGTTTTCCATGACAGGAGGAGAAAAATGGATACCCACTGGAAGCATAGAGGTACAGGATTAAAGGAACCTTCATTTTGTGTGGATTGGTAATTCTAAGGCATATTTGTATTTATCACACATGGCTGAGTGACAGTAACCTGTTATTACAAGTGTGAAACCTCATGTGTTTATTGTCTCATGGCCTCTATGGCTCAGGAATGCAGGTGGAACTCTGTCAGGGTTCTACTAAAAGCTGCAGTCGGTGTCAAGAGATGCAGTCTCCTCTCCTGGTGGAGGATCTGCTTTGAAGTCTGCGTAGGTAGCGGTCGGCCTGAGGGCCTTAGTTTTTGTACCTATACTGATTAATTTTATGAGTCTGCTGGGCTGTACCATGGTTTTCACGTGTGATCAAATATTCTGGGTGTATCTGCTTTGAGTGAGACTAACATTTAAGCCAGTAGATTTAGAAGAAAGCAGATTGTCCTCCATAATGTTAGTGGGCATTGTCCAGTCAATGTTTTGAGAACAAAAATTGATTTCTTGGGTCTCAGTCACATTAACCCACCCAGCAAATTATGGACCTGTCCATTTCCAGAATTGGGTGAGCCAGTTTCCTTAAATCTCAGTTTCATCTCAATCTCTCTCTTTTTCTCCGTATCTATATTATTGTACATATAGATACTGATATCAATATATAAGTATATAGCTCTATGTATGCATATATAAGTAGATGAATGTATAGCACTCTTTCTCGTCCACTGTCTTGTATATATGATTTTGTGGGCCACAGTAAGAAGTTAAGATTTTGTTTATAATAGAAATAATTACATACACACACACATAATAGGCATGGAGCTATAACTCATACATATAGCCTTTATTCTTGTGGAGCTTTTATCCTGGTACAAGAAAAGAATAGTAAACCCCTTAATGTTTTTTATTTTTTATTTTGAAGCTAGTAAAATACAAGAGAACAAGACAAGAAATGCAGTGAAATTGGTACTGAACGTCACAACAGGCTACTGGGATAACAGTAATAGGTACCATAGTATATCTTGTTATCTTCACAGTAGTTGTCCATTTAATCAGGTATAGCAAAATCAAGCCAAAAACAGAACATTATAAAACCTATCAAAACAGAATATTGAATAGAGAAAAACAATTGATCAGAACAAAGCAAAATAGTGAAAACAATATTTGCCTTCAAAGAGTAGAAGGAAATCCCCCATATTTGCTATCTTGCATACGGTCATCCTCCCAAGATATACTCAGACCTCTGGCTCCCAGTTGCTAATGGGGAAGGGGGATGGGATAGGATGTTTGATTCTCAGCCTCTTCATGTTATAATAGATGTCTCCAGGCACTTACAAGACCACTCATATGTATTGGATGAATGGTGAGCGTCTAGTAGAAAATCCAGAAAGGAGCAGCTTAATTAGAGGATGTATGGGAGGGTGTCCGAAGTCCTGTTTTAGCTTTTGAAGTTTGAAGCTGACGTAGGACATGCTGGTGGCACCACTTCACGAAGGAGGTAAATGCCAGCGTAGTACTGGAGCTGAGGAGAGGCTCCGCCTGGAGAGACAGGTTTGCAGCTTCCAGGTAACAGCGGGAGTTGTGGCTGTACATAGCCCAGTTACTGTGTAGGGGAAAAAGAAGGGGCAGGGGGCCTTCTAGGAGATGTTACTATTGAACAGTTGAGAAGATAGAAGAACACACTAGAAGAGGTGTTGGATGGACATGATGAGATCTGCAAGACTGTCAGGGCATCCAGGGAAAGATTCCTTCATCACTGTGCATTACCAGAAGACAGAGCAGCAGGCAGATGGCAGGCACTTTTCCAGCTATTATCGGAATAGCTCCTAGTTGATGGAATCCATACACAGAATTTCTCATTATTAAGTAAAACACATAATGAGATTAAGATAAATCCTCTAGGTCAGTGATGTCAAACCTTCTAGGGACTTAATGCCAAACTGCAACCCAAAACTCACTTATTTATTGCAAAGTACTACACTCTAAACCTGAATACTGATGTTTTAGCTTAGAGGAAACAAAACAAAACAAAACAAAAAACTCCTACATAACATCGTTAGCCTAAAAAGAAAAACACTTTAATGTGCATGCTATAGGTTCACCACCACTGCCCTAGCTATTAATGTATTTCTTGTGAAACAAAACACTTGTCACTTCTATTTTAAGAGAAAAATAGAGTGAACATTTATAATCTTTCAAATTAAAGTAGCTTCTGAGATTTCCTTATCACATAGACTTGAAGTCTTCCTTGTTCTTTCTTTTCTCCGTCTTTTCTGCTCTCAGATTCTCTCACTCCCATCAGTGATTTTTGCACTTATGAACTGTATATTAATTCTTAGGTGTTACTTAAAATATTAACAAATATAACATGATCTTAGAATGCTAATAAATTTGTATCACAATAATTCAGCATACTTTTTGTGTCTAGATGATTACATTTTGAGTATTAGAACCTACAGCATTAAGAAATTCAGATCCTTGCTTGATCATTTGATCAGCTTGGCGTGGTTTTTCAGGAGTCCTGAGAAGTCTGTGCAAGATAGTAGTTGATTGGAAACATGAGATTAGTAGCCTCACAAACACAGTTCTCTTATCTCATTAGGAGACCTTATTGGTATCCTTTTCTCAGTCTTAGGCGCTTTATGAGATAAATTATACCAGTGGTCAATTTAGATATGTTACTGCTACTTTATGATGTTCATTTGCAATTTTCTTTTAAAAAATCTAAAATGAACCTTTCAAAAGGTCAGCATGAACCAGAGTTCATGATTTAAAGATCTTAGTACATATATAGTTGAGTCAAAATGTTTGGTAGTTAGTTATTGTATAATTAAGCCAAGATAATACTGTTTGATCACTATTTTCCATAAGTTGGCTTCATTTTTATATCATTTGAATTTTATGACTAAGCATTACAACTCTCTATATGTCTACAGTAGATAAAATAGTCTGTATTATAAATTCCAGTGGATAAATTTTACTTTTTAAAACATACACATTTCTAGATATAGATAATTTTTTTCTGTGGTATTAGTAAATTTAAAAGCACTTACTGAAAAAATGAAATCCAATCGGACCATTACTTGTCAAGTAATAACATTAAAATACCTTTATTGTTCTTTTTCCTTTACATCTTGCTACCCAAGATCACAAGGATGAGTTAATTCTGTGTAGTTTTCTTGTCTACTTTGATAATAATCTGAAGCGGAAACCATGTAGTAGATGTATTCTAAACACAATATCAATCACATCTTGATAATCCTCTGCCCCCAGAAACACTTAGAAAAGCTTCAGATGCTTCCCCAGAATTAGAGCTAGTCATTCATGATATGTATTTTTATATACATCACAGATAATATGTTTTTCTGTGGCCATTCTGAAGAACCTGAAAACAGAATAAAACATTATGTTTTCTTTTATAAAATGTGATTTTTATTTAACCTACATATTACCATAGGGTGAAGTGCTATTGATCAATTTTAACCCTTTTTGTTTAACTTATACTTATGCATAAAGTATACCTACCATATATCCCTCCCTGGGTCTGGTGCTGGGGATTGAACCCAGGGCCCTGCCCATTCTAGGCAAGCTCTGCACCACTGAGATACACACTTGATTATTTGAATCCTTAAACAGCTTAAAATATTTCTTAATTTGTGTTCATAGAATCACTTTCTGAATTCTTTTCTTTACTAAATCCATTATAATTATATTCCTTTATTAATGAGTACCATTCCATAGATACCTTTTCCAGTCTTTATCAAACATTTAATGTGTCCAGAGTTATCAGGGACCTGGCCAAGATCCCCAATCTCCCAAATGAGTGTATGATGAAGTCTTAAATAAATGAGACAAAGTGGTATGATATTAGTGCTCCAGGAGGATCAAGACCCTGTAGCAGAGTTTGAGACTCTGGGCGCTGAGACAAGGAATGTCTCTGTGTGGCCCATATTTATTTAATTTTTCAAACAAGTAAGGAATTGGAGTGGAAAACACAGGAAACTGAACAGGACCTTGGGAGTAGTTCAAGAACTTTTCCAAGCAACAAACTATGTTAATTTAGGAGAAATAACTTACATTAATTTAGGAGAACTATCTTATGTTAACTTAGGAGAAGTATCTTAGAAGAAGTCTTCAGGGTGATTTTCTGTACAGGAGTGAGATGGCTGCAGCTACAATCTCTATCTTGTTAATTGGGGTTGAAGCCAGGTGTCCTCATCTGTGGCCTTATCTTGCCCTTTGAGGTGTCTCTTTGTTCTGAGGTCAGCCATGCCACAGCCTTGCACGTGTGTTCAATTTCTACCATCAACCACTCCCAACTCAGAGCTGTTCATGGTACTTCAGAAGTTATGGAAGAAATAAAAGACATGGCAGTTGGCCTGAGAAGTTTGAAATCTAAAGGCAATGACTACATTTCAGAACTAACTGAAGAAAATACCCTAAGCAGGCAAAAATCTGAATGATAAGTGGCATGAGACTTAGTAGACTATTTAGTGTAGGCTGCATCAAAGAGAATGCAGCCTGAGCTTTGAGAGAATGGGTAACCAGATGTGGCAGTTAATCTCGGGCCAGAAGGACTGGCCAATGGACAGGTATCCAGAATAAACAGCCCTGGCCAAAGAACATGGATTAAGTGTTGTAAAATTGAGGATTTTTAATGAAGATTACATTAAAAACTCTAAAATTGTGTTTTATTAGCTTGAATGAACCCATTAAGAGCCAATTTATGCAAACCACTATGATTATTATTAACCTTTAAAAGTTCATTGTTTCAGCCTTTTTATAATGAAAAAGGAAGACATAGCTTAAAATCTGTGATGCTAGACTAACGTACATTTTGCTATACTCTGAATTCTTAAAAAGATTAAAAAGGACTGACAGCCTAAAGAAACATGTTTCTGTCCCTGTCTGTAAAGGAGGGGTATGCTCTTAACATGTCTTTCATTTTGGTTTTGGATTCTACTAAATGAAGTCATGTTTTTATATTATAGACTATTTAAAAATTATATAACTAATAAAAAGAACAACTGTGCGAATAACTCCTCCTCTCAAACAGGAAATTAGAGTGCAACATTTGAAAATTGACACAATATAGCTTGTGTGTAAATTCGTATTTTATTTTTGTTTAATTTATTTTATTTTATTTTAAAGATGGTAAAACTAAACAAAACCAAACAGAACAAAGCAGATCAGAAGAAAACAATGTAAGTGATATAGATTTCAAAGCAAGTCTACAGGAGATCTACAGTGGCTACCATAATGTCTCTTGTTTTCTTCTAAATAGTTGTCCATATCTTCACACACAACAAATTCATACAAAACAAAATAGCATAAAACTGATCAGAATAGAGTGATAAAGACATTATAGGCCTTCAAAACCTGACAATAGGAAAAATCAACAATGGCTAACAGGTGTCTGTGGTTCTCTTCAAAATAGCTGTCCGTACCTTCATGTATGTTGAAATTAAATAATACATAACAGACTAAAACCACTCTAAACAAAGAATAAAAGCACTATTGGTTTTCACAGCACGATGATAGGAAATCAGAAATGGATATCATAATGTCTCTTTTCCTTCAAAGTAGTTGTTCATTTCATCACACATAATACAATCTACTAAACTGTTTGGGAGAAGTTCTAGGCATGTAAAAGCCTCTACATGTATACCTATCCTTTCTGTATGAGAGGGAAAAACAAAACAAAACAGATTACTAGAAAAACACAAAACAAAAAAGACAAATAACAATAGCCAAGAGCCCAAAATGATGATACAGGCCTTCAAAACAAGGTGGTAGGAGCATAACTAGGGTTGTTATTTTACATAATGATCTTCAAGAGTTCCTAGATCACCAGACACTAACATGCAAAATTGTTCAAATCCTATGAATGTTAACTGTTCTGTTCCAAGAACTTATAGAATTTGTAGCACAGTCATCTTAGCTATCCTAAGTGTGTTTATTCAGCTTTAGACATTTTTTCTTTTCCCTTCCTTTTTCTGAGATATTATTTTTCCCCTTTTGAGCAGATTCTTACCTTTCCACTGTATTTATTGGGGATTTTGTATCTTTATGTACTCTTACCATTTCTTACACTAGAGAGACAATATGGTATTTACACAAGTGAGTTTGATTTATTTCACTTATGAGTATGGTCTTAAGTTGCATCCATTTACTTATAAATATCTCAGTGTAATCATTCTTTATAGCTGAGTAGTACTCCATTGTATAAAAGTACCACATCTTTTATCCATTCCTAAGCTGATGGACATTTAGGTTGCTTCCAAGATCTGGCTATTACAAATTGTGCTGCTCTAAACATAGGTGCACATATAACACTGTGATATTCCTGGAAGAATTGAAAACATCAATTCGTTGATTTTAAAAATGATGTTTAATTTACCACCTTTTTTGCTGTTCCTGTTGCCGAGCCGCACGCAGGGCTGAGACGCAGAGACACGCTGTGGTTCTGGGTTCCACAGAGGCCCTTACCATAGTGCCGTCAGTCCAGGTATGCGGTCCCCGGCGTTTGTCGCAGGCCCCGACCCAGAACGGAGCGGCGAGGGTGGAAGAACGCTTCCCAGGCTGGCTCGGGACCAGCATCCGAGGGCCTCTCTCCTTCACTGGAGAATTGAAAGGGAAGAAACAGTTAATCTTCATCAGTGTTGTTTGGCAAGTTCTGATGTTGATGCCTGTTAAAGGACCAGAAGAAGGTGACTATAATTAGAAAATCATTCCTAGAAAATGATTGCCTACTCTTAAGAAGAAATGACATTTTAAATTTATATTATACTGAATAGCAAAGAAAAAAAGAGATTTAACATTTCTCTTTGGAATTTTGAATAAATTCATTTGAATGATACTTTGACAGAAGTAATTATTAGTGATTTAGAACTATGTGAGAATAATGTAGAGGAAAGGACTCATATTTATCTTTGCATTTGTGTTTCATAAATGCTTTAGTCAAGATCGGAGTGTGGGTAAATTCTTTATCCATGTGGCATTATGAAATATGCAAGGGATGAAAAATTCTTTTTCTAAAATTGTCCATCTTTGAAAAAACTGCCTGACAATTTTGATAAGAGAATAGAAGATAATTATGGAGTTGTTTTGATAGTAATGTAATCTGTTGCCTAAAGATAAAAGCTGTCTTATTTTATATCAACTCAAAAATTTTTCTATGGCTGACCTTTGTCTTTAACATTTTTATGTTTATATTCATAGAAACTTCAAAGGTAAATGCCAAATTTTCTTTCAATTTATTTATTCCTTACATCAATAAAACTTCCTTATATAAATGCATACTTCTAAAATGGACTCATTTTCATTATTATGAGAAAACTAGGCCATTTTATTCTAATTTTAAGAGAAATATATGAATCAGATGCGACAAATAGTGTGAAATGATTTCAACGGAATAAATTTCTTAGAATATTTCCAAATCTTTTCTGTTAAGCATCTTTCAAGTTGCTTAGTATAGGAAAAGTATGAGTCTAATATAAATGTGTGTTCCACTGAAATAAAGGAAAAAATCATCTGATTTCTCTTTCCTTGTTAAATGACAAGAGACAAGAATAAATTAAAGCAGACATGATCTTCTTGGGTATTATTTTAAAAGTACACATATGAATTTATACATAATTCTTTGTGACTTGAGCAATAATGTTTATTCTTTTAAAATCCTCTGAAGCAATGTTTTGTAAATGCTGTTGTCTTTCTCTACATTTTAAGGGAATATAAATAAATGTCTTAACACCTACAAAGCATCAGTATCAACCTTTTGGCAGGATTTCCATAATGTTAAATAATCTTTTATCCATATTTCCCTACCTGAAGTTTAAAAGTAAGCTATCAGGCATAATTTGTGTAGAAAAGTTTACTTTCTGGAGTTATGCATCAAATGGCGCTGAATTAAAGGAATTACCTGAAATCGTTTGTAAAATTTCACTTAGATGTCAAGGGTTGAATTTCTATTTCAGTGACTTGTATTTTTATTTGTAAATTGCATAATAAAGTTTTCTCTTACAATTCAATTGCTACTAAGTACTTCTCCATATGTACCTTTTAAGCAGCACTCTTAAAAGTGATATGTTTTGGAAATATTCTCAGTAGATACATGGCATAAGGGAATTAGTGATCTAGGAGGGAAAATCCAAAAACCCCAAAACACAGACAAAAAGCTTTTGGCTTCATTCCTGTACTTCTTATTTGGTGTATTAGAATCTTTTTCAAATTTATAAGTTGGCTCTGAATTGAATTCTTTCACTTACTATGTGCCTAGGTAGATTGCCTTCTTGTATCAGAAAGTAGAATAACAGCATGGCATAGTAGTATGTTGGTTTTACCCCTTCAATAGGTAGAAAACCTACCCTGAACCTCAGTTTACTTATCTCTATAATGGGTAAAGATTTGATGATGGTAAGAAGAGTTTGTACTTGTGCTCTGCTGGAGTTATATATTTCCCAAGATGTGATGACTGTGTAGCAGTAGTTATTTTTTATTTGTTATAATAATTTTAATTTTAAGGAAATTTATAATTGTTATTAATCATTGCATTTCATTATTCTCAACTGCGGAATGACCAGTGCATATACTCCCTTTCTACCATGAAATCTGTATTATACTGTTTACTTGAAAGTGCCCCTTAATAAAGGAATTACCATATTTATAATTCTTACCCTTATGTAAACGTAGACAAGGTTGACACTTAATGTTATGTTGCTAATTTGTAGTAATTAGTTTTAGTCTTTGGATAAAAGAGTAATTACTGTGTGGTGTCCACAGGCCTGTCAGTTTCTAAAACTATTTCTGTTAACTCTTACTAGGAGTTTGATGTTTCTTCAGTAGTTCCAATTCACTGTTTATATTTATATTTATATCATAGAGTTAAAAGTCCTCATATCTTAATCAGGCTTTAGTGACCAGATGGTGTAGTATGCCTAATGATATTTTTGTTGCTTTCTTTTCTACTTAGGAGTGGGAGAGTGACTTGATGTTGTAAAGGTTATTTTTAGGTTATTTGTTGATTTATATGAGAAATTTAAGAAAGTAGGAAGCAGCCTAGTTTTGTTTGTTTGTTTTTGGTGCACAGCATTCATATGTGGTCAGTGCACTGATTTGAATCCTGTTCTTTTTTTCCTTCCCAAAGAAATTGTGTATCTTTAACACCAGACTGTGCAGTCCTGATATTATCCTCAAAGTAATCGTGTTTTCCTTCCATTTCAGTTTAGGCTTGGTTCCTTCGATCTGGAGAAAGTTGCAAACCCCGCTGAGGTCATTAGAGAAATTCTTTGTTACTGCCTGGACAACATCGCGGAAAACCAAGCCAAAAACGAGCACTTGCAGAAAGAAAATGAAAGACTCCTGAGAGACTGGAATGACGTTCAGGGGCGGTGCGTACCTGTGTGCTCTCCTGCGTGGGTCTGGGGGAATGGTTTCTACACCTGCGGTACATGGATCCGCCTTTCTGCAGTAAAAGCTGTTACTATTTATACCCTTCTTGATGTTATTAAACCATGCTTGCCATTAGTGACTAGCTCACGTGTGAAGAGTGCATTAACAATTTTAGGTCACTCAGCATTTGGTAGCAGTAACAGATTATGAAGAATAAGTCGTCACTGAGGATCCAAATTGTAATATTAATAGAACCTTCAAGTAGGGAGGCGGAAGGGCCATAGCTGGTGTGCAGGGTAGGTGCTTACCTTATATGATGTCCTGCGAAACACTGACTTATAGTTGGGAATCAAAGAATGGCAACTATATCAACTGATATTTGTTTTAGCTTTAAAAAGAGATTTATTTTTCCTAATTGCTTGGAAGTTCATAGTATAAGCACTTGTGAAAGACAAAGTGGTTGTGGCTACTACTGGGTAAAACTTTTCCTAGCGGTTGCCTCTCATTTTTTTAAGCAGTGAAGAAAAACAGTTACATAGCTTTTCCAAAATGAACTTTCTCAAATAAACCATTCTCCCAGCTGGCTTGGTGCATAATTCACATTTGTTATATTATGGAAAAAAAGATGTTTGAAAATGTTTGAATAAAATGTACATTGTGGACTCATATATCCCTATAGAGACTGCACGCTCTGCGTATGTCTGTGCGTGTGTAGTAATGCTGGGTATAATTATATGGTGTGTATATAATAATGGTGATAATCACCACATCCAGTAGATTTTTATCCTTTTATTTAAGCTATTTGCTCTCAAGTGTAAGAAAGCATATCTTATTTAGAATCTTTCTGTGGCAGGCATTGTGATTGCTCTCAATATAGGACATTACTCAGGAAACAGGCAAAACAAAGCAAAGGGTTTTCCAGCAATTCATATGTGTATATCACAATGAGAATAAGTAATTATTTTTCTGTACATTCAATAATATTCACTAATATTGCGAACCATGTAAAATTCACTTACTAAGATCTGGTTATTAGTATTTGGTTTTCATTTATTTTACAAAGAAAGTATTTATTTTGTCTTTTAGCTCTAAATTCATCTTATCTCCAGTTATGTGTAATAATATGTAAATGATACACAAATGAGGGCCCTTTCAAGTTTATGTATTATGATGCCATGTGGAGATTAGATTTTTCCTTTTAGCTTCTGTTTTACATGAATCAAATGTATGTGATACAAAGCATTTTTCAGGCTTCTGGATGTAGTTGGGGTGTGTTTTTCTATTTTATACATGAAATGAATCGGATTAAAGGAGATACACTGTGGTCGTGATAAGCCATTATATTTTTATATTTAAAACTCCGAGTACCCTTGGGGTGATAGGAGATCTGCTCCACAAATTGCCCACAGACATGCAGACTGGGTACTTGGTACTTGAACAAATTGCTTTAAAATGTCTGCCAGGGGTTGAAAGAGCTATTGTCTCATCAGTATTCAGCACCACTGCCCTGGAATTGAGAGCAGCGGCGGGGAGAGGACGCGGCAGGGAGACGGTCGCACCCTGTGCTGTGAGGCAGCTTCTGGGGGGATACATAGATTACGTGGACCGCAGATGTTTGTTTTGCTCTTGGTGAACTACCCAGAGCACGCTTTTGTCTCACTGTGGCTAGAGGTTTGCTGCGCGCTCAAAAGCATAGCCATGTCTCCTGTCGCCCGCCTTACTGTGCCGTGAGGAGACGCCAGATGTATTCAGTGGTGGTGGTGACACTCACGCTGGCTCTGATGTCTGCTGTGGAGTCTGACAGTATGTGACACCGAGGCGATGCTGCAGGCAGTGCAGAGGGGCCTCTCCAGAGCTTTCCAGGCTCTTGTCTATACGTAGGATGTTAGATTAGCGGTTTTATGTATTTCCCAAATGTGGTTTTGTCTCCTTTGTGAGCAGAAAGTGGCCACATCGAGGAACTGTAAATGCATCTTGGTCCTGGCCAAGCAAGACTTTCCTCATGTTCCTTCCCTTGAGTCTTATTGTCCTGGAAAATGAGCAAAGCATTTGTAGCCCCAGCGTCCACAAGGCAGTAGTGTTGACTAAGTCTTTAGAGCATTGATGGCGAACCTTTTAGAGACCGAGTGCCCAAATGGCAACCCACACTCAAAGTGCTAACATTGCAGTCAGACCTGAATGCTCAGCTGCTGGGGCGACGCTGAGGTGACTTGGCTAGTGAGCCGACCGAGAGGCTTTGCAGTGCCCACTGCAGTATGTGTGCCACAGGTTCGCCACCACTGCTTTGGAGAATTTAGAAGTAGGTCATATGTGTACTGAGTTAGGTAACTGGGGACATAGAAACATGAGAATCATTAGGTCTGAGGCCATGCTGTTAAGCCAGCCCATTTAGATTTCAGGGTAGACTGCTTTCCCGTCAGTATCTGCCCGTCCGTGATCAATCACTTCTTCCCAACAGCATTCCAACTGCACATGGGGGTGAGGTGGTGTTGCAGAGGGAAGACGAACACAGAAGGATAGGAACTTCCTAGTAGCTATGGTTCTGGTGTGTAGCGGTGCCAAATAGGGCACGATACTAACAGGGACCATTCTCCTACCCATGTATTCATTAACAGAGAGACGTGTACAGTCTATTAAGGGGAGAAATGCATTACCACAACATAGGAATGCTATCCCATTGTTTGCAAAGGTGAGAGTATCATGGAGAAACTAAAGCATTAATAAGGTATATAGTGTATTTCTGGAGTTAGGGATACTTTTTTTCCTTTACTTTTTGTGGACCTTTTTTTGCATGTACTTTGCTACTTGAATATGGGTTACTATTTTCGTCAGAGCCAGCTAAAAAGACAGTTCCATTTGGAATGGTATAAACAAGGCTTGGATGGGAATGAGGAATTACAGGGCTAGTAAACTGAGCTTTAATGCATAGACTCTAACACATATATTTTCTGCTATTTGTAGTTAGTTACTGTTTGGTAATTATGGTTTTGCTCCATTTTGAACAAGTGGCATTACTGGATTAATTTTGTGCAATTTTAAACAAAGCAAGAAACATTAGAGAACTTGTATATGAATAGCCAGGTTATTAGATATATTTATTTCCCTGGGTTTTCCTACTTAATTTCAAATAACAGCTCTCAAGTTCCATGTTACTGAATAGCTCTTTTGTTTGCCCGCAGACCTCAATTTAGCAATTCTCTGGCTTTATTCTGAGTTACAGTTATTAAACCCATAATTCGAGGCAGTTTCCAGTGAATCGAGTTGACACGCGTGGATCCATTAGAAGACCTTGAAAGCTCTTTTCTTTGTCTTTCGGCTTTCTAGATGGAGTCGTATTATCTCCAGATGAATTCAATCTGATTTTTTAACGAACTCAAGAGATCTCGTCATGTTTCCTTGTAGCCCTTCACAGTGTTTAAGAGCAGTTGCAGCCAGAAAGCCCTCCCTTCCTTCTCATGGTAATCTGAGTCCTTCATGGCACAGTCGAAGGCCATTTCCTCTTGTCCTGTCATCAGAAAGGATGAGGAACAGCTGTTCACCATCTTGTCCATGGCTTAAAGCCTTATTAAATCTTCACCACTGCTTTCTTTTCCAGCTCCTTTTGACATTTTTTAACTTCTCAACTCTGCCCAGATTTTCTTCTGCTATACAACCCTGACCTAGATATAAATTCGGCCGGGAGTGATTATTAATATCATGATTACTACACTGTTGTTGTAACATATATTCATATTTATGTATCTACTGTTTAATTTTGGGTTCTACATTTAATGTGTCATTTTACTGGGGGTTTTATTTCTGCATGATATTGCTTTGCCTTTGCTCTTATATTTTGTAACTGTTTTTGAAGTTTTTCTTGATTGGTTTCCCACCCTGAAATGTTTCATTATTAATCATTATTTTTCTCTACTTAGTTTTCCTAGTTTTGTCTACTTTTAACAATGGCTGTCTTTTCCTGAGGTCCTCAGTACCTCACTGCTGAGATTACTGATTAAACTGTTGTCATAGTGACTGAGGAAAGGATGTAAGGTCATCAAGCCTTTCCTGTTTTTGGCTCCATTCAGTTTGATGTTTGCTGTGGAGATGATCTCTGAACTAATTGTAGTCTCCTCTATGTACATATGGGCTTACTTTTAGTGAAGGCTTTTGTTGAATCCTCTGTCTCCCCAAATGAGGAGTCTCACCTAATAATTCCTGCCCAAAACTTAAGGCACAGAGTTTGCATGAAGGCAAGATAACATCATAATGGTATGGAAGAGAAGTGGAATTAGAAGAGGTGGGGGAAGTTCTATGTATATCCCAGTGACTGCATGGTGAATGAATACACACCATTCTCAAAGTCTGTTGAGAGCATACAAGGAGTTAAATTTGTGTCCTGTAACTGTTCACAGTAATACTCTATCTCAGCCAGCTGCCACTCTCAACTTTTCTGGAAAGTGTGGTTTAGTTTGTGGATTAGAAGTTTGGTTGCCAAAAAAGTCTTAAAGATATACTAAAACCAACCATGCTCAACTCACATGATGCCATTTGTTCTGTCACTTTTTTTTTTTCCATCACAGAAATGATGGTATCCTTGACAATGTAGTTCTGATACTGGTAATTAGGTTAACAAAATGTTTTATGTGAATTATATGACATTTTATTTTGATATTTTAAATGTTAGAATATTGCAAAATGCTAGCTTTAACAGAGTTTTAAGAATTAACTTGATATTTGATACATGTACATAACCTTTCAATCAAGAATTTTTGAAATGATTCATATGGAAATCAAATATGGATTTAATCATAATTTACTAATTGGTTGCCATTTCTAAAACTTTATATGATTGCATAATATACAAGACTTTTATTGTATATTTTATGTATGTAAGTCCTATTCACACATTTTAATTTTTTTTTTGTGCCATGGATTGAACTCATGACCTAGCACTTGCCAGGCAGGCACTTATGCCACTGAGCTAAATCCCCAGCCCCACACACTTAAAATTTGTATCGTATTAGAAAACATTGCATAACGGTGAAAAGCATGCTTACATAACACCTTATATCTGAAACACAAATCCGGTTACATTTCCCTGCTTAAAATAAGCATCAACACTGGCCGTACCTCTTCACTTTTAGACCTATGTTTTTCCAAATTTTTTTTATGTAGTTCTTTTTCAGAGGGCTTTGCTTGATGAAAGAAATACTGTTAAGCTGATGTTTTTATAACAAAATTTTAGAAAAGCCAATGAAAATGAAAAAGTATTGTTACAGTGATGAGTGATATCAAGTGAGCAGAAAATATAGTCCGGTCATGTAGGGTATAATGGTATTGCAGGTATCGGCGGACACAGATAGCATGTTAGAGCCATAAGATTAAAACAGTCAGAAAGTCCCTGTGGCCCAATGATGTGGCTCTCCCAGCATGACAATGCACTATATTCTTAATGCATTTGTGGTGACGCCAGTGTAAACAAACCTACCATGCAATCAGTTGCTCAAAGTATAGCTCAGTCATGTATAGCAAGCACGGTACTTGATAATGGTAATGAAAAACTAAGTTGCTAGTTTATTTACTCCACTATACTTTTTATTACTTTAAAGTCTACATTTCCTGCTTACTAAACACAAGAAGGCTGTGTAAATCTGTACACTGTGACACACCAGCAGCAGGCTCACACATCTCATATTTAGTGTCTCTTGACTGCATGAAGTGGCCATGTTGAGTGACTGACCTATCCATTGATGGTGAACCTTTTAGAGTACTTGATAAGAAACAGTCAGCTGTAGCACATGTGCCATGGGTTCATCACCGCTGACCCATACATCACTGTGTGAGTATTCTCTACACAGTGGTCATACAAACCAAAATTGCCTCGATGCATTTCTCAAAAGGTGTTCCCTTTGCTAAATGACATAGGACTATGTTCAGAATCTCTGGCTTTCTATTTCTGTTTAAGATACCCCTTTTAGCTTTCTCACCCAGATGTTCCCCTTCAGAAGAAGGACTTAAGCAGGCCATGGTACCTAGCTGGAATGGCATGATCTTTAAGATCCACTTCTCCAAGGCCTCATGGTGCAGAAGATGTGCAGATCCAAGGACCAACAATCCAAAGCACAAAGGATGGGTCCTCTTCCTGCCTCTGGATACCTTCAGCCCGTAGTATTGTTACACAGTGAAGTATCAGACCATGCAGACACTGGAAGTGGCTTCGGTGTGGAAGAGTTGAGAGTGGCAAACACCAGCTTCTTAAGAAGGTGGCACTACCACTGGAATCTGTGTGTATCCAGAGAAGGGGGACAAGTCCACTGAGTCCCTGTAAACCACTGGGCAGGAACACTGTGCCACTGAAGAACTTCCATTGGCCGCCAAGCTGGCAAGATCAGTCATGCCTGTGTGGAACATCCACAAGAAGAAGGCCGAGTCATTAGCAAGGGGAGATGAACTTTGAGGCATCTTCCAGTCCATGTGTGGCCCGAGCCAGTACCAGGCTGCTGGCATCCTAGCCTAAAGAGTCAGGGAAACTTCAGAATAGGTTGTTGAAAAGAAAAATATGTAATTCTCTCAGAGACATGAACAGCAGCAGTAAGGTGGAAAAAATAAGTGCGTATTAACTCACTCACTGTATTATTTGTCCAATAAATATCTACTAAGCACCTGTTGAATACCAAGCACTCTGCTAGGCATTGAGGACGAAACAGCCAATGAAATACTCCACATACTCCCTTGCTCACTTGGAGTTCACAGCCTTAGCAAAAAGTGTGCTAAGTTTGCTTCACTTGGCTCTAGGTGTATAGTGTCATATTCATTTTATTAGAAATCGACATAGGCAAGTTATAGAAAACGTTAAGGTGTTATATGAAAAGTGTTGCATATCAATATTTTTGTTTCTAATTATTCAATATAATATGTTTGTATACATCCATATTGCTACTGATGCATGTGTTTGAATAGATAAATGGATAAATGACTATGAAAAAAACAAAAGTATAAATGAATGGTATTGGAAAAAACAGATGGAAACAGATCACATTTTAAAGAATATTTTACATGAAATTTATATTTAAATCTATTAAATAGGAGTTTATTTGTGTTCTCTCTCTATATGCATCAAATACATGCAACTGCTGGTTTGTGTTTTCTACCTTCTATATCTCCTAGGAAACTAAAATGAATACAGTACAATTTTCTGTTCCCAGAATTGCAGAAAATCATGATAAACAATTTTTAAATTATTATCTCAGCTTTCTTTTCTTTTTTTTTTTTATCGGTACCGGGGATCAAACTCACGACTGTGTGCTTGCGGGCAGGCACTTAAGTGGCTGAGCTAAATCCCCAGCCCCTATTATTTCAGTTTTATGTTATGAAATTGAAAACACATTATTTTACATTTGCTATTTTATTAATATCTCATTGGAATATCAAGTAGGATACTTTAATTCATTATATATGTGTGTATGTATTTTATGTATATTTGTGTATATGTGGTTATGTGTTATAGAAATATAACTTGGTAAGTCATGTTCTTTTTGTGGAGCAGTTTGTAATATAGTAAGATAATCAAACAGGTTAAATTTATCACTTTATCACAAGTAAAATTGTGGTTTCTATTTTATAATATTAATTAAATACTAAGAAAACAGACAACAGTTATGTTTTTGAAATTCCTCATATGAAAACATTTGCAAATAAGCATATGTGCAAATATGTACATAAATTATTACATTTAAGCCTTTAGATTTTTAAAAGTTTTATTTCTGTTTTTAATTTGTCTCAATATGTAAATTACAAATACTAATAGGCAATAATTTTCAATGATTTATTTAGTAATCTCTAAAACTTTTAAGTCAGTTTAAGCATATATACAAATGATCTTGATTCTGTTTTTCTTGACGTATTTTTTGAAATCTCATGTATTATACTGAGTAGAATTAATGTTCGGAAAAATGAGATGACTTGTTTAATTTTTTTAGATTTGAAAAATGTGTGACTGCCAAGGAAGACTTGGAGACAGATCTTTATAAGCGGTTTATTCTGGTGCTGAATGAAAAGAAATCAAAGATCAGAAGCCTCCACAAATTGCTAAATGAAGTTCAAGAATTGGAAAAGAATATTGAACGTGAAAGGTATCACCTTCTGGTTTTGGATGAAAAATGCATAAGTTTAAGTAGAATTTCTTCAGAAGCCTCATGAAAGTTAGGTGCCAACTTGTAATGCAATGAGAGTACTTGGCGAGCTGGGTTTGATAATTGGTCTGAGTCGGGTGGCATGAGCTAGAGAGCTGTCAAGGAGATCTGTCCATGTCTGGCCTCTATCTCACCTATGCTTAATTTACAGGGCCAGCATAAGGCTTATCTAGTTATAATTTAATTAATTTTTAGACACCAAACATGAATTTAAAAAATTCCTTCATCTATAAGACTGAAGGGTTTCGTGCACATTTGTAACCTTGATGTGTAAGTCACAGTTCACTGTAGCGTCAGGTGATAAATATGAACTATCAGGGAGCATTGCTCATGTTATCTGAGAGTGTGGTCCTTTCTCTTTCTGCTAACAAATTTTCTGTGATACTGGGTGTGCATTTGATTCATAAGGAAAAATCACAGGTTTCAGATGGCTGATGGATTCAAACACAATTTTTTAGACATTAGCACAAGATTAGAATTTGTTCCCTAAACCTGAGAAGAAGCACAGCCTTCCCTATTGTAAAGTCTAACAAACGTGTTTGCAGTCACTTGGTCCCAGGTCAATGTGCTGGTCTGGCACTGAGGTTTATCATGGTATGACACAGGGCAAGTCCTTTAAGCTTTCTGTGCCTCCCTTTTGGGACAGTCAAGTGGAATTCAGAACTGGTCTGGGATTACTAGAAGACCACACATTCACAGACCTACAGAGGCAATCTGGTAGGTCAGGATTTGATAGAAAAGTAGTAAGTGATAAAAACTGATTCAGGAATTAATTGTAGCGAGCATTAACCAACATCCAGATCATTAGATGAAAGACACTCATTCCTAGGAGTGGTAATATACAGTCTCCACAAGTGGTTCTTCTGAGTCATGTGTATTTCACTGCATGTTTATCTAGGTAGAGCCTTTTTCTATAACTGATTATGGGTAAACCTGACATCTAACCAAGTGTCAGCCAGTGACTTTCAATTCCTCCTTCTGTTTCTAGGGAAGCTACTGCCAGCTCGGAAACCCCAGCAGCCCGAGACCCCCTCTATGATGCGAGTACCGACGAGGGAAGTGGAAGCGAGTCTGAGCCCTTGGCTTTAGCTCCAGGTGAGCAAAAGAGGCCTGTTTTCTTGGTTGAGGGTTATATGGGCTCAGTATGCTATTGCTGAGCAGCCGTAATGAAAACTGCTATGAGAAAAGATCGTCTGTAAGCCCTGTAAAATGCAGCAGTTCTTTAGCAACAAGGCAAGCAAACACACAGACACAGACACACGCACACACACACACACACACACACACCCACCCACCCACCCACCAGGGTGTACTGTGGCACCTTAAGCAAGGGTCTCAGAGCTGGGTGCTTTCAGTGTTTGAATTCTGTCTAATAAAAGCCCCATAGGGGCACTGTATGGGGCCATTCAGAGTGGGTTAGAGGACCGCACCTCGAGGCCTTCTCTCTTCAGGAAAGACTTGCCCTGGAGTCAGACAAGGTAGGGAAGAGAAGCGGACAGGTGGGAAAGCGGTTCCTGGTGGGTGGCGGGTGAGTGGAGCTTGGACCCGGGCGAGGCAGAGGGAGGTGAGCAGCAGGTGGGGTCGCTGTAGACAGCAGGCTCACCTGAGCCAGCAAGGGCTCTGAATGTGGTGTCCTGGGGGCGAGGGAGGGGACAGGAACCCGCGCCGAGTGGGAGGAATCCTGTGAATGGCCTGAGCCAGGACTTGAGGACCCTCAGCTGCGACTATGGAGGCAGCACTGGTGACCTCAGCGCAGCACTGTCAGTGAGACAGTGAGGGACAAGGAGAGGGAAAGGGGAGAACTGGAGAGGGCACTCCAGACCCAGCCACACTTCGACCAGCTTCGCTCCACAGGAAGGAAAGACCTGGGCCCCAGCTGGCAGGAACAGCAAGGAAAGCAATGCTTTGGTTTTGTCTTTAGGAGGAAGAAAGGATATATTTTTATGTCCATGAGAGTGAGTAAAGAGCAGGCACACAAACCTTATGGCAGCAGAGAGAGGAAAGCAGCTGGAACACTGTCTCTGAGGCCATCAGAGGGGATAGGACCCCCTTGTAGCTGGGGGAGGAGCCCGGGCACTTTCTGTCAGGATGACATCAATGGACAAAGACCTGAGATAGGCCACAGAAGTGGACGAGGCTGATGAAACCAGTTCACTGATTTAACGTGATTTGAATCAGATTTGACTTGGATCACACAGTCCTCTCTCTCTCTCTCTCCTCACTTTCTCTCTCTCTCTCTCTCTCTCTCTCTCACTTTCTCTTTCTCTCTCACACACACATGCTTTTACATATGATAATTAAATTTCTCCTTTTTGGGGCTGGGGATTACCTCAGGGGCATAAGCGCCTGCCTTGCAAGCACACGGTCATGAGTTCGATCCCTGGT
Organism: Hydrochoerus hydrochaeris; assembly: GCA_004027455.1. Classification (NCBI taxonomy): domain Eukaryota; kingdom Metazoa; phylum Chordata; class Mammalia; order Rodentia; family Hydrochaeridae; genus Hydrochoerus; species Hydrochoerus hydrochaeris. Next base: position 196,823 of record PVLA01002072.1, read on the forward strand.
ACCAATAAAAAAAAATTTTTTTTTTCTCCTCATTTGTACATTACACTTGTTGTACATTTCCCCCCACTGGAAATGAAATCATTTTTAACATAATCAAATGCAGTCAAAAGCTCAGAAAGAAAGAGATTCTGTACTGTTTCCCGTTTGGGCTTTCCGAAGTTTTATTAAGTTCAGTATCCTTTGAATTTGTTCCTTATTCACAATGTCTCTCCAACATTTAAAGTATATGAAAATTATTGTTGAAAAGAAAATATATGGTTAAAAACGGGGATATGAGAAGGATATCTTTTATGTGTTCAGTCTATTTTAAGCAGAGATTTAAGCTACAATTCTACTATTTTAAATTTGGCAGAATTTTTCTCTTTGCTGAGTTTATTCTGTATGTTTGCTGTATTTTATTTGTCATTATTTCTTTACCTCATATCTAGTTCACTATGTATTTGATACATACTCTGTGGTTCAAATTTTTATTTTTTTCCATTTACTTGCTTTTGATAAGTTTTTGATGTCAGGAATTAAGAGTAGTTTTATTAGAAACTTTATTTCTTTTCTTCTTCATGAGAAAACAGTATTCAGGAAGCTAACAAATGAAAACATATAGAATGAATCTTAGATCTGAAATGTTTGATACTGAATTAGGTACAAAAGTTCATAAAGATGAGGAGAAAATCACTTATGTTAAATAATAAAATGGGCTCCCTTATAATTTACCAACTTCTATAGAAAGAAAGTGAATCTTTAGTCTATGATATATTATCTGTTTTTGTTTTTGGGGGGTTATTTTGCTTTTTGAGCATTGTTTTGTCTTTTAGGCATTCTCTGTAGTGCAGCTATGTGTTTGGGGCAGATAGTACACTTTTCTTCTTAGATTTATTTTACCATCTTCTTATAATACAAGTGAATATATAGTATGTGTGAATTTACTATGCTTACTGCAGTTTCACACATGCTTTCTCTACAATAAAAACAAAAGAAAGATTAATGGAGATTAGTAAATTTACTCTGTTTTTGACAAAGCTATCTTTCAAATGGCTGAATGTGTGATTTGGTAGCAATTTTATTGTAGAAATGTCATTTTTATCATTAGTTACTAAATATCCCATATTCCTCATGAGTTGTTCAGATTGTCACTTAATTCCTACATAATTGGAGATGTTTAGTGAAATCAAGATCATTTAATGATTCTACTGCATTCACTAGGGAAAAACTTTATTTTTATGTATATATCAAGAAGCTGGGTAGAGATACTGCAGTTTGGAGGAATTTGATACATAAAAGTCCATTTTCTTGCTTTCATCTTCTTCCAAATTTAAAAATTTCCCATGTCATTATGATTGCAGAGGGAAGAATTAATGATGAATGGCCCAACCTCATAATTACACCATGCTCTTGTACACTATACTATATAACATGAAATACCTCTAGGCTCTTACTTTATTGGCTAAAATGAGGTGACCGTGGTAAATTACAAGTAGAAACTTAAACATCATAGGCAATGTCACTCCATGCTATATTTTGTATTTTTCTGTAGCAATATTTACTTTCCCTGTAGTTTAACTTCTAGAGTAATAGTATTAGTAATAGTAGGTAGATCGTAATAGTATTAGTGACCTAGTTTCTTAAACTACAACTGCATTCAAAGCCCCTGGAGTTTATAGGATTTTCATTTTGTTTCAGATCAAGGTTGTAATAGATAACATAGTTGTGGTCTCTACAGCTCAAGCCTCAGGTTACAAAGGTGCTGGAGTCTCTTTCTCACCCTCTACTTGATATAAGGTCCATGTGGCTTTTGAGGATGTTCGAGGAGTTTGCACCCCTCCTGCCTACAGAGTGCTGCTGTTCATTAGAAATCTGTTGGGTTATTAAAGGTATTGTGAAATCCTTCTCTGCAAGAAACTATTTGTTTCTTTGGATCTACATTGACGAAATATCCTAGTTTATCTTCATGAGTAACCAAAACTCACCATAATGTAGAGAGCTACAAGCACTGTGGCAGGAGACCAAAGCTTAGAGTACTTCCACCAGATGGCTTTTCATTGCCTCACCGCCAACAACAGGTAAAACTTAAAAGGCAATTTATCCTTATGTTTGTCTTTAAAATATTGTTGTAGAATCACCTCAATGTGCTGATAACAGTAAAATTGTAAAAATAGATTTTAAATGTACACTAATGCTCCTAAGAATTTTAGCTGTTATTACAAAATACTTCTTAGTCTTAATGTAATTGAAAAAACATACAAATATATAGTGGAAAATTAGATCTGTTTCCTAGACACAGATCTTTTCTTGTGAAGCATTTTGAAGTCATGCTTAGTTGCTTTCTTATTAGTTATCTATCACAAGATCAATTATTTTAATGTCTCATTAATTATTTTGATAAATGATCAATGGTTTTAAATAACTATTTCCGACAATGTAAATTGACAACATTTCTTACAATTAGAGAATAACCGAATGATCCTTATTTAAATTACAAATAAGAAAATGTTTTTCTAGAATGACCTTTCTTATTTTCACATTAAAGGTACCTAGGCATTAAAAAAACAGTATACTCTTTCTTTTTGCTTTTCCGAATAGTTATTAGCCTGAGATTTAGCACATTAGTTTAATTAATCCTGTTTCTTAACCAACAGGAAGGTCCCTGTGTAACTGCTATCAGTCATTTGAGCTCCCACTTAGTTGGTGGGTTTCCTGTGAGGAAATGTGGTTATAAAATAGCCTTTTTGAAAATAAATGAATGGCTATGTCAAACAGTAGATGAATACTGATACAGTTGCTTTTAAAAATAGAACAGAATCCCAAATTCCCAAGTATCAAAGGGCTTGTTGCTTCGAACAGTGAATGTCTACCCACAGAGGGGGCAGCAGCATGTCCTGCCAAAGAGATTACTCAGAGACCCAACTTGAGAGTCACAGATGCAGCTCCCAATCTTATCCGGCATGATTGTCATTGACACACTTACTCATGTGTTCTCAATAAAAAGCTCGATTCAGTAAAACCTGTCTCCAAAGAGAAACAGCAATTTAAGTATATTTATTAGCAGCCGTGGGCCTTCATGTGGAACTATTGTTGCTGGAAATGACATCATCCACTTCAGAAATCTAGATTTTCTATAGTTCTAGATTCTTTAGGGCAAGTCCACCAGTTTTTCTAGAGGAAACAGAGGCCTAGAAAGGTTTAGTGCATCCCTCTTGGTCACACAGGAGAGAAACATGAAATAGTAAAACTTGAAATTGGTAGCATTTAAGCATACAATTCTGAGATATGAAAACTTTTGAAAATTTGCTAAAACTGAGAGAATCACCCTTGGTATGAGAAGCTTGCTATGAGACTATTAAGAATACCTTTTATTCCTATACAGAAGAAAAATCCTATTTGTATATAATTGCTCCAGAAAGATAGACTACATCATCAGATTGAACAAGTAAAAGACTTCACGATACTTAGCTTGAGAAAATAATTCTCGAATGCATGCATTTGTGTTGAAGTCATTCCTCTATATGTTACTTGCTTCATATTCCAACATTATTCATTTACTTGCAAACTCTCAGTATAGCAATAGTTTCTAGCAAATCTATCCATACACTGGTATTAAAGGGTAACTTTGTTATGACCTCATAGGCAACAAACTTTACATTTTTATATATTCCTTGGGAGACAAAAAAGAAATTCTGCTATAAGTATTTGTCTCTGTGTCTCTGACTATGGATGGGTGTAAAGTTTGGCAATTTCCCCTAAAAAAAAGAAAAACGGACAAAAAAAGAAGTAAACAAATATTTCTAATTTTTTAGTATAACTTGCAATGCATAATAAATATATTCATCATGGGAAATTCATGCATATACATATGTTAGACAAGTGACAACTGTTTATGTCTTGCCCCGACTCCCACTGCTGCTCGCTGGCCCCCTCCAGACCTTGGTCAACATGGAGCTTCTGCCAGTACCTTGCAAATTATAAAAGACCGGCACTTCTTGGTCTGGGCTCAAGTAAGCTCACTCCATCTGCAACTGAGTGCCATACTCACACCCGGAGACCCTGTCGGTGGAAGTGATTAACTTGGCAACAGTGGATGCATAGGCTTGGCCAATGGAGCTTGTAACCTAAGGTTGTGCTTCAGGTTGGAGGATCCACATTCCTGGCAGAAGAAATGTGCATACATTTGAGGTGGTAACTGAAAGGACCCATGGCATTTGTATAGCTCAGGCCCACTCTAAAGGTGTATACAGGCATGTAGAATGGAAAGAAAGAATCTGAACTTGTGGTGGATTCCCCCACCCACTTAAAAAATAGGAAAGAATTTTATTGACTCATTGTATTTGAGCAAAAACTCTATCATTTTTTGACTTGTTATTTGGGCACAGAGGCAACCCACTGGAAACTAGGTTTAAATGATAAAACAGAAAACATGAACATTAATGGCTGCCCATCGTAAACAGGAAAGATTTCAAACATTTACCCCAGTTAGGTTAGTAAATAAACAAGTAAATCAAAGACAAAGATAGAAACCTTCAGAAGGAAAAAAAAAAAAACAACAAAGTTGATGTGATACATTATTTAACTTGCCCAGCTTACAACAAAAGTAGCTACTCAAAGAAGCTGGAAAGTGTGATCTATACTTAATGAAAAAAAAAAGTGGTCAACAGAAATTTTCACATTGTCCCCAGATGTTGCATTTTATAGACAAAGACTTCAAAGCATAATTATAAATATATTCAGAGAGCTCAAGGAAAACATGTTTAAAGCATTAAATGAGAGTGTGATAAAAATGTATCAACAAATAAAGATTCCAAATAAGGAGGTAGAAATTATTTTTAAGAAAAGAACAAAGTGGAATTCCAAGAGTAGGAGATATAATAGCTACAATATAAAATTAATTAAAGCAATTGAACAGTAGATACAAGATGCCAAAACAAATATTGGTTCACTTGAAGGCATTTCAGTAGAGCAAATGATTTTTGAACAATGAACACAACATAAAAAAAAGAGAGAGAGACCTGTGAGACAATATCAGGTATACCAATGCATGAGTAGTACAATTCAAGAATAGCAGGAAAAGAAGAAATATAGGAAAATATTTGAGAATATAATGCCCAAAATTTTCTAAATTTTATGAAAAACATTAAGTGTCCAAAAATCTTAGTAAACTCTAAGTAAGAAAAATGCCAGCAGGTGCATGTGGCACATATCAATATGGCCAGACAATTTTGGAAACATAGAGAGAAACTCTTAATAGCAGGCTCCATATCCCCAGTAACTGTCACTTAGCATCGGGTGACTGACAGCAGACGCTTCATCTCGGGCAGTGAAGGCCGGTGTGCAGTGGGATGACATCTGCGGAGACAGAAAACAAGGAAAATGTCGAAGTATCTTTCAAAATGAAATTGAAATCAAGATGTGTTATTAATTAAGATATTTATTGCTAATCTGTCTTATCAGAAATGCTAAAGGAAACCCTTCTGGTAGAAAAGAAATAACATAGAATTGTAGTGCAAATCTACAGGAAGAAATAAAATTATCTGAAAACAGATATATATTTGGCTTAAAATAAAATTCTTTATAAATATACTTTTTTTATTCTTTTAATGATTGATACCAGATTGTATCATCCCTTAGTTACCACAGTGATGTCAGGCTTATATATGTGTATAACACAAATAGGACAAAGTGGAGCTTGGACTGTACTGGAGCAAAGTTTCTGTGTTTAACCGACAGTGAGACAACAGTGATATAAAATAGATTAATAAATAATGCATGCATTTAGTAACTTTAAATATTTCCTCAGTGGAAACCCTACAGCCAGATGGCTTCAAATACATTTTCTTCTTAACCTTAAAGAATAAATTAATATGAGTCTCTGAACTCCTTCAGAAAATAGAGAAGGTAACACTTTTTATCTCCTTCTATGAGGCAAATATTATGATATCACAGGCAGACATCTGAAATTAAATCTAATATCTAATATCTGTCATCAGTATGGATGCAGAAACTAAGCAAAATATTAGCAAAGTGAGGCCAGAAATACACAGAAAAAAATTATAGAATACAACCAATTGAAGTTCATCTTTCTAATGCAAAGGAAGTTTTGCATCTGAAAATTGATTATTTTACCTTGTTAATGGAATAATGTATAAAAGTCACATGACCATTTCTGTAAATACTGAAAGAGCACTTGACAACATCCAACACACATGGATAACAAGTACTCAACAAAGTAGCACTGTAAGAAAACTTCTAAATATCATCAAAGTTAATGCTTAAAAATGGAATTTTTCCCCTTTGACATCATTTTTATTCAATCTTGTATTGGAAGTTCTATCCAGTCAGTTAAGTGAATAAATAAGAGCCATGCAGAGTATAAAAAAAGAGAAACTATACAAGATATGCAAAATATACACTAATAAACTGTTACTGATAACAAGTTAGCCATGGTTATAGTATATAAGATGAATATATAAAAATTAATTCTTCTTCTGTACACTTAGAAAAAACAGTTCAAAAATAAAATAATTACTTCACAGTAACATCAAAAATAGATTTTAAAAATCTAGAAACAAATTTAATGAAAGAAATCCAAGATCTTTATATTGAAAACTATGAGACACTATTAAAAGAAGGAAGACAAAAATAGGTGTAAAAAAATCTGTGTTCATATATTGGAAAACTTAAATGTTGTTAAGCTAAATAATCAAATTGATACAGTACAATCCCTAACAAAACACCAGCTGTTTTGGCAGAAATTGACTCACTATAAAATTCACATAGAAATCCAAGGGAGCCAAAATATCCTAGATACCATTAAAAAACAACAAATCAGAGAACTGTTCTTGATTTTGAAAGTTAATATAGAGATACAGAAATCAACACAGTATGGTGCTACCTTAAAAACAGCTAATATCAATAAAACAGAGTTGAGAATCGGGAAATAAACTTTTTGATTATGGTGAGCTGACCTCTCACAAAGTTTCCAGATAGCTTAATGGGGAACGAGTCTTTTCCACAAACAGTACTTGGACATTTGAGCATCCACACAGAAAAAGAAAGAATTAACTTAGATGTATACTTGACATAAAACACAGAAGTTAACTCAAAGGGAGCATAGTTCTCAGTGTAGTAGCTAAAACTGAAAGAAAACAGAAAATCAAATTGTACTTCCCAGTCTTCATGAAGCCCTTCATGTAAGCAGGTCTTTAGGTCCTAGATCTAAGGGCGATGGCTGACCCTGGGCATGGGTATAATGGAGTGTAATTAAATGTGTAAAGTGATGCGTCAGCTTTTTAAAAAAATTCATCACAGTGAAATCAACTTAGAAATGCCCAGATCATTTATTAGTTTATCCTAACAAAGTGAAGATAAACATTTTTATTGGCCGTATAGAACTGCAAGCCATTACTGAGTTGGAAGAAGGTGGTGTCTAAGTCAGCTGAATGTCTATTCAAATGGAGTATGCGGGACTCTCATCTCTCTGTGACTGTGACAGGAATCTCCACCACAAACAACACATGTGGTCCCATGTGCCAGCTCATCCACATCACTTATGGGCCGTTCTTAAGATCAGAAGGTTACTTACCAGCGATGAGTCCTGGAGCTCCACCAGCCCACCAGCACTGATGTGATACTTGCTGCAGCTTGACTCTCAGAGCCCGGGGTTGTGTGAAGCATGGCTATCAGCAGGCTGGCCGGGTTCTGAACGCATGGTGTTTGAGGGGAGCGGCCCCTGGAAGGCGCTCGGGGGAAGGGTCAGGGTGAGACCCTAAAGCAGCCCAGCAGTGCTAAGCAAGGGAAATCCTGGTGACACTCGGGTTTTGTATGGAGATGGGGAAGGGATATAAGATATCATTTATAAGATGACAAAACGAAACAAAAATGATTTTTCTTGTCATGTTACTTTTTAAGGTATCTTGATAGCAGCATCTTTTTGTAGTTTAAACAAGTAGATTGGATGAAATTTAAAAAAAAATTACAGTCTGTGGATGCTTGCTGTGAATTAAGCTACATCTATTCCAGTTTCCCTTCAGTGACATCAGCCGCTTCCGGTAATTGACGATTGTATTTAAACAGAGCCTTTGTCCCCTCATTTCTGTCCTCTTCACTACATACTTCCTTTCATCTTGGACGTGGCTCATTGTATCTATCCATGTCACTTGCGAGACTCCTAGAAGTGTATGAGTTTGTGAGTCCTGTGAGATGACACTCATGATCCTGGCAACTGCTATGACAGCTGTCACTTGCTGTGTGTAAGGGATGGAGGTGGAGCACCCAGGGACACCATGTCTGTAGATGCTCAGGGCCTGTATGTCTCCGGATGTAATATTTGTACATAACCGACACTTAGCTTCCCGATAGGAGGCTCTTTATAACTCAGTGTCTGTGTCCACAGATTCAACCAACTGTAGGAAAAATGTACTAAAATATAGCTACTTTAATGAACAGCTTTTAAAGCTTTCATTATTCCCTAAACAATATATCATCTATTTGCCTATTACACTACATTATGCATTGTAAATTATCTGGAGATGTGTTTGTGTACACCGTATGCAAGACACTCAGCATCTAAAAACTTTGGAACCCATGGGGGTTCTGGAATGAATTTTCTATGGATGTTGAGGGATTGCTCTATTTTAAAAAGTCTTGGAATAAGGTTTTAATAAGTTGGAAGTAAATCTCTGCTCTAGGTCAGCGCTTGAAATGGGAATGAACATTTTCAAGAATTGTAATACTGAGATCAGTTGATGAAACAGTTGAAATCTACCTAGGATTTTAAAGTTGCACAGTAATTGATGAGCATCAATTCATAATCAGTGTACAGATTTTGCAACATTGTTTCAAAAGACTATTTTGTTTAATCTGTGACAAGTAAACCTTGGCAGTAAACTTTCTTCAAAAGAAAAATTGATTATCCTATTGTGTTCAGAACTGATACGACGGGGTGCTTGTTTCAAGTATAACCTCGCTTCTCCATTTCTGGCGACATGTTTCTCTGTAAGGCCCTTTGTAATAACCTGTTTTCCCTTTCATGTTAAATGTTACACTGTCTCCCTTTTCCTTAAGATGTGACTAGAAGTGATGGTCCTACTAACCATATATTATTTGTAGCACAGTATTATCTATGCTGTATCAATAATGGCAAAATATGGGCAGTATCATGAGTTTTAACCTATTGTACCCAGTACTTGTGGTACGGAGAAATGGGAACCAGCTCTATTTGAGAAAGGGTGAGTGCATATTAACCAAATCCCACCCAAGGCAATTAAAAGCAACTCCAGAGAGTAAACACTAGATTTCACCCTTTCTACATCTCCTACTACAAAGAGCTGCTTCCTACCGTTGTATGTAGATTTTTTAAAAAATGTATTAGGAGGGAACTGGGAGCAATGTCACCTTCTGAACAGTAACTTTTAGAAACCATATTGAGAGACCTGGCTTGTGTGACGAGGCATCGGCATGTGCGGTGGTCCTCCGAGGTATGGGGCTGGCAAGGTGCTGTGGTGCTTCTGGGATCATCTTGGTCACCCCAAGACTGCTGAGGCTCATAGCAGTGACGGGGTGACAGGAAACCAGGGGTGGTTTCTGGTAGTGTCAATTTGAGAACAAGGATGGATTCTGAGGAAAATACTGTCAAGAAGATAAATTCAATCCAGAGAAATCTTCATACCATTGAAACTAACATTGCCAAGAGACAGACTTTAAATGTTCTTTGCAAAAGATGAGTTTTCATGGACAAATAAATTTGGACAACTCTGAGTTAATAAAAATTAAGCTAGTTTCTTTACTTACCTATTGTCAGTATTAATATGAATACCATTAATATGCATATCATTAATATGGTAATTGGTATGCAGCTTTCTTTTCATTACATTAGGATTACAACGTCCACCATTTTCTATGTTTCAATATTTGAATTATTAGAAGGTTAATTAATTTCCAACAGAACATGAGAAATGAAAAATTAAATAAGGGCATAACACTATTTGATAAAAGTTACTTTTAAATTTGTCCTATACTAGAATTAATTTAAAATGAAATTAATTTAGGTCTTTAATAAACAGTGCCTTCTGAAATGGCTCTGTGCATTCATTTTTCCTTTCTATTGATTATCCTGTTTCATAGTGATAGTCATAGCATATTCTGTTTAAAATGTGAATTTTATGAAATTAGGCAATATTGCATTTTAAAATAAAAATTTAATAGTATCATTTTGGGGACTTTTAAAAAATAAAAAATAGCATTACTTCCTGACAAACTGTAACTTTCCTTAATAAAAGCAAATTTCAAAAGCTGATTAATGTGTCTTTCTATGTGAAAAAATCTGAAGTTTTTTTTTAAACTTTCTTATTACATATTAGTACTTTCTTTGCTATCTTATGGTGCAGTGTTACAATGTAAAATAAAATTAAATTTTTCTATCATTAGTTAGAATTTACATGAATGATTTCTTGAGTGATTATACAAAGCATTATATACCTGTTGTAATTTCTACTACAACGAAAATCAGAAATAATGAATTGTTTTTTGATTTTTAAGTTGACAGCCTGTTTATACTTTTTTTATTTTCAAAGATAATGGACCAAAACAGTGTCTGATAGTTAGATGGAGAGCCTTCCAGAGATATACTGTCAGTTGGAATTTTTTTACTCAAAGCCAAGTTCTTATAGCTTATGTTACAAAGAGTATGTTTGGCAGTTAGGTCCCTTGATAAGTCAAAATTTAAAAATACGTTGCTTTGAGAACATAAAATTAAGATACCAGCACTATGTTAGCACTTTTCTCTTATTTCACCTCATGTTTATTTAGAAACAAAAATTAAAATCAAATTTGATCTTTAAGAACTAACCTCTGTTTTCTCTTGAAGGAAGAGATGGTATCTCTTGAACCACTAGTTCTTTGTAATTCTAAAAAGGAAAAAATTACCCTCTTCTAAAAAGAATTTCTTTTTTTTGCATGAGGTGTTTATGCATTGTTCTACCTTCTGGTTTAAATATCTTGTTTAAATAAAATATAGCAACCTACATATTTTAGATGGTGCTACATTTTAATATTGTTTTCTTATTTCAATTTGAGCATCATGAAAATACATTTCTGTAAGGAGAGGAATGATACTCTAGTTTAATGGAAAACATTTAGATTGTGAGTTGAGAGCTCATAGCTATTCTTTTTTTGTTATTATTATTGAGAATAATGATGCCAACTTCACCCATATGTCAAGCAGGGATGCTAGAAGCCATATGTACATAAAATATTTGAAATTTGTGGGGTACACAGATTAGCTTTATTCTTATGAGTGGTATTCATTGAAGCTCAAGTAAAAATTTTACATTTGACAGAACTTTTACAGCTAGTTTTGTTTCTTATTCTCTTCTCTATATCATAAAATGTAGTTGAGTGATCTAGTGTTATTGCTGTGTTACCCTGTTTAATATCTTGCACAGACTAAGTTTTTAAAAATATTTTGTTTATTAAGTGGTGAATGAATTTTTGTAGCATAATGGAATATATTTGAGAGAAACACAATAAATTAAGTTTCAACTTGATTATTCTTTTTAAATCATTTTGCCCACCATGTTGTTTAAATGCAATTCTTCAAATGTTGACAGATTTGGGCTCTTCCCATTAATATCTGGCATAGCATCAAGACTACCTAAAGGTTTATTTTAGCAAAGTCACATTGCTAAACAAAGCCCAGCAATTATTTGGCACAATTTCCTACCTACTTCAGGAGGATAAAGTATGGTTTATACAAGTTGTTTTTCTCCAAGCTTCATAACACTTATTTAAACATTGTGTTCTACCCAAATTAACCTAAAAGGCTCCATTCATGTCCCGTTCTTTGGCCAGCGTGCCACTTACAGATTCATTGACTGCGATTGCTCATAAACGGCCAGTGAGCCCCACAGCCACGGCTTCATCGCTGGATAAAGTCTCTGTGAGTCACAGTTCTCTGTCGTGCTGGGCTCCACAATGTGTAACAAGGTGTTTTTATGACGGTCCCAAAAAACTTACTCCTTTCCTATGTGGGTTAGCCTGATTTAAATCTATTTGGTTGGACACCACCCCAAAGAAAACCTTCATTTCTCATTATCCTTTCCTTTCCATGAAGCAATAGCCTAGAATATTGTAAAAGCCAAAGGGCAAACTAGTTGTGCCTTCTTAAGATATTTTCAGGTGTAGTGTTCTCCGTTACCCTTTCCACCTGAATCACTTTATGATAATAATTTCCTACATTCCTGATAAACTGTAGAATATGTAGCAAACTCTTTTCGTTAGGTATCTGTGTGATTGTGAACTCTGTAAGAAAGTTGATAAAAAACCATTTTTTATCCCAGCATTGGCATGTGCCAGATGGAGTCACCCACATATTTTGTCAAATTGAATTGTCCTAATACTTCCATAAAAGATCCATGAAAAATTCTTACAGGACTGCCCCACAAAGGTCTTGGAGGAGCTGTTGCCCAAAGCTGGAACAACCAGGAGCAAAACCTGGACTGTTCATAGTTCTCAGATGTTGGAAAAAAATCCTAGGTGTCAGAGCACTGGGATTTTAGTTTGAAATTAGCTGTCTACTTTGCTGTAGAAAATGGAATACTTTGGATCAACTCTTGTCCCCTCCCACTTTCAAAGTAGTATCTAAGTTAGAATGACTAGGATTATTATAATCAAGTCTTGTTCAAGAGTAAGGTCACTGAGTCTTGTAAGTTTCCAGTCAAAAAGAGTAATGGGAGAGTGAGCTCACGTTGATTTTATGCTGCCCTTCGTGGGATATCATACAGCCAGTGTTTTCCATAATTTATCTCCCTTCATCTTGGCCACAATCAGTATCAGGCCTTATAGGTTTCACGTCAAGAAGGGGAATTAGGTTGTCCAAGGTTACACAGTAATTAAAAGGAACAGCCAAAATTTGATCTCACTCGTGAGGAGAAAGCAAAGCCCATGCCATTAAAGCACTCACTCTGTTATTTAGACCCTCCCTCCTTCAGTCAGCATGTTTCATTGCTATGCAAATCTTAACCACTTTGTGTAGGGTTACTAACCAGATATAAAGTAATGAATACTGAAATCAAAAGGCTGAGCTGCCAGGTATCGTGCCAGAAAATAAACAGTTGTTGAGTCGTCATTTAAAAGTATATTTTATGTACAGAATCAATCTGTGGAGAATTTTTATAGTTTAACGAGGCTCATGTCAATATAAATCCTACTTATTTTTCCAACCTTGAATTGAAAAATCATATATTCTCTGTCACTCTGTTCAATAGGCCAACAGACGCATCTAATTGATTCTGATTTTCTCCGGGAATAATCCAGAGACAGAATAAGAGCCTCCTCTATTTTCCTCATTCTTAGGCACGTAGAGGAAGTTGCCATTAGAAGTCAGTCATATCACTTCTGGGCAGTCCTTTTAGTTCAATTTAAGTTGAAGCCTTTTTGACTCCTTCCCTTATCAAGGGGAACACAGTCTTCTCCAGATTCGACAGGTCTTCCTTGGCTTTGGCAATATCTGGAAGACTTTACTTCTTAGAATTATAGAGTTGTAATATACAGAGGTAAATTCTAGCTGTCAGTAGGAATTGTTTCGTTACAGCACAGTTCTCTATACCTCACTGTACTGATCAGGGATTTAGTAGACGAGCTAGATCTAAACAGTATTACTAGTTTTCCAATATGTTTAAGACTTAACATTTTATTCTCTAACGTGTTGGGGAAAGCTGACAGTGTGCCAGGAGGTAACTGCATGGTGTTGTGTGGCAGAAGTTGTTTCTAAGTTTTCTTCCAATTATAGTCATCCCAATAATACTGTAAGAAACTAGATAAATTACTCACTGCTAAAATCACAGATTGATTTTTTTCCATCTGTATATGGAGCAGCCCTGAAGTACTTGGTTCTGCTCATTAGAAAGGATAATCCAGAAATGTTATCAAAGAGGTATTTACAAGTGTCAGGAACTCCACCAGCGGGGACCAGAACATTTCTCCCATAGCGCCAGGAGAGTGTGTGGTTCACTTTGTCTGCATAATTAAGGGCTAGGAACAGGGGGTTCTATATTTTCCCCATGTTTTGGTATTACATTTCACCTATAGGTATATAGTTTGGCTAATTTATTTTTTTAGGTCTCTTTAATCCTCAGTTTTCCTAATAATGAAACAGAGACTATAGATTTGAAGATGTTTACATTTAAGCCTCTTTAAATATAGTCACAATTTTATGTTATGTATCAGCCATTATTATATCTGCATCAATATTTATATACTACAGTTCCTCCTATGTGCTCAGAAAAGAATTAGTTGCTGCTAGCATTGTTACTGATATTATGTTGTCAGGATAGTGGTGTTGGCAGTGGCTAAGAAGCACCACTGGTGAGTGCAACGTATTGCTTAATGCTCTGCCTAGTAATTTAAATTTCTGTCTAGTCATTTAAAAATGATCCTAGAATTTAATTTAATAGAAATTGACAAGAGACGTGTGAAGAAATGTAGTGATGGTCCTCCAAAAATGAGCTCTTGGCCCTAGGTGGATGCTTTTGGATTTTGGGAAGGATCTGCCAGCCTTCAGGAGCAGTGAGCCCTCCTACTTCTGGGCATTTTCAAAATTTGGACAAAGCTGCTCTGCTCTAATAATTCTTTTAGTGTTTACATGAGTCAGTAGGCGTTAGTAAATTCTCACAATGTTCTTTCCTGAACAAATGCTATCACTTGCAACCTAATTTAAATAAAATAAAAATCAACAGTGAAGAATGAGATAGAAAATATAATAAACATACACAGTTTTCATTGATGTGTACATATGAGAGAATTATAATTGCAAAAGTAATGTTGCTGATAATGAAGGAAGCTTGGTCTTTCCTTATGAATCAATTTATTTCCCATAAAAAGAAAACTTGAGTAATCCGTTAGCAGTAGGGTCCTGCAATTCATTATTAACAAGACAAATCAGCCCTATGTCAGGAAATGTAAGGGTGATTAAGATATAAACTGTGTGAAGTTTAGAGAAGAGGCAATAGTGTTAACTTCTCGTGGCTAATTGGGAGGACACTAGAAACAGGTGTTAACGAGTCCCTGTTTCAGGCAGCCTCTAAGTGGGCTCCAGTGTCTTTAAAAAAAAATGCCATATTTCTATTCATACTAGACTATGTCATAAAAAATTAAATACCTCATGATTCCATTCCCACAAAATTTAATATTTAATTAGGAAAATAGAAGCAATTGAAAAGTAGAAGAAAATAGCGCGTCAGCACTGAATTGGTTTATTCACTGCAGTGTTTGTGAAGGTGCTGGGCCTGAGTGAGATCTGGCTGCAGGACACTGCTTTCCATCAGACAGTGTGGCTGTTCTTGAATTCTCCGTCTTATGGGAGAGGGAAACAGCTCAACAATTACAATGCAAAAAAAAAAAAAAAAGCAGAAATAATAGTGCTTTGATCATAGGCTATGCTCAATAGATCTGAAATAAAAATGAATGATTATTCCATGAATTTTTTAAATGCTGTATAGAAAATGTAAAGATGAAACAACCGTCCACCAATCATTTACGGAGAGACAAAGTTTGAACTGTGCATGAGAGAATGAACGGGAGCTAAAGAAAGCATCACAGACACCAGCTAGAGAAAACACGCCAACTCGCGAGGGCATTTGAGAAATGAGTAGGCTAAGTAAATGACTGCGTCCAGCACCTTTGAAGCAGTGGGAAGCAGTGGCCCGCTGCGGGCTCGGCATGTGTGCACCTGTGACCAGAGGAGCACAGCTCGACCTCCAAGAAGACACCTGACCAGAGGGTAGGCGGTGGATTGGAGAGGGAAAACCCAAAAGGCAGAGAGGAGGTAAAGGGTGCTGAATCCAAGGAGGGAAAGGATAACCTGAGGGAAAGGTAGCGTCCTCAGGGATAGCTAGTGAGAGGGAGAGACCGCAAGCCGCCAGGAAGCCGGGTCCAGGGGCCTGAAGGACTGACCCCTCCGGCGGAAGCGCTCTGACTCGGTGCGCCGTCCTAAACCAGCAGCACTGAACACCAGCGGTGGAAAGCGGTTAGATCCTGGATTTGTGCTCTGGGGGCCTCAGATTTATACAATGCCGAGGGAACAGTGGAGCTGCAGAGCACAGAAGTGGTCCCTGTGCCCTTAGCCTGTCAGCTAAAGCCGCAGATGAGTGAAGGTCACCAGAGAGCCATGACCTCCGGCACTGGGAGTTCAGAAGCCTGTCCCTTTAAGGGCACTGTCGGGAAGAATAAAGATTTCTGAGGAGTTTCTTAAATAACCCAAATTAAGTAACACGGGTATGTGGAAACCAGTTGTTACACTGAAATAACATCTAGTGAACAGCTCACAGGATTCTGCCAGAGTGATCTACTCGTGATGTTTCAAATTCGGTAATGCAGAGTAAATACAAAAAAAAACTTGAGTTGTAAGATTCTATAGTTAATCCATTTGTTTAATCACTGTAAGTTTATAATTATGTTAAAAGCCAAGGACCTCTACATTATAGACCCATTTATTTGGAAATGAATATAAGATACAAGTGAATAGATTTTGATAAATAGATTAATGTCTTAGTACACTGATCTTGCTTCAGAAGAAAAGTCTGTCTTTCAAACAGGACTTTTGTTTTAGATAAGCTTTACTGAGACCTATAGAAAGAGTATGTTTCCCCTTCCAATCAGTGTGCACATTGTGTGTGTGCATAAAACTGTCACACTACTTACCCTGTTTCATGCCTGCATTTTGATATACTCTAATACAATGTTTTCTAAAGGATGGTTATCATTCACTTTATTTCTTAATTTACTAATGGATCATGACCCACGGTTTGGAAATCTCTACCCAGACAGTTTTCCACCTCCTGCATCCCCTCCAGTGGCTTTCTCTTTGTTGCCTCTTCAGAGATCACCCTTACTAAGTGAGACTGAAAAAGGTAAAATTCTGTGAGGTTGTAAATGTGCACAGGTCTCATTTCTCTGTACATTTTGGAAGTTGTGAAAGCGGTTACCCTCATTCCCTAATTTTCTTTTTTTTTAAATTTTTTATTTAAAGAGATAAAACAGAAAAAGGAGAGAAATATTACAGAATTTCAAAAAAAACACCATAAACAGTAAGAAATCACTAGTTGATACATTACATATTGCTCTTTTAGAAATAGTTGTTCAAGTTACAAAATTAGTGCACACAAAATAGACACTCGAGCAATGAGACTGCAAACAGATCTGTTCAACTATCAAACAAGAACTAAGAAATATGGGTAACAATCCTGCACACATAAATATACATGCAGTTATATCTTTTATAGCACTTCCTATTTTCTATTTGTTACAATAGCAATTATACATTTTTTTATTTAAAGAGAAAAAAACAGGAAAAAGGTAGAAATATTACAGAATTTCAAGAAAAGAAGATAAATAGTAAGAAATCACTAGTTGATATATTACATATTGTTCTTTTAGAAATAGTTATTCAAGTTACAGAATTAAAGCACACAAAGTGGACACTAAAGCAGTGAGAGTGCAAACAGATCTGTTCAGCAATCCAACAAGAACCTAGAAATATGGTCATCGATCCCACACACCTAAACATACATGCAGCTATAATCTTTTATAGTGCTTCCTATTTCCTCTTTTTTTTACAATAGCAATTATACATTTTTAAAATTTTATTTAAAGAAAAGAAAAAAAAACAGAAAAAAGGGTAACAACAATACAGAATTCTAAAAGAAAGAAAGAAAAAGGAGAATGAGAAAAAGCCCCTCTAAGAAATCAGTAATTTATAAATTGCGTTACTGTCATCTTGGATGTAGTTGTTCAAGTTACAAAGTTAAAGGGTACATAATAAATATTCAAACAGTCAGACTACAAACAGTTTTGCTCAAAGATCCAACAAAGATTCAGCAATATGGTCATCTATTTTACACACTCAAACATACATGCAGTGATATCCCTTAGAGCACTTTCTTTTCCTCTCTTTTTTGCAATAGCAATTAAACATTTTGGTTTTATTACACTTGTAGTTCTTATTTACTTTTTACACTACAGACACAATATGATATTTATAAATATGATTCTTATTTATTTCACTAATGAGGATAGTCTCAAGTTGTCTCCATTTGCCTATGAAGGCCTCAAGGTCATCTTTTTTTATAGCTGAGTAATATTCCATTGTATAAAAATGCCACATCTTTTTCATCCACTCTGCAGTTGATGGGCATCTTGGTTGTTTCCAGGATTTGGCTATCACAAGTTGTGCAGCTATGAACATGGGTGCACATATATCACTGTGATATGAACTTTTCAGTTCTTTGGGGAAAATACTCAGGAGGGGGATAGCTGGATTGAATGGGGCTTCCAATCCTAGTCTTCTGAGAATTCTCCATATGGATTTCCATGTACTGGCTTGACTTTGTCATGTTATGTTCCAGTTGTTTCTTTCTGCTTTTCCTCTTATTTAATTACTTATCCTACCTGGTGGTTTCTTTCTGTTGTTGTTTTGGGGATTGTGGTCATTTTTATCTCTGTCTAGTATGTCCTTCAATACTCTTTCTAGGGTTAGTTTGGTGGACATGAATTTCTTCAGTTGTTCTTTGTCATGGAAGTATCTTGTTTCTCCATTAAATTTGAATGAAAGTTTTGCTGGGTACATCAGTCTGGGTTGAAGGTTGTTTGCTTTCAGGGCTTGAAATACCTCACTCCAAGCTCTTCTTGACTTGAGGGTTTGTGCTGAAAAGTCTGCCGTGATTCTAATGGGCTTTCCCTGATAGGTGAGTTGTGTCTTTTCTCTGGCAGGTTTTAGTCTGTTTTTATGCTGTATGTCTGAGATCTTAATTATTATGTGTCTGGGTGTGGATTTATGTTGATTGTGACTGTTAGGTGTTCTATATGCCTCACTTATTTGCATATCAGATTCTTTCCCCATGTTTGGGAAATTTTCTGCTATTATTTCTGTAAATACTTTACGTATGTCCTTTGCCTGGACTCCTATATCTTCACTAATGCCCATTATTCTTATATTGTTGCTCTTGGCATCATCATGAAGCTTCTGGATTGTCATTTCATGCTGCTTTGTTATTTTTAAAAGTTCTATCCTTTCCTGATCACTAAGTGATCCTGTCCTCGAGGTCCGAAATCCTATCCTCAGCTTCCTTTAGGCGGTTTTGCACGCTTTCAATAGAATTTTTTGTTTCTTGGATGTCTCTTTGAGTTTGTTTCATGCATTCTGCTAGTTTTCTATATTGTTCATTCAAAGTTTCAATCAGTTTCCCATGCTCATGTACTTTTTTCCCTAGTTCTTCTTTAGCGGCATTCAACAACTCCTTTACTAAAGTTGTTATTTCTATCTTTACATGGGAGGCTACTTCTAATTTGATTTCCTCTATAGCCTGATGTAGTTGTTTTTTTATTTTACTGGCTATCTTTTCAGAGATTCCTGGTGTGTTACTTTTGGGGTCCTCTATTTCAATGTCTCCTATACTTGCTTCTGGTGAACTATATGTTTGAGACTTCATTTTGCTTTTTCGTTTTGTCATTTTCACTCTGCCTGGTGTTTTCTATGTGTAGGAGGGGATCACACACACTATTTTCAGACACAACAAAGTCGTATGGTTAGTTGTAGGGGGTTTTATTACTGGCCCTATTTATCCCCTGTACACCTCTATTTTAGGGGTACACTCACCACACTGATACAGTCAATCCGGTGTAGTCCAAAGTTCACCACCTGGGAGCAAAATTCCAAATTTTCTCACTCTAACTGGATCCCGCTGAGATCTTCTGATGTTCCAGGTGGGAGGGCGGGCCCAGCTGAAGTGGTCCAGTGCAGTTTTCAGGCTTGGGCGGGCCTCCTCGATGTTCCCGGTGGCAGGGCAGGCCCACAGGGGAGGTTCCAGGCAGCTCACCCCTGATGCGGGCTTCCGCTGAGTTCCGGGTGGCAGGGCGGGCCCACAGGGGAGGTTCCGGGCAGCTCACCCCTGATGCGGGCTTCCGCTGAGTTCCGGGTGGCAGGGCGGGCCCACAGGGGAGGTTCTGGGCACCCTAATTTTCAAGTATATACATCATCGACGTTCACTAGTGCTGCTGCCCATTGAGGCCCTTTGTCTTCCACTCCTTTTACGGTCCCTCCACAGTCACTCTCCTTGATAAGCGCTGGCACTTATACCAGATTGTAGGCGCCAGGCTGAGTGCCTCACGCATATTCATATGCTTTACTTGCTGCAAGGTGAAACAAAGTCTGTTATTCTCCACCACAAAGTTACTTTGCATGGGATTACATGGGCAGGGCGCAGGAAAACCGGGACTCTCCCCAGGAATCCTATGCGCCTGACAGGATGACTTCTGTACCAACACTCTGCTGCTTTTACTTTCACCCACGGTAACCCTTCTCCTCCCTCCTGCCCCTCCTCTCCCCTCCTCCCCTCTCTGCTCCCCTGATGTGTCCTAGCAGGACACTGGTGTGGAAAGAGCAGTGGTGGGTGTACCGCCTGCCTTCCTGCTTGTATTCCTTCCAAGGAATGGATGTGACACCATCAAGTGAGTTTTTCAGCCTCCAGGAGGTTGAGTGAAAGCTCCAGAGGACATGAAAATGCACCCAGGAGTAGCCCAGCTTGTTAGCAGTAATGTAACAACCGCTGCGGCTGCAGAAGGCCGGCGCTGAGCCTCCTCTCAGGGTGCCGCACCTGGGCCGGCCTGCTCCCGCAGGACACAGGTCCCAGCAGGGTAGGGCCGGCCCTCCGAGCTCATGGGGCCTAATGTCCGCTTGAAGGTCCTGTTTCCCTCGTCACCTTCCCAGGTACACTGGGAGTGTAAGACGCCAACATGAGTCTGGAGGGAACACAGTTCAGTTTATGAAAAGGGGTTTCTCACCAGCAAAAGCCGGGGAGGGGGGCAGAGTTCTGCACACCCCGGAAAGCTCTGGACCAGGAAGGAGATGCACACGGAGTGCATTGATCCTGCCGAAGGAGGTAGGGGAAGGGAAAATTAAAACCACATTTTCGCACGGAGGAAGAAAGGGCCGAACAGGAGGCGGGTGCGCCGGCGCTGCCGCCCCTCCGCCTGCCCGCTGCTGGCTGGCGTGACCTTCTGCCTGATGTCGCGGCTGCCTTGGGACAGGGGCAGGGGTGGGGGTGAGGTAGGCGCAGAGCGCTTAGACTTAGCCCGTCTTATTTTAGATAACGTTAAATGGCCTCGGGGATCAAAGCAGCTCTAATTTAAAGATACTCTTGGCCCCTGCGCCGCCCTGTTACAGTGGTAAACAGGACCCTTGCTCATTATGCGCTCGCAGCACCAGCGGTTTGTTCCTCCTCTGGGTCAGATACTCCCGTTAGCTCATGTATTTGCAAACTGCTAAGTCCTGGACATTCATATTTCTGTCCCGCCGGGCGTGTGGAGCCTTTGGTTTTTGTCTGAGGCGCAGTTTGTTCCCTGGCGAACCGGCCGGGCCTTTTTCTCGCAGCTTGTTAAGTGCAGCCGGGGAGCGGCTGGTCCTCCAGGGCTGTCACCGCTTCCGGCGGCGGCCAGGCTGTCCTCTGCCCGCTGGAGGCCTCTGCGTGGCCCTAGGGGCCGCGGGCGTCTGGATTTCCACTCAGACCGGCCCGGCCCCTCGGGCAGCCGTTTTCTGCCAGGCCTTGGCGGAGGGGGGCTGTGAGCATGCGCACTGTCGTATTTTCCCTCTTGGGGCTCATTTCTTGCGCGGTTATCTCTTCTTTAGTCCTCTGCCTCATAAATTCCGACTGTTTTAATGGCACAGACTACAGTTTCGGCCTTCTCACTTGAAAGCGGTCATTGTGTGCTGCCTGGGCCCAAGCTTCCTCCGGCGGGGAGGTCCAGGAGCTGGAGGCCGAAAGACGCACCGGCGCTGCGCTCCCTCTTCCATTTCCGCCCTTACAGCGCGCTCAGGCCTGCCCACTGCGGGGTCCCGGGCTGGAGACCTGTGACTTCTTTCCGAGAGACTGACAATAGCTTCGACACGAGTTCTGTGGAAAATTCAATGCAATTTCTTAGAAGTTGTCTCCTGCAGAGATCAATTTTTTATCTTTCATACCAATATCACCGTTGTTTTAAAGCAGTTAGGCATGCGTCTACAGGCAGCTTAGAAAAGATAAATCACAGCAGCTTGAAACATTAATGTAAGCCACTCTATAAAAACCCCCTCCTAAGAAAGACAGCATGTTAAAATCGCTTGTGTTGAGCAGAGTGTTCTGAGAATGGTTCAATTAAGAAAGTTTATTTTCTTAGCTTTTGATGTCCCTGGGTAACAAAATCAACATTCTTCTGCATTTAATGAAAATAAGTTTGGAAAAAGCAACAGGTGATTTGCTAATAAAAAAAAGCTACTTTGGTTTAAGTCATGAGTGTGCCCTGTTTTCTTTATTATAATTACTGAAACAAGAGATTTTGAAATGAATGTGTTGCTTTACAGACTTGTAAAAGGGAGTCTAAGAAGTGGGTTATAGGAATTTATTGACCGTTGGACCTATGATATTTAGTGTAATTACCTAGAGTTAGTATAGTTTAATTCGTTATCTCCAAACATAAATAAGAAATATGTACCTACTACAAAATAGGAATATAACTTTTATCATTATCAGAGAAATAACACATGATAGAAATAAAGGAAATGAGATAACAATTAGTTAAAAATTACTTTTTGAATAATTATGTGATGGTTTTGGGGGGAGCTGAAAATTCATTGATGTTAAAGTGTGCCAGTTTATATTACCAATAAACATATCCATTTACTATGTATACTTAAAATGAATAATTATTTACCTAAAGGAACAATTATGGATAGAGAAATAACTGTATGAAAGACAATTGAACACATTTCATTGGCCAGAGAAGACAAGAATGCAAATTTTCAAGAAGGTTCAGTAAAACTGTCTCCATCTAGCCTCCTGCTTTCTTGTTCCTCCTCACTGTTTTCTGTATTTGTCAGTCTCCCTCCCTCTTTCCCTCAGCAGTGATCACATGACTATAAATAAATGGATTATTGTCTATTAATTACTCATTCCTCAGGGTCACTGTTTCTTTCACTCGCGTTTTCTATAGATCTGTCTCTGTATCTAATCTGAATCTGTCTGAGCAGTAACACAAATACAGACGTTTTCTCCTGTATTTCCCAGCTGTGTTATGATAACCTCCCAGTGTTACTGTGGTACTTGACTAAGATATCTGGTAACAATTATTTACAAATAACGCACTCCTTTGTACAACACTGGAACATTCTCTGCAGGGACATTTAAAAGCTGACTCCAGTTTAATATATTAGGCTTTGAATTCAGTACTGGCCTTATAAAACAAATTATAGATGTATTTTTTTAGAAGTCATGTTTGAGAATAAATGAATCAGTCAAACTTTATTTCATTGTTTTTATTAAAGTCTGTATTTTATTAGCACAGTTTTGCTGCCTTTCAAATTCTATTTATAAAAGTTCAATATTTTCTTGCTTTAATTTTCATTCATGAATGATTTTTAGGCAAAAAATATGTACCAAATGACATAACCATTCATTTAAATGTCAGCTTATTATGGAAACATAAATATCAAAAATGTAAGCATAACTGAACCTTTTGTTTCACTGGAAAGACTTTCTTATATTTTTTAAATCAATTTTACACAAAATGGTAGTGCTAAAAACTTACTAGCTCTCTTCCATTGTAACAGTTTTTTTCATTTTGTTTTATAATTCACATTAAGGTAAATGTGTTTTGTGCAAAAGCTCCATTTTTTGAATTTCAGAAGTAGTAATGTGGATTATGACTTCTATGATATGTCTGTACTTCCAATTTCAAAACTGAAATACTGTATGAGATTGAAATTTGAACTTCCTATTCATTTAGGAGTCACAGTAGACTGGTATAAAGATAGATGGATAGATGATTGGATGATAGTCAGATGGTGAGAGAGATATAATAGACTGGAGATACACACACACACACACACACACACACACACATGCTCGGGTAAATTCAGATTTTATGAAGGGAAAAGGGAGTGAAGTTTTCACCCAGCTTGGCTGACTGCTTGCCATACCAGTTACCAGGTGTTTGTCCACACAGCAGTAGGTTTAATCAAGCCCGACTAGAATCTTACTAGATAGAGAAACTTAGGAATCAGCATAAAGAACTAAGGACTTAGGGGTATTGGAAAAGAGACAGGAAGCCCTATTTACCTATCTATTATTTTGCTCTTTGTATTTTGGATTTCTAATATTTAAGCTCCTGTGACTGATTTATTCCCTTAGCAGTATAGTCTCAAAGTGCATCCATTTTCCTACAGGTGACTCGTTTGTTCTTTGTGACAGAGTAGTTAGTACTCCACTGGGCGTAGATACCACATTAGGTTTATCCATTCATCTGTTGATTGACATACAGGTTGCTTCCAAAATTTAGCCATTATGTATTGTGTTGCTATCAACATGGTGTGTATGAATCATTGTAATATTATCTCATTGGAGAAAGCTACCTAGAAGAAGAATAACTGTGTCAAAGGGATTTCTAGTTTTATATTAGTTTTTAAAAATTTTTTTAGGAATCCCCATGTGATTTCAATACTGGTTGTACTAGTTTACATTCCCACCAACAACACGGAAGGCTTCCTTTTTCCCTACAGCCTCAGCAGCATTTGTTATTTTTTGATTTCTTGATAACAGCCTTTCAGTCTGGTTTGCAGTGGAATCTCAGTGTTGTTTAAATTTGTATTTCTCTAATGACCAGCAATTTTGACATTTCTTCACATACTTGTTGGTAATTTGTACTTCTTTGGAGAAATGTCTGGTCATTTTACTTGCTTATTTTATGTTTGGGTGTTTTGTTTTGGAGGATCTGTTTTTCTATCATAGATATTAGTCCTCTTACTGAGGAACACTTGACCAAAAATTTTCCCATTCTTTAGGTTGTCTGTTCACTCTGCTGGTTGTTTCATTTGCATGCATAAAATTTTTCATTTGAAATGATCCCATTTGTTGAGTTTTGGTATAATTCCTGTGCAACTTAAGTTTTGTTCAGAAAGTCCTGGCCTACATCTTTTTCTTCAAGAGTTTTATGTATTTTGTCTTCTAGCAGATTAAGTGTTTCTGTTTTAACATTTTTATTTTTGTTATATTTTGATTTTGATTTGTTACATGGTGAGGTATATGGGTCCAGATTCACCCTTCTGTATGTGGTATCTAGTTTTCCCAGCTCCATTTATTACAGCGGTTTTCTTTCTTCTACTTTATCTTTTTGGTCTCTTTGTCAAAGATCAAATAGTTGAAAGTTCTTTGGGTTCTTTCTACATCCTTTCTTTTGTTTCTTTGATCTACATATCTGTTTTTGTGCTGGTACCATGCTGTTTTTATCACTGTGGCTTTGTAATATAACTTTAGGTCTCAGATTGGTATGCTTTTGTTACTCAGGGTTGCTTTTGTAATTCGAAGTGTTCTGGTTCCATATGAATTTTAGAATTATTTTCTCCAGTTCTATGAAGAATGCTGTTGATCTTTTGGCAGATACAAGAGTAAAATTTGCAAATAAAGAAAAGGATCAAAGTTCAGTATGGCTGTAGAGTAAGCTGAATCGGGAAAAGCGCATGTTAAAGTACTTCAGGGAGTTTTTTTTCTTTGTCTTAAAGGCAAAGGGAAATAATGTATGATGAGCTGCGGATTTTTAGAAAAAATTGCATACGTGCTTCAGAGAGAGTTATTATTAACTCTTCTGGTTATGTTTCAGCTGTAGCAATAATCCTAAGAGACAATGGAAGTATTTGGGATACAAAGAATGATTAAGCAGATCAAAGAACTTTTTTAAGTGGTGTTGATTAGATTTGTAAATTTTGAAAGGCATCAAGATTGATCTCTAGTTTGGATATTGACAAGTTGTGTGTCCAAGAACATTATTCCTAAAGGCTGCATAGTACATACGTTACTAAGACAACACAGGCAAGTGAGGAATTAAGACATTGTCAAGCAGTCTTTGCAAATATTCATACACGTATTCATAATAAGCTGTAATAAATTTCCCACATGTTCTTCTTGCCACATTGGTCCTTAAAATAACTTTTGCTTTTGTCTAATTGTGAGTACTAGTTACAAAAGGATATACCAATTACTTATTTTAAAAATAAAAACTATGCAAGGCTTTCATTGGAAAAATAAAAGTTCATAAGTAATAGTATGTACTATTACATAAAAAACATTTTGATATTGAAAAGGAATATTCTAGTGTAAAGTTTCCTAATTTGGACAAGACTTATCACCTAATTCTAGCATAAAATTATTTCAAGATGACCTGGAAGCATCAAGGAATTTAATTTAATTTTTAATTGATTAATTTTTTGGTACCAAGATTAACTATTTGGGCTAACCTCTCCACACTTAGTTTTAAAAAAAAAATCCACAGAATTGTTAAATGACCTGCCCAGGCTCATTGAGGCAGTGAATGGCAGACCTAAGTCTGGGATCTTTCTGACATACTGTATTAATTCAGGGTAAATATCACCTTACTTCATTTGATGTTGGCCCAAAGGCCAAGACGCGATAATACATCATCCTAGTTATTCCACCATTTGGTGCAGAACTTTTTCTCCATCCTTCTAAGTAAAAATATTGACTTAATCACTTTAACGTTTGAAAGCTAACTGGGATATGCCTCACATTGCAAACTGGTAATCATTTCAACAATCATTCCACCTTTCAGTGAATTCCTCTGAAATTTAGCCTCGTATTTGGCTCTTCAACGAACCACTGCCGAATGTATATAACAAAGGCCTTAACCTGATTGCAGAAAGCAAAGTTTAAATAAGTACAGATAGACAGCTTTTCTTAAAGTATCTGAATTAATCCAAACATACCTGAGTTTAAGTATACAGGAGCAAAACAAAGCAGGTATTATCACATAAACTCTGTCAAATCCCTCTTCCTGCTCATGTTAATGACAAAAGAGAGTTTGCAGCCCATGTCCCATTCTCCCATTTCACCAGGAAATCAGGCAGCCTTCTCTTTTGCCATTTTCTTTAGATTCTGATTTGGGCTTTCTAGATCAACTAGTTACCTTGTCCCACTTGTAACCAGTTACCCAGCGGCAAAGCAGAGAATACACTCTTAATATAATATTTGAAGAAAAATAAACTTAAAGATTTCTTATTTCCATTCTCAAAAGAGATGTTACATTTTGTTTATGTCTGTCCACTTTTTTTTCTCTCCATGAAATCGTCTCTATTAAAAAGTTTATTAAAAAAGTAAGGCTTATTATTTATTCAAAGCTCATCAAAATAAGAAACAATAGAATTTCAGAAATCCTTAGAAATCTCTGTGTACGAAACAGTAGCTGATGTTATAGGTTGGTCAAAGTCCATACCTGCCTCACAGGGAAAGCTTTAAGTATCTCCAGAACATTCATGACCCAGGTAGTTGTTGAAAGCTAAGAAACTGTAGTTTGTGTTCTGAGAACCTTTGAATCATTAAAAATACTTTCCAAGGCTTGTTATTTTTAACTGCAAAATGATATAAATCGAAAGCTTAGTATTGCTCTTTCATAAACTACTCCCTCCTAGTAATAGATTTATTTCCTAGATGTTTCCTTGACTGACAGAGGCAGATATAATCAATAGTTTAGTATTTCCCATAGATAAAAATAACTTTAAGAAGTTATTTTTTATTACATCTATTTGCATTTAATAGAGTATAGCAGTCAACAGTGGATATTTATGGAGGAATTACTGTGCTATTCCTTGTGCTGATATAGAGGTGAATAGAACACTCAGCCCAGCCCTCATGGAGCTTGTAAAAGATGAATTGTTGCTAGTGTGATGAGATCTACAAAAGACATGAGATTGAGGATTATGCAGAGGGACACAGAATATGGCACAGTGTCAATGCAAATTTGTTGTTCAGGGTCACTTGGAAACATTCTCAAGAGCTAATTTTAAAGTGGTGTCTTTTCTTAAATCAGCTTCCTTAGAGTAAGTTACTTTTTTAATTTGCAATTGGGAAATCTATCTCAGTCATCTGATAATGGTATTTATGCTCCAAGTGGAGTATCTACATATGAAGAAAAACAGTATAAGAAGTCAAGTTATGATAGGCATTTGACAAGATGAGAAAATTGGAGCTTCGTTGATTATTTCAGAAAACAATGATTTAAGTTTGGAAAACCGTGTCTTCCTTAACACTTTTAAATTATTCATTTATAATTTCTGTATGCACTATGGCTTTCTTGTGACTAGTTACATTCTGCTTCCCTCTGAATTACAAACTATCTGAGTGTCCTCTTGACAGTGCCTGACAAATAGAACACTTGCTAAACATCTATTGAATGAGTGAAGGGATGAATGAATCCCCAAGGACTGAAGAACTCAGTTCCGATGGTAGTAAAATTTTAAAAATATTTTTTTAAAAATTAAACTTTGGATTGTTCCTTAGATGTGGAACACTACTTAATATAACCAAGGTATTCTCTTCTTTTCCCCTTCTCCCTGTCTTCCCCTGCTCCTCTTCCTCCTCTTCTTATTTTTCCTTCATGCTATGGAAACTTCTGGAATCTGTACTTTGTCTTTAGTGGCCCTCTTTGCCTCTGACATTGAGAATTTTGATTTCTAGTTTTAGTTGATATTTCTTGTTAACAGATTTCCAACTGTGCTGGCGAACAGAGAAGCCTGACTTTTGGAAAAGGGTGCATGTATGGATGCGCGCACGGGGGCACATGCACACATACTCTTTTACTTCTTAGTGGTATGTTAATTATCAGTCTGTTTAGTGATCTCAGATTAATAGGGTTAGACCATTGATCTTTTGTGTAATGTGGTCTTCAGTTACTCAGATTAGATTGTGGAAACTGGATAATGGTTTGAAAAAAGGCTGTTTGATGGATGGTAGGGAAAATAATGTTTGCTTGTTTGGTCAGATTAGAAATTTACCACTTCAAGATAAGTTTCTTCACATAGTGCTTTTGAAGTCTGGTGTGGCCCATTTCACCTCCCGAAGGTCTGCGTTCTTGTGTGAGAGACATGCTGCTGCGAGGCAGGAGAGAGCTTGGCACACTGGCTTGATTTTTATTTTGGTTTGGTTTTTTATATTCTGTTTTTGTCATTGTTGTTGTTTTACATATGGAAAGAATGTGTTTTTTTGAAGTTTCAGATTTAATTAGGATTATATTTAAAGTTTAAATTTTGGTTTCTTCCCCTTACTATTTTATACCTTTTGAAATAAAACATAATGTCTTATTGATTAAAAAACTTAATAAACACTTTCAAAATGAATAAATGAGTAAAACAGCCCAAAATTGTCTTAGAAGACTTTGTACTTTAGATTCATATCAGACGGGGTGGTTCTGTTACTATTAAGTTATTTTGAATTTGGAAAGTCACTAATTTATATATTTTTACTTCTATTATTTCTATATTTGTGAGACCACCTAGAATGGATACTCCACATGTTCTTCAAATTCATCAAAATGATCTCAATTTGGTCACTTGTAAGACTACACACATTTTGTTACACTGTAATGATACTAAATATACCTGCAACTTTTTGATTTACAGAAGTTTGTGTGTGTAAACCGATTTATAATTGTTTTACATCTGATTAATTTTATCTCATTATCTCAGAAGTTGTGGTCAGTAGCCCTCCTCTTGACTGAGGAGTTCAGAGCTTCTGTAGAGCACCCGAGGCAGACGGCGGAAACGAAGCCCAGCCCGTGTGCTGCCCTCCGCTTTCCCCGCATCTTTTCTGGAGGACCATAAGTGAGTTTTAATTTTAAAATTTTGATTAAATTTACATAAAAAATAAAATTCAAGACTAAGTATTAAAAATAAGGTTTCCGTTTTCATAATACAGAAACCACCTCACACACCTTTAGTCATCTGATCCTTGACAAAGAGGCCGAAATCATACACAAGGGAAAATGTCTGCATGACCAGTGGCGGTAGGAAAAAGGGTTTTCCCTGTGCCTAAGAATGGAACTGTATCCCTGTCTATCTGTACTAAAAGCGCAGCAAAACAGATGAAAGACTCAGATATAAAAACACAAACACTGAAGGTGCTGGCAGATAACAGAGCAAGCGCTTAAATCCATAGGCACAGGAAGGGTTTTCCTGAGCAGAACCCCACTAGTCTAAGAAATAACACCAAGAGTGAACAACTTCACTATACATCAAATTAAAAAGCTTCTGCACAGCAAAGGAAACAACAGAATGAAGAGACAACCTGCCAACTGCTTCTGATTGAGAACGAACTTCCAGAAAATATAAAAAATTCAAAATGCGAATTCCTCCAAATAAATAGCCCAATCAGAAAAGGAGCCAATGGAAAAAAAAATAAAATAAGAAAAGAAAAGGGGCCAATGAACTGAGTAGGCACTTCCCTAGAGAAGTACAATGGATAGGACCAGGGGTTTAGCTCAGTGGCACAAGTGCCTGCCTGGCAAGTGCCAGGTCGTGAGTTCGATCCCAGAACCAAAAGCAAAATACAATGAACAGTAAGGATATGAAAAAAATGTTCCACATGCTTAGTCATTAGGGAAATGCAAAGCAAAACAACTATGAGATCGCATCTTACTGCAATCAGGATGTCCATCATCGAGAACACGAAAAGCAGCTCATGCCAGTGAGGTGGTGAGGGAGGAAACGGCCTACTTGCACAACCTCTACGGAATTCCATGTGTAGATGCCTCGGCAGGCTAAACGTGGAGACTAGTGTTGATCCGGCTACACCTCTTCTAAGTGTATTCTCAGAAGAGTTAAAATCATCACGCTATAATAATAATGCAGTAGCTAAGCTCTGGAAACCCCCTAGATGCCCATCAACAGGTGAATGGGTAAAGAAGATATGGGTTGTTGTATTCAGCCGTAAAGAATGAATTCATGTTATTTGCAGGAAACTTGATGAACTTCGAGGCCATAATGTTAAATGAAATCAGACATAGAAAATTAAATATTGCTTGGTTTCTCTTATCTGGGAAACACAATATATATAAGTAAAGAATAAAATAAAGGGGAGATGACAGGAAACGGGGAGGCAGGGTTTTTGGGTATGGGAAAGGGAGTTGGGGAAAGAGGTGAAGCAATATAGGGCAGAAGGGAAGGGATTGAAAATGATCAAACTGTGATATGATGTGTGTACATATATGTACATATGGGTGGATACATAGATGTACACCAATTTCCCCAAACTGGTGCAACCATTATATACTGCAAACAAAAAAGAAATGATTGAGTGACATATCAGCAGAATAGCAGAGTGTAAGGTGTGGGTGTGGATTCTTACAATAGGTTGTTCACACTGTGACTGAAAAAGCAAAGTAAAAGAGAATAAAATATGCGATACAACCTAAAAAGAGTGATTTAAATGCTTACATTCTTCAGGAAAGAGGAAGATTGTTATGGATTGGGGCTACGTCCTCAGGGTGACTGAACTCTGCCTGAGGAGAACACACAGATGAGCCATGAAAGGAGTAGAGGGCATGTGAATGGGGGGCTGAGGGGCCCCTGGGAGTGTTGTGTAGGCTGCTCCAGAAGACCTGTGGCCAACGTGTTCACAAAAGTAGTGAAGGTCACATTGTAGGAGGGTTAGAGGAACCTCTCATGCACTTTTGTTTCGGTCCCCCCATTTGTAACAGCACACGTTTATTTCTCATGGTGAAGGGACCTTCATTCTGTAACATAACCTAAGAGCTACTTTGCTGCTGTTGTGCATAACATGCTTCAGCACCGTGTGTGTGTGTGTCTGTGTGTGTATGTGTACGCGCACCTGCGTGTACATGTGTGTGTGTACTGAGCAGGTAGGAGTGAGTCCCGACTTTACTAGAAAGTTATAGACTCTGTGCACAGATGTGCATCAAAGAAGAAAAAAAATCCACAATTGTAATATAATGAGAGACTGACAAAACAAATTACAAACCTGCAAAAAGGATTTTTTAAAATACTGGATTTAAGAGGCCATTGGCGAGAGATGAAAGTTTACCAGATCGTTAACTGCAGACTGTCCCATTCTTGGCAGCTTAGGCCCCCGTATCATTTCATTCTGACACCGCACACTCCCAGGGAAGCAGCTCTCTCCTGTCCAAGCTCCTCTGCCAATGTCCTGCAGCTCCTCTGTTAGATGGTGCGGCTGTCCCTGGAGCCACCCTTCCTGATAGCAGGGCTTGTGTAAAGACTCCCATTTTCTAGATCCAGTGAACCTAATGACAACTTGAAATGCATCCCACAGCTGTGCCAAGCAGCGTTTCAGCTTCGGTGGCTTACTTGGCAATACTTTTACCCTTTTCTTTTGATTTAAAAAAAAAAAATTCCCAGAAATTGTGAAAGGCACATTGTTGTAACAAAGAAACTAATGATAGTATTAAAAGCTGAATGTTCTGGAAGTGGAAAAATCCTCTCTTGCCAACCTCAAATCCATATCCTTTTCCCTGGCTTTGAGTGTGAGTTTCTTGAGCACACTCCTTTCTCCTGTCTCCCTTTTACTCCTGCCGTCTGTCCTTGTCTGTCCCGCGTGCTCCTCTCACAAACCCTGCTCTGGCAAGGCCACGCACCCCCTTAGCGCTCTCTGAATGTTAACTACCATTTCCCAGGACTCTTCAAGTTCCTCCTGACCTCTAAACCAATTAAGTGTAGCCTGCTGAGCTTAATACAAGTGGATGGTTTTTCTTAAAAAAGGAGATGCGTGGCGTGAAAGTGAAACTTTGAATTGTTGCCCATAGAGATAGACATACGCCGCTGTGTCCACAGCAGACTGCGTCCAGCACTCCCGTGGATACCCAGATTCCAGACACTGAGGTCGTCACAAAACGGAGCCTACACCCTTCAACACCCAGGTCACTTATAATACCTTACACAGTGTAGAGGCTGTTTCGGTGGCTATGTATTGTTTAGGAAAATGTCTGTGTATCCAGTACTGACGATTCTTTTCTTGCATATTTTCTATCCCTGCTTGATTGAATCCATGGATGTAGAACCCGTGCCTGTGGAGGCTGACCGTGTGCAAGGTCACAGGCGGTAGAGACACTTTGGAAGTTCCTGTACTTGACTTCCTCTCGGTGCAATTCAGTGACCTTTCCTTGCACGTGGAACAGCTTTACTTGTTTGGAGATCACTGCTCAGTTCCACTGCACAGTCACTGCTCAAGTGACCACTGTCCCATTAGAAGTCCAGTATCCAGAGTCAGGACCAGAGGCAACATGAGGACCACACACTGTTACAGCTGAAGGGCAGAGCCAGGATGGGTTGAAATTTGAGAAATATTTCAAATGAGTAACTTAAGAATTAGGGTTCAGTCATTGGAATAGTGCTTCTTTTTCTTGGCTTTTAGCATTGTAGGATAGAGAGAAAAGGATAGGACAGAATATTTGCCTTTTAAAAATTTTTTATATTTTGAGACAGGGCCTCACATGTACTTCATTCAGACTGGCCTTGAACTGACGATGTAGCCCAGGCTGATGGCGATCCCGCTGCCTCAGCCTCCTAAGTGCTGGGATTCCAGCTGTGCTCCACCACACCTAGATATTATTTCCTCTTCTATAAAGACAGAGAAATGTTAAAAACCCATTTTATTTGTAACACTTTTTATTTTCATCAGTACCTGCTTGCAGTACATAGTGACTGCATTCGTCGCGAGCAGTTGGTACGTGTGTGTAACACAGCCCGAGTCTTTACATGGCTTTCCGTCTCTTGTCCCGGTCCCATTTGGAAAAGGTGTGTCTCCTTGTTATAGAATATTTAAAGTTAGAAAGCAGATCAAAGGCATGCGCCTGAAGACGCGAAGGAAGCGTCTGGGCGATGCAAGCCGAGGCTCCTGCGCAAGCCCTCGCGGCCCTGTGGAGCCAGAGCCCGCGGGCACTGTGGGGACCGAGCCGGTGGCATCTGCCCCCAGCAGTGGCTCCATGGGCTGGGTGGCACCTCAGCCTCTTCAGTGGGCCTGCGACAGTCTCCCTAAGGTTTGAAGCATGGGACCATGACACGGCCCACGCTGCCCTTGGAAGTCACCCTGTAGTCTCAGGCACCCCGAATCACAGGCAGGCCTGCTGAGTGTGACGGGTGGGTGGGAGCGGGGCTAAGGGATGCCGAGCGCTCTGGCTACACACATTCGGTTTAAGACTCTGAACCTACCTGAGGTTCTGATCCAAGTCCCTACCCACTGATACGTCAATTAAGGCAGCCCGATGGTGCCTCTTCGCGGTTCGCCCTGCTCCACCTGCACCCCGCAAAGCCGCCCAGAGACGGGGCGACGCCCCGGCTCCCCGTGTTTCTGGGGTCACATCCTTCCTCTCTCTTATTGTAGCCTCTTTAAGCAAGGAAGACTCACTTATCTCGAGTCCGGATGTCACCGACATCGCACCCAGTCGGAAGAGGAGGCAGAGGATGCCGAAGGGTCTTGGGACCGAAGCAAAAGTGGCTCCTCGGGGGAATCCGCTTCCGGAAAAGAAAGAGTAAGTCGCTCGGTCCTCTCTTCCTTCGGAAAATCCATATAATGCTTAAAGTTGTATTATTATTAATGAATTTATTTTTTTTAAAAAACCAAAAATTGTAATTTTGGAAATTATACAATGTTTGAATCAATATACATTCTCTTGCATCTGGCAAACTGCTATTAATATTTAATGCAGAAATGCCAAAAACATAAGCAAACCTTTTCTTATGGTTTTTACAAATTAATTAGAAATGGCATGTATGGTACTGAAAGTATTATAATGCATCTTGTGTTCAGTAAAGTGTTTCAATCTAATTTACTGCTTAAAAGAGATCCATATAGCATTCAAATAAGCCACTTGATTTGATTATATGTATTTTTCAAGTAAAAAGTCTCTTTCTACTCATCCATTTATTTCTATTAACATTTGGCATGTATTTTATTCTTCTGTTTTTCACTCTGCTTCAGACTACCTTCTATCAATCTACTTTCTAATTTAGTTGTAATGAACTGACAATTCCAATAATTAGTATTTCATTATGGTAAAACCAATGAACACTTACAAATAATATTGTCAGTTAAATCCAAAGTGAGTGTTCGTATCATTTGTGAAATTTTCATTAATGTAGCAAGTAGCTACTGAATACTGGCCATGAGGTTGGTGATGGTATCACAGTCCAGGGGGTTTCACAGTGAGGGATGAGGACCACTCGGGGTTCTCAAGACCCTTCGCAGATTCCCTTCTTCAATCCTGTACCTGCATGAGGCTGCATTTTCTAACTGTTGTTCAATGAAAATAACATGTCTTAGCTAATTGAATGCAGAAGCTAATGAAAACCCGACTGTTTTTCATCAAGCCTGCCATCAAATGGATTTACAAAAGCTTGAAACAATGTTCTCAAAATTTTTTTGTTTGGAAAATATAGTATTTCATGAGATTATGTTATTCATGTTATCAAATAACAAATGATTTGTGTTATTGTAAATAAATATTTTTCATTTTAATTTCGAACATGGAAAACATGCTGCAGACAAACAAAACTGTAGACTTTTTAAACTCTTGAGTCCCTTAAGAGTTTGTAAAAAGATTCTGGGAGAAAAATATTTAGAATGCAAAGAAGCAAAGGCTGGGCCAAGCTTCGAGCCTCAGGAAGCTGCAAGCTGCGGGGCTCTCACAGTTTCTAACACGGAGATAAGCACGGCAGAGCTAGCTGTGGGGTCGTGTCTGTCTGTGTAGCATTAGAGCTTTAGAACACAGTCAGCCTGCCTTCTCTCTACTTTATAAAATGCTGTCTGTGAACTTCTCGGTGACCATTGTAGGTAACGTACTGGTGCGTGGCTTGAGGATCTACCCAGAGATGAGGTGGGCACCAAGCTCTTGCTGGTTTGGTTCATCATCTGGAGGTCATAGGGCTCAGTGCCTGGTTTGATCTCCTTTACATACTGAGTCAAAACTACTTCCAATTTACAAACATTGGAGGAGCTACACTGTTTCTACAGATTATTATGGGAGGGATGGACATCACCGTGGTCTAAACTGTTCAGAGAACGCTATTCTTCCTTTCATCGCTGGTACAGTGCCCGTCCTGAGGTTCGCTTGTGAGCCAGGCTGGATTTGGAGGAGTGGAAGTCAGGCATAGTCCTGGTCTTCATGCAGACTTTGGTCTAGCTGTTGGGTGAAGGCAGTATGTTTGCTTCTGCAGACATCTGTGTCATTAATATTGTGTCCTTTCCTCCCATTTTACATGATCTTCTCAGGGCTCAGCTTATGTGCTCTCACCTTGAAAGTTAAGCCACATGAGCTTTTTAAATTACTCATTAATTGTATCACTGAAGTAATGTTAGGCAAGGCGCCCTCTCAAGAGAAATGAGAAACATATATCAGATGTCACGGAGACTTTAAATAGTAAAGAAAATTTAGCATGTATCAGTCAGTCGCTGAGTGGTTGCTAGCCTGTTTTATAATTCCACTTCTTTTGCCCAAGTGAGGCAAAATACTTACATATTTTATTCTTACTTTATTTCTTACACTTCAGGATTAGTTCCACTTTGAATACAGTAGACGGAAATTTTATGTCTCCTGAAAATTTAAAATACTAGTTCTACTAGTAAAATACTAGTTCTACTTTTCCATTTATATTCTGGGAAAAAATTAGAAGTTTCTACATCACAAACACCCTTAATTCTACAACTATAAGATACCCTCAAATAATAATGTTTAGCCCTAGTGTTTTTAAATTAAAATCGGGGCCTAGTACCCTACCTGCCTGCACACTCTTATCTCACTGATGATACGCCTTCATTCACCTGAATGTGCTCCAGCTGTGTGGAGCAGGTGTGGCTAACTTTCTGCTTAGGACGGTAAGGGCGTTGTCCCAGCCCTCTAAGCCTCACATCTCCCACCGTGCAGGCCTGGCGCAGTCTGGGCCTCTGGTCCCTGCCTCTGGTCCCTGCCCCTGGTCCCTGCCGGGGCCTTTGGTCCCTTTGGACATGGCCCCGAACACCCTCTCTACTGAGCTTCTCTCTAGTTTCTCTGGTTCCACATCTCAAGGGTAAAAAACCAGCGTGGGGAATGAACTGATCACATGGTCTTGTTTATTTATTTAATTTTTTTGTACCGAGCTCTAAGCAAGTCATTTGGTTTTTTCCAGGCCTTATTTTTCTCACCTATAAATGAAAGGATTGAACTAGGTGATCTTTAGAGATGTTATGCCTTACCTGTGCACCATTTTCAAAATATGACTGTGAAATAAATGACTTACATATAAGAAGTAAATGAGTTACACATTTATTAGCCATTATCAATTAAAATTCATCATGCAATCAAAAATACAAAATGAACGTGAGAAAATTATTTGTCATTTAAATGAATGTACTTATAGATTTTTGTTATGTAAAATTTTAGTATTTTCAGAATACTGTACCATAGGTTACTTTGTATTTGTAAAGAAACTGCACATTATGATGTGAAACAAAAGTATTGTATTTTAAAATGTATTCATTTATTGCAATGCTGGGGATCAAACTGATGCTTTGTTCATGCTAGGCAAGTGTTCTACCCCTGAACTGCGTCCCTGGCCCAATTTTAACTTTTAAATTGAATTGAATGGTTATTGTGATACTATGTCCTTGGTTACAACACGGTATAGAAGTAGAGAAGGATACAAAGAGAAATCAGAATTGTAATAAATGCTCTGTTATGTTGTATAAAACTTACAAAG
The DNA here is from genome assembly GCA_004027455.1 of Hydrochoerus hydrochaeris. Lineage (NCBI taxonomy): Eukaryota > Metazoa > Chordata > Mammalia > Rodentia > Hydrochaeridae > Hydrochoerus > Hydrochoerus hydrochaeris. Next base: position 234,378 of record PVLA01002072.1, read on the forward strand.
AGAGTATTAATTCACCATTCTTGCAGATGTGAAGCAACCAGGGGTCAGAAAGACATAGTTATTTTCCCAGAGCAACATGGCAAATGCTCTATTCCCTGGTCCTTTTCCTGAAGATGGCCTGCAATCCGGGGGAAAGATCGAGGCACATATTTGTAATTGTGTGATTGCAGGAGCTCAGTGAGGGACATTAGCGTCTGTCAGGTTATAAGCGGGAGTCACTGGAATTCTACCCCAGAGTTTTCACTGTGCTTTCATAAGCAGGAGTGAATTTAGGACCATTCATGTCAATAAAAGTGCTGAATAATGCAGCATACAAACTAGTTTTCACAAGAAAACGTATTTCAAAGCTGAAATGTTCAACCGAATTTGAAAAATACTGTTGAGGTCTGTTTGTATTGTATGAAAGATGGAGAAGTGAGTTCTAGCTCGCTGTGTTTGTTCTGGGTAGTAATTATGTGTAAAATTACAGAATTGAATGTAAGCAAAAGGGTGCTGCAGCACGACGACGCCTCGTCTGTCCATTTTCTTCATTCTGACATACTCTTAGCTCTTTTCTGCACGTTTCCTTGCTAACAACAACAACAAATATAGCTTTTCCCTCCAAACCAGTGTAAAGTTCAGGCAAAAGGCAGTGACCATTCAAAATGTCTGGGCTTTAAAACACAATTTAGTGGTGGATAGCAACATGATTAGTGAAAACCTAGTGCGTGATTTATGTTCTGTAAATAAATTAGAAAACTATAATACGGATAATTCCTCAGTGGATTTTCAAGTGCTATCATTTGATAGTCTGACCTATAAAGCAAAACTTCATCCTTATGAGGAAGTGATTGTTCTTCAACCATAGAATAAAACTTGTTGAAGTTGATTAAGTAACTGCTTCAGAATATATTCAAAGGACACCGAATAAAAGTGACTCTTAAAGGACCATCATCTAGAGCTTCCAAAATTCTAAATACTTCATGCCATGTGTGTGTGAACACAGATATCCTACCACATTCATGTTCCTCCTCTTCTTGGCCATGTTCAAAGAAAAAAGTGAGTGTAGTATACAATTTTGTTTACTCCTCAGCAATGAGGAAGCTTTTCGTTTTATGGTTCAGATCACCATTTCTTTTGAGCCCTTGTGCGTCATCCCGGAACCCGGACTTCATTCCTTCTCTTCCATTGTGGTGCCAAGCAGGACATAGGACATCTCTGGCAGTCCCTTCTGAGGCTGTTGTTTCTGCTCTGCTCCTCCAAGGGCCATGGGAAAGTCCCAGCTCCCTGGTGGGTGGCCCGGGAGCCGTGCTGACCACAGTGCTTGGATGCACTGTTGTTGGTTGGGGATGCAGAGCCTGACTAGGACCCTGCTCACATTGCCAGGCAAAGCACTCTTCATGCCAGCCTCAGGCACGCAGTCCACTTGAAGGGAGACAGCTGCTAAGGACATCATTCCTCAGAGAGGTCACAGCAAACTTTTAGTGGAACCTGGCACAGAGGATGTAACTGGAATTGTCACTTGGTCTCTCCACTGAAGGATAAAGAGGAGTAAAACAGTGGCAGAGGCGGTGCCCACCTGGGGGGTGAGGGTGTGAGGAGCACAGGGAGAGGGAGGAGAGGGCTTGAGATGCCCTGGGGCCTGCACCAGGAAGGCCCTTCCTCCAGGGGGAGACCCTGCTCCCGCTTCTCACTCTGCAGGGAGCACAGGGAGAGGGAGGAGAGGGCTTGAGATGCCCTGGGGCCTGCACCAGGAAGGCCCTTCCTCCTGGAGGAGACCCTGCTCCCGCTTCTCACTCTGCAGGGAGCACAGGGAGAGGGAGGAGAGGGCTTGAGATGATGCCCTGGGGCCTGCACCAGGAAGGCCCTTCCTCCAGGGGGAGACCCTGCTCCCGCTTCTCACTCTGCAGGGAGCACAGGGAGAGGGAGGAGAGGGCTTGAGATGCCCTGGGGCCTGACCAGGAAGGCCCTTCCTCCAGGGGGAGACCCTGCTCCCGCTTCTCACTCTGCAGGGAGCACAGGGAGAGGGAGCAGAGGGCTTGAGATGCCCTGGGGCCTGCACCAGGAAGGCCCTTCCTCCTGGAGGAGACCCTGCTCCTGCTTCTCACTCTGCAGGGAACTTTTCTTCTCTTTTTCCGACCCTGCAGTGCTGCTTATTGATGCTTGTTAAAATTTATCAAATAATCAGATAAAGTAAAAAACTAATAATTTGGCCTTTGTTGCACTTCTTAGAACTATTGATTTAAAATTAGTATCTAAAGTGAGTTGTTGTACTTTGTTTTTTCTTGGTTTTTCTTTTAAACTCTACTTTGAAAGCCCTTAATGTTGTACAATTGTGGGTTCCCAATAATAAAACTTTCACTCTTCTGAAACACAGGAAAACAGCAAATTGAAAACATGTGGTAGTTTATGTAGCGCGCCCGCAGGGATGATGGCTTCAATGGGCAGATGGCAGCAGTCCGGAGGTGCAGAATCGTGCTGCCATCTGGCCTTTTTCTGATAGATATAAATGCTTTCTTGCTTTTTTTGCCCAGAAATATGTTTAGGTTGTGCATGCTTTCCCCCTTTTAGGAACTCTGAAATCCTTGACGCTGGTATATATTGATAAATACTCACTTAAACATTTAGTGTGGCTAGTGCAGTCAGTATGGCTGTGCCTAAGGGCAGCAGCCCGTTCTGTCAAGCGGAGTCCGCGCTAGGAGTCAGGATTCAGTGCGACCACATGGTCAGTGTTCTTTTCTATCTACTGTCTTGCTTCAAACCAGCACTGGGAGAGTTGCTCAGTGTGTCCCCTTAACCCTTTGGAATATTAAACAAAATGACCAGCTGGCAAAGACTATAGAAACTGCAAGGTGTCTTTTATATTTTTATACTTTGGTAATATCAGGTGACATGGCTGGACACAAAGAAGGCCATTGTAAAATTACTTTCTTTAAAAATATATCATGCACAAAAAATAAAAATATCCCAATATGTATCTGAATAACATAGGGTTATGGTTGGGCTTTGTTGGGCACCTAGCTTGAAACATGAATGATGTCTTGTTTACCACACAGTGTATATATAGCCGAGGAAGATTTTTCATTTGTATCTTTTAAATTTAAGAGCTTTTGTGATTTCTGCTAACATCTTATAGAAGCTAACACAAATAGGTCTAACTCTATATCAGTAAAGCTTACTAGTGCAATTCTGTGATGTGTTCTTGAATTTACTTGTGGTCAGTATTTCCTGGATTATTTCAAAGAAATTGATGAATCCATTCATTTTCCACCCAGTTAAAAGGAGTCAACTTTCCAGTCAGATGGAAATTCGCAGGCGACTAAGAGAATCAACCAGCTGACAAAATGCTCCTGTTATGTGCTGTGAGTGGTGTCCTAGTGCTTGACACTCGTAACTGTTTCGGCCCGCTTTTCTCCCCCTGTATACTCTGCTCTTCCTTTTTCTGAGTGTTTGGTCTCTTATTTTGGTAGGTTTTCTTTCTCAAAGGCAAGCTGGTTCTTAGAGGGGCTGGGGTGACCCTATGATCAAAGGCTTAGTTTACTCCTCACTGAGATTCATAAATGAGCACTTTTGTCTCAGAATCAGGACTTCAGACCCACACAGGTGGCCATGAAGACAGCCAAATAATTCAAATTGCAGCCAAATGAGGGTCACTCTAGAGCCTAAGCTGGGAAGTCAAAGGGAGAAAATCCCATCCATGGCCATCATCAGAGCTGGCAAGGAGCTCCTCAGGGCCAGGGAAGACCCAGGTAGATGCCTGGGAGCACCCTGCCTCCAGCCACAGGCTTGGCAGGTTGCGGGAAGAAAGTGGAGACACTGGTTGACATTAGGTGACAGCAAGTGCATTTCTTTGCGTGGCAGGCGCAGGCCTCATTCTGTGGATGCTCTAGATGGGATCCAGTGTTTCCCAGTTGCTCTGCAATGTAGATCCCATAGTCCTTTGTGTTCTTACCCACAAACAGATGGAAATTGTCATATTAAAGGTGCTAAGAAGCCCCATAATTCTCTTGATTTTGTTTAATTTTTCAAATGTTCTTAAGCATAACATTCTTGTAATCTGCCTCTGCCCACTAGACAGACAGACAGACAGACAGATTTGGTAGCAGTGTTCTCCGGAGTATGGACTCAGGTTTTTGAATATCAATGATTTTTAGCATACGGAAAAATTTCGACCATAACTATGGAATGTTAGGCGTTAAGGTGAACTGAACTTTGGGTTCCCATGGGCCCTTCTTGGTCTCCCTCCAACTGTCCTCCTAGTGACATTTTCTGCTTACCCTGCTGACAATCCTCCCGAGAGTAGCAGGCTCGTCTTCCAAATTCCAGTGATCAGAACACACTGGAAAAACCCCTAAAGTAGCAGTTGAACAGCATCTCACCTGTGTCATAAAACCACTAAAGTGGTTGCCACAAAGTACAAATAAATACTTGTGTTGTCTCTGGATACTTTTATATCCTGTCTTTTCAAATCAAATTATGTAGGTTCATGCAGTTCATACAGTAGCCCAGGGGCGTGAGTTCATCTCCTGTGTGGTAAATGTCTTCTGAGGGCAGAGTTCAAACACTTTTTTAAAGCTATCTTTAATATGTTATTAAAACTTTTCAAATTTAATTCCTTGAGCTATAGCAAAGGAGTTTAGTGGTGTAAGAGCTTTAATCAACCTAGAAGTAAATGCGCAGTATTCGAGGTGAAGAGAGGGTGGTAACCCTGTGATGTTGTCTGGAAGGTTACATCGTCTGAGCAGGAAGAGATGTAGCACCCCCCTCCCCCGCCATGTTCCTCCACCTCCGTGGGGTGTGGCCCAGGACTGCACAGCAGCCACTGCTACCATCTATACAGGGTGTTGTCTTCCTGGGCCTAGAGAAACTCAGTCCTTTGAATGCCAGTGCCAAGAAAGCATAGGCCATGCACGAAGGACCTGCACTATGCATGGCCTTTTGTGTTCATCACAAATGTCAGGCTCTTCTGGCTCCCAGACCAACGTGAACATAGCTAGCAAAGCTCTTTAGAACTTCAATACGCTCGCTTCCTCTACAACCCTGTGGCAGTCCAATAGAATTTAAAGAAAGTCATTATTATAACGACTTTTCTTTTAATGCCATTTTGAAGAAAGCTGTCAGTTTGCCTTCTGATTCGATTCTCCTTATATTGCTACTGTCACCTATCACTGTTACAGGTTACAAAAATTGAACTTTAATATGGAGAAAGGTTAATTAATCCATTTACTTTTAATAAAATGAAATTCAATTTATTTTCCTAATTATAAAAGCAGTAAATGCTGATTCCAGAAAAATCAGAGCACATAGTAACAAGAGAATGACCCAGTAGGAAGATCGTAATCCCACCCACCTGAGACCACTGTCCTCTGTGGGGCACCCCACCTCTGTGGGCCTTTCCTCTTCTGCACTTGATGTATGAAAATGGGCTCATGCCATGTATGCCGCAACCCGCTATGTTTATCTTAGACATATATTGTAGACATTTTCCATTTTAATAGATGTGCTTCTTCAACATATTGATACCACATTTATAGTATCCCACATTACAAATGTTTCATAATTTCTGTAAGGAATTTTCTACTGGACACAAGACTTTATCTGCATTTTTGGCATATGTGTACAGGATGAAAATTTGCCCATACAATTGATCGTTCCCTTAGATAAACTCCCACACGTAGAATTACTAGGCCAGTGTGAGCAAAGCACTTGTTAATCGTTTGTCATGTTTTTTAGAATTCTTCCAGAAAAGCTTCACCAATTTGTACCCTCATGAGCAGTGTTGGCCATTTGTTCTTCTGTTTTCCAATTTATAATGGTAATTGCTACATCATTTTAATCAATGAATAATATCCCCTTGTTGAAATTTTTATATTTACTCATTAAAGAAGACTGCTGTCTTTCTGACAGTGCCTGATTTGTTTTTCAGATTTCACCTTTTATTATCTATTTCTGCCTTGCTCTGATTTCCAGGAGAGGTCCTTGAGTTCTGTTGCTAGAAAAGAGCTTCTTTTATCTTAAATATTAAATTTTCATTTTCCTTACTTGCCAGTTTCCTTTTAATTTTCACAGGTGTGATTTTGTATTTACATAGTGGACATTTGTGTCTCTTCCTAAATAACAGTGATAATGTTTAACATCTTTTAATACTTACTGTGCCCTAAACACCGCCCTCTCCCTTTACAGTGCCATTTCACTCGACTGTTCCCGTCTCATTGAGCAGGGAGCTCAGATCTGGAGATGCTAGATAACTTGCCTAACGATAAATGACTTTTTCATGCCAAATCTATGATCATCTTATTCTAAGAACCATACTGTTTTCTTTAAGCTGTTCCTATGCCTCTTCAAAGCTAACAAGAAACCTAATAGTGATTTGACCATAGTGTCCCAGGTACTGCGTTAAGCCCGCGAATCACATCCTGATAATCCTGCTGGTTTTCACTTCGGCTTTCTTCATCGGGTCTGCATTTGTGTACATCTTTGTGAACAGCAGCTGGGTAACCGTGAGTTCCGATGAGGTCGGACTGTGAGCTTTCCCGAGGTGTATCATGGTTCATGGGTTCCGGCTGTGGTTGGCTGCTTCTGTCACTGGTGACCCGTGCTGAGACAGACATTGAGATGGAGCAGGTGTGTGGGGCATGGCTGCTCACCTCCGGGCAGCCTGGAAGAGAGACACTGAGGGAGGGAGGGAAGGAGGCAGGGCTGGGATGAGAGGTGCCCTTCAAAAGCGCAGCTCCAGTGCTCCAGACTGATCTCCTTCAACTGTGCCCCACTCGACTGAACTCGGCAATAGATTGGCAGTGTCGCCATCCTGTTAGTCCTGGCATCACAGTGTTAGGGGCAAAGCCTTCAAGGCCGGAGCCTTTGGGGGACATTTCTGATCCATACCACCGAACAATGCCTTGTGCACCGCGAGTGTGGTGGCTCTGTGAGTGCAGGCCCAGTGCAGTACCTCCTTGCCCCTTTCTAGATGCACATGGAGTCAGAAGGGCCTCATGGGTGGAAGAGAGGCCTCAGCAGGAAGTGCTGGGAATGCGATGCTCTGTGAATTTAAAACATTGTTACCCACAGCACTGGGTTAAATCCTAGAATTATTTTTTCTGAGAGTGAAATTGTGTTTATGAAAATTTCAAGAGTACAGTACGCCCTTTCTTTACAATTCTTATGGAAATGAGAGTTTCCCATACCCTTTTGTGTGCAAACTCAGCAAATCTTTCTTTCCGTTCAGCAATCAGATGAAAATAATATATTAGAAGGCTGTGTTTTAAAAGCAGTTTATTCAATTTGAGATACAAGTTTGAGTGATACCTATTACACAGATTGAAGTTAGTGCATATAGAGAGGAGGGGTGGGATTGTGTGTGCCAGTTTCAGATGTGGTATTTGTTCATTCTGTTTTTTTCTGTTTTCCTGATTTGTACCCTGATTCTTGGCACTGAATAATTTATTGTTTTTTCCTAGTTCCACTCACAAAATATTTGGAAATTCTGTGTATGTTTAATCTGAAAGGAGAATGTAATCATCAGATTCCAATATCTAATTCTCAGATTTTTGATATCTGAGCTTTAAATTTCTTTAGTGTCGAATTAAGAGCATATAATGAGTGTTGAGTTGCTGTAAACTTACTTTGGTCAATAAGAACAAACCTCACCTTTTACACAGCTTTAATTTTATCACAATGTTTATGTTCTTTGCAAAAGTAAACACAGTGGTGGTTTGAGCTGCAGATACCTTGTTATTAGTTTCCTTCTGTGTTTACCTAACTGCTCAGGCTGAAGCCCTGCCTCTCCTGGCCACATGTTTTGATTAATGGCTTTTGGGGTCTGGCCAGAGTATACTGATTATGGTTAGGACACTTCAAAGATGATTTATTAATTGTGTTTGTAACTCAAGTAAAAATCGATCACATGCATTATTATATGTTTGCTGATAAAATCAGGATTTACATTTTAAAGTTTGGTTGAGTATTTTTTAAGTGTAAAGAAAGAATAAAGCATTAATATTTTAAAAATATATTCACTGTTAAGCACAGCTTCATAGCCCTTTAAAGTACTATTATTACGTGTATCAGACTCTTAGTCTCATAATTGCATTTAAGATATATTTTAGCACAATCTCTGGATATTGTATTTCACTAGAGCTTACAAAAGTGTTTCAAAATGTATTTCCATGTTTTTGACTCAGCCTGGAACAACCCTTGCTACAACTCTCCCAGGCTAGTACATGTATTTAAATTTCAAATTACTGACAGGCTCAGATTTCTGTTTAAAAACAAATTTAGGTAAAAGGAATTTATCATATGTTTCTCATGTGTTATGTTTCTATCATTTGAAAGATGTTAATACATAAAATTTCTCTAACTTCAACTTGATAGTAGTTATTGTTTCAAAACGCTTTAACCAATGTAGAGTAATACATAAATATTTATTATACATGGTCAGTGAGGTCATTAGTCAAAAGAAATGACTTCCTGTTCATAATTTATATTTCAATGTTAAAAGAAAAATAGGCATTTTAAAAATATTTGCTATGCTGTGTTTATAATTTACATTGCAGTACTGAATTCTATAAATTAAATTATTAATGTAATATATAACTAAATGTACAATAAATGTTTGTATTAAATGTTTTATCACACTAGAACTACAGTGGTTTTCATATTGTCTAGTTGTGCCAAAAGAAAAAAAAATATGAACTACAATGTAACTAAGATGCTAAAAAATGGAGAAAAGAAATCAGATATGAGAATACAAATAATAAGCATTAGAACCTGGAAATATATAACAATCTATTAGTATTCTTTAAGGATTTTGTTACCTTTTAATAAACCATTACTAAAGGACAAAGAATGTAGGAATACTTTGTTTAAATATTGTTGTTAGAAAATATTTTTATATTTCTATTTCAACATTGAAAGGCAAATTTTAGGACACAGTTTGTTAGTTGAAAATGGTTTACAATACTCTTGATTATAAACCATTCCTTTAAAAACTGTAATTTTTGTAAATCAGATTTGTACGCGTCCCCTTTAACATGTTCCCTGTAATAATGAAGATTATCAGTGTGTTGGGTAACGTGTTTTATTGTGGCCAGCATTGTCCATGTTTACTCACACATGCTCCACCTTTGGACAAAGCTGGACAGGGCGCTGTCTTGAACAATCTTTCTACGTGAAAAGGGAGGAAAGGCTGATCAGTCAAGTGTTTATTTGGGGCGCCGTGTTGTATTTTCTGACTCTTAGCTGTGTGTCAGTGCTACCGTAACATGTCTAAAGTGTACCACTTTTCGCAGTGGAGGCCAAATCTATGCAATGATAGAGGAGCAGTATTATTCCGCTAGAGGACTATGGAACAAGGGTAAATCGGGGAAGCCTGGCCAGGAGGAGGTTTTCTCTGAGTTTGGTTTAGAAGATCAACATGTTCCTAGTGGCAGAAAGCAAAGCAAGGCAATGGGGAGGCGATAACTGGACCCAGTCTGCAGGCCTCCAGAATTTCCTTTAATAATGCACAGTCCACCGCCTGCTGCAGCTGCAGGGTCAGCAGGCCTTGCGGACGCCACAGATGTCCACGTGACACGTGGGAGGAAGCGAGAGGTGCCCCTGAGACGACTGGGCAGGCATCCCTGTGTCTCCTCCTCACTTCTGGTGCATCTTCCACCTTCAGGGGAGGCATCCTTGGGGAAGAGTGAGCACTGAGATAGGAGTCGCTGGGCGGTGTCACGGTGATGGGCAGCGTGTCTTCCATGGATGGCTCAGCCCGTGGACTGTTGGGTGCAGAGAAGCAAATGTCCGCGTTGACTGCAGCCCTCGTATATTTTTAATCTCTTAGTTAGAGAAACTTGGGATATGCCCTGCCTGAAAGGGGAGTACCGTAGATTCACGGAGAAGGAGTCTGGGAGAGAGGACCAGTGGACCGGTGCCCACACCATACTGCACACAGTAGGCAGAGGTCACATCCCAAAGAGACTTAAATGCTAGACTTTTATCTAGGCATCTTTTATAAGTGAAACAAGGAACCTTTAAAAGGTCTTAAAGCAAAGAACTGGATCGTGAACAGAGCTTCTGGAGAATTTTCCTCAAAACCTTGTATTGGATGGATAGAAAGTTCACTGCTAAGCACTGAAGATAGGGAGATAGCATGTTAATCCGGGAAGTGTCTGAAGAACAGTGATTGTCAGTGCTATTGTGGTGGTAAAGGAGAAGACAGACTGACAAACACTTAACGTCACCACCGAACCTGGGAAGACGCATCAGTTGTTGAAGGCTATAGATAGGCATGCTGTTTCCCAAAGAAGTCTTCTGTCTTAACTTCAAAACTCGGCTTAGCACAAAGGTTGGATAAACAAACTTTGATGGCCCTGGGAACTCACTTCTCCAAAGACTAGAAAAGTTTCCTTTTCCATGTTGATGTATTTATTACTCAAGTATACAGTGTGTAATCCATTAATGTAATATTATTTACTTTGTTGTATATATTTAATGTTTACAATTAATTTTGCTTTTAAGTAAGTACATTAATCATCACACAATCCTCAAATCATGCTTTAGAAAAGTTTATCACAAATCTCTACTCACATAAAGTGGAAAACACAGAGGAAATGGACAGATTTCTACAAACATATGAACTACCAAAGCTCAACCAAGAAGATATAGTAATTTTGAACAACGCAATATCAGCTGTTGAAATTGAAAATGTAATTAAAAACTTACCAACAAAGAAAAGCCCAGGTCCGGATGGATTCACATCTGAATACTACAAGAAATTTAGAGAAGATTTGATACCAGTACTCCTTAAACTCTTCAATGAAATTGAGAAAAAAACAATCCTCCCTAAATCATTCCTGGAGGCAAGTATTACTCTGATACCAAAGCCAGAGAAAGATGCAACCAAAAAAGAGAACTATAGGCCAATCTCACTAATGAACATTGATGCAAAGATTCTCAACAAAATACTGGCAAATAGAATGCAGCAAATCATCAAGAAGATTATATATCATGACCAAGTGGGGTTCATTCCAGGAATGCAGGGATGGTTTAACATAGGCAAATCAATAAATGTGATACACCACATCAACAGAGCCAAAAACAAAAACCACATGGTCATCTCAATAGATGCAGAAAAAGCTTTCGACAAAGTCCAACACATGTTCATGATAAAAACCCTTCACAAACTCAGAATACACGGCGTCTACCTAAACCTTACAAAGGCCATCTATGACAAACCAACAGCCAGCATTATACTAAATGGACAAAAACTGAAAGCTTTCACTTTAAAATCAAGAACAGACAAGGAGGTCCACTATCACCACTCCTTTTCAACATAGTTCTGGAAACACTAGCCAGGGCAATCAGACAAGAGAGAGAAATAAAAGGAGTAAAGATAGGAAAGGAAGAAGTTAAATTATCACTATTTGCAGATGACATGATACTCTATCTAGAAGACCCAAAAAACTCCATTAAAAGACTGCTAGCGGTAATAAACAAGTTCAGTTGTGTAGCTGGATACAAAGTCATTGCTCAAAAATCAATAGCATTGCTATACACAAACAAAAAACTCACTGAGAAAGAAATTATGGAAATATCGCCCTTTACATTAACATCTAAAAAAATGAAATACTTAGGAATCATCCTAACTAAAAATGTAAAAGACCTATATGCTGAAAATTATACTACGCTGAAAAAGGAGATTGAAGAGAATATTAGAAAATGGAAGGACATTCCTTGCTCTTGGTTAGGAAGAACCAACATTGTGAAAATGGCCACACTCCCAGAACTGTTATACAGATTTAATGCAATCCCGATCAAAATACCATTAACATACCTCACAGATCTAGAGAAAACACTCCTAAAATTCATTTGGAAACAGAAGAAACCTAGAATAGCAAAGGCAATTCTAGGCAACAAAAGCAAGGCAGGAGGCATCTCAATTCCTGACCTGAAACAGTACCATAAAGCCACAGTGATAAAATCAGCTTGGTACTGGCAAAGAAATAGACCTGAGGATCAGTGGAACAGATTAGAAGATGCAAGCACAACTACAAAGACACTCAGCCACCTGATATTTGACAAATGGGCTAAATATGTCCACTGGAAGAAGGATAGTCTCTTTAATAAATGGTGTTGGAAAAATTGGCTCTCTACATGCCGAAGACGGAAACTAGATCCATGCATATCACCATGCACCAAACTAAAGTCTAAATGGATCAAAAACCTCAATATTAAAACAGAAACACTAAATTTACTGGAAGACAAGGTAGGTAGAAGTCTTGGAGACATAGGGGTAGGCAGAGAATTCATGAACCAAATGCAAACTGCATGGGAAACACTTCAAAGAATCAACAAATGGGATCTCACATTATTGAAAATTTTCTGCACTTCAAAGGAAATCACCAACAGAGTGAAAAGAAAACCAACAGAGTGGGAAAGAATTTTAACCAGCAACCCCTTAGACAAAGGACTTGTGTCCAGAATATATAAAGAATTGAAAAACATCAAGCCCCCCCAAATTGAAAGACCCTCTCCAAAAATGGGCATCTGAGATGAACACACAGTTCTCAGAGAAAGATATACAAATGGCAAATAAATACAGGAAGAAATGTTTGCCATCACTGGTCATTCAAGAAATGCAAATTAAAACAGCATTGAGATTTCACCTTACTCTGGAAAGAATAGCTGCCATCAAGAAATCAACTGATAACAAATGTTGGCGAGGCTGCGGGGAAAAAGGGACACTGCTCCACTGTTGGTGGGAATGTACACTGGTGCAACCATTATAAAAATCCATATGGAAAATTCTCAGAAGACTAGGATTGGAAGCCCCATTCAATCCAGCTATTCCCCTCCTGGGTATTTTCCCCGAAGAACTGAAAAGTTCATATCACAGTGATATATGTGCACCCATGTTCATAGCTTT
>PVLA01002072.1:247363-257915 GCA_004027455.1 Hydrochoerus hydrochaeris
ATCAACTGCAGAGTGGATGAAAAAGATGTGGCATTTTTATACAATGGAATATTACTCAGCTATAAAAAAGGATGACCTTGAGGCCTTCATAGGCAAATGGAGACAACTTGAGACTATCCTCATTAGTGAAATAAATAAGAATCATATTTATAAATATCATATTGTGTCTGTAGTGTAAAAAGTAAATAAGAACTACAAGTGTAATAAAACCAAAATGTGTAATTGCTATTGTAAAAAAGAGAGGAAAAGAAAGTGCTCTAAGGGATATCACTGCATGTATGTTTGAGTGTGTAAAATAGATGACCATATTGCTGAATTTTTGTTGGATCTTTGAGCAGAACTGTTTGTAGTCTGACTGTTTGAATATTTACTATGTATCCTTTAACTTTGTAACTGGAACAACTACATCCAGGATGACAGTACGTAATTTATAAATTATTCATTTCTTAGTGGGGCTTTTTCTCATTCTTCTGTTTGTTTCTTTCTTTTAGAATTCTGTATTGTTGCTACCCTTATTCTGTTTTGATTTTTTTTTCTTCTTTAAAATTTTAAAAATGTATAATTGCTATTGTAAAAAAAGAGGAAATAGGAAGCGCTATAAAAGATATAGCTGCATGTATGTTTGGGTGTGTGGGATTGATGACCATATTTCTAGGTTCTTGTTGGATTGTTGAACAGATCTGTTTGCACTCTCACTGCTTGAGTGTCTGCTTTGTGTGATTTAATTCTGTAACTTGAATAACCATTTCTAAAAGAACAATATGCAATTTATCCGCTAGTGATTCCTTACTGTTTATCTTCTTTTCTTGAAATTCTGTAATATTTCTACCTTTGTCCTGTTTTTTTCTCTTTAAATAAAAAAAAAGTTTATCCCTTGGAAGGTGCATGCTGGGCTTTGGAAACTCCTACATGTAGGGTTTCTTCCAAGCACAAGGAACTATTGTTTCTGTACATGTATTTTCATTGTAATCACAAATCACGGAGTTTCTCTTGCTTGGGGATATATGATATTCTCTTTAAGGGATTACAGAGAAAATCAACTTTTTTACTGTCAAATTCTATTAAGGTTATCCTGCTGATTTTAAAAAAGTGTTTCCCCTAGGTCATGGGTATATGACTTTTCAGAAACCTCCAGATATTTGAGGATGAGATATGCACTGAATTTATAAATGAATGGCAAACTAGTGAAGTAATGTAAGATGTTGGTATAAAACGAAACCATCTTGTATACCCCAATTTAAAGGAAATGATGAAAACAATAATTTTCTACTTATTAGATTTATTTGTGAGTAAGCAAATAAATGATACCATAGAAAACATGGAAATTGTTGAAGAGAACACTTTATCTGTTCTCACTTGTGATGTGGGCAAGTACAGAGACTGGGACTCTGAACTCTTACACAGTAATACGATGATCATTCAGGTCTAGAGTGCGCTTCTGGAGTCATTTCATATAAGCTGTGGTGATTATTGGCTTCCTTCATTCCCATCTTAATACAGCAGTGACACACATGGTATAATGAATGCACAGCTCTGAGCGGGGTAGCCAGGTTCTTTGCCTCCAGAAGGGTAGTGTGCAGTTGTAGAAATGGACTGAGAAATGATTACAACACAGTGTGGCGATGAGGCTCCACTGTTACTTGGTTCCAGGTGCATTTGGAATGTCCTGTAAAAGGAAATGCCAGAGGACAGCACAGCAAACAAAGGAAGGGGTATTACCAAAGGTGGATACCTGTGGAATGAGGAATTCATATCACATTTAATAGAGTCTAGAAATTTATTTCCAAGCTTTGGAATTTGATGTAGATTGATAAAAACAAATAAAAAGGTATATTAAATGAATCTTTTCTTTGATAAGGGAAGGCAAGATGAAGTGGCTGCCATCTGTCTGAGTCTTCCTCAGTTGGTCCTACTGTCTGCACAGCAAGGACAGCCTGACGTTTAAGTCAGTTTTAACTTCTCCCTTCCCTTTGTCCCACATTCAGTCTGCCTGTCGGTCTCATACTTCCTGATGCTAAAGTGTCACCTGGGATTTAACCACTGGTTTACCACTTCCTTGCAGTTTTTCCCACTGCCACAAACACAGAGCCATCATCTTCTTTCACTCAGATGAATGACTACAATCTGCGTGCTTTCATCTCCCATTTTCACTTCTTAACCTCTCATCCAGTGGTGGCGAACCTACTGCCGCACACCGCACACCACACAGCGCAGTGGGCTGTTATTAAAAACCCTAAAAGTTTTGCCGTCACTGATCTAATCCAGAGCCTACAGTGAGCTTCTGAAGGCAAAATAGACTGTACACCCCATCTCTCCTAATTCCTACCCCTTCCCTCGAATATTTCAGTGTGTTCACGTCATAATTAAAATCTTAACCCACTATCCCATATTAGGTGCTTTAGGTGATTTTCATGAAACTAATTGGGTGATTCAGTCATTTGTTAAAGAAATACTGGGACTAGAAATGTAGTTACCATGTATGTGCAAGGCCCTGAGTTCAATCCCTAACTCCAAATGTAAGTACACAGGTGCGGATACAGACCCAGAAGCATATATATAACCTACACATACTTATGTATTTATCATCCACCTTTTCATGTCAAGAAGTGGTATAATAGTACAGAGAGAGTACTGAACAAGAGACAAAGGATTTCCTTACATACCTGTGCGATGGAGCATATCGTAGTCAGGGAAAGAAAGGAATCTGTGTGTGTGACAAACTGAAACTGCGGGGAGATCAAGCGTCACAGGAGCCCCTGAAGCCTAGACCCTGAGAGCTCCCTCTGGTGATATATAAGCTGACGTGTGAATGACAAAGATATGGTCTTGCAAAAATCAGGCAAAGAGCATTCCAGGCCAAACGAGCAGCTACTAAAACTTTCTTAAATCAGACCTGAGGTTGGCCTTTTGTAGGGACAGAAAGAAAGTTAATGAAGCAAGAGTGTCATCCATGCAGGTGAGTAGTTACTACACAGGAGATGAGAGCTACGTCATATCAGACTATACGGGAGGAAGAAAGTCAGATTTTTTTCATGCATTAAGTCCTTAAAGGGTTTTAGTTAAGAGAGTAACATTACCCAATTACTGTTTTATACCAGTGCCAGTTATTTGGAAAGAGCAATGTGCTGCTGTGGGCAGGGGTGCAGCTTACATTCTTCACAGCTTGCACAGTGACCCTCAGTGAAAGAGAAGGTGGAGAACAGGGGTTGAGAGGTTATTCCAGGAATGGGATGATGATGCTGTTGGTGACCAAGGACACCAGGATACTTGCTGAAGAGTGAAGGAGGACAGCAGTAAAATAGGAGATGTGGTGTCAGGGTGGTGGTGCATGTCTGTAATCCCAGCACCCTGAGGCTGAAGCAGGAGGATCACATGTTCCAGCCCAGCCTGGGCAATTCAGTGACTTGGCAGTGGCCTATGTCAAAATAAAAAATAAAGGGCTGATGATATAGCTAGGTGTCCCAGTACCACCAATTAAACAAATAACATAGAGGCAGTGTGACCTGAAAGAGGAGAGTCACTGCTCTGCTCTGCTCTGCTCCGACTGTGACTCATACCTGGGAGGGGGCGGGCTGAGCCTGGGACCATGAAAGGAGGGCAGAGTTAGGAGTAGGGCATGGGTTACAGCTCCTTCCGCTCTGAGTTAAAAGGGGAGCAGTGCTAAGGATCCAAGAGGATATAAGCTCAGGAGGGCAGATGGCTCTGTGCAGCTTTGTTCCTGGGGAGATTGGGAGTAAAGATTTGGGACCATGGGTACGTGCAGTAGCCTTTATCATTTGCAGTAGAAACATTGGTTAAAGAAGCTCTGAACACTGAATGAACAAGTACTGAACGTTGCTGCTCAGGGCGATACGGTTACATCTGGCCATGTCTGCATCGACTGGTCCAGGTATACCCTGGCTTTGTCTGTGCCTGTGTGTAAGATGCACACATTCCGTAGCAAGAGGAGCTTCTCACACACTGCACAAGCCTCTGTACTAGATAGAGAGGCTGCTTTCAACATGCAGTCAACCAGCGAAAGCACAAAAAAGCAGAAAACCCCACCAAATATAACCCCAGAAGAGTGTGTATGTGTGTGTGAGAGGGGAAGTGAGAAGACAGTGCCTAGCTCCCCCGGGCTGGGAAGGTGCACCCTGCACCTGGGCCACACTGTCCTATCCACCCAGATGCCCAGGTGGCAGAGAAAGTGCTCTGTTGTTGGTTCTGGAGTTAAAAATAAACACAAATGAGCATGCAATCTCAGAAGCCCAGAAGCTGTGATGAATGTGTGTCCATGGTGGTTAAATTAATATGCACAAGCCTTGGGGTCTGAAGAGATCCCCCAGATTCTGAATAAAGATGCCCCAGATTGAGTCCAAGGACACTTCAGGCTTTGGGGATCAGGATCTACCTACATTGCTAATTAGAGGCTCAACCCAACATCATAGGAGGAAAATAATGTAATTTTGATTTAATAGAATAAAAACTGTTTCAAGAAGGAAGGAACAGGCCAGGCATGGTAACACACACCTGTAATCCCAGCACTCAGGAGGCCGAGGCAGGGAGGTTTCCAGGAGTGCAAGGCCATCCTGGGTTACACAGTGAGATGCTGTCTCAAAAAAAAAAAGAAGGAAAAGACAGTCCACTCTCAGCACTCTCAGATGCTGCTGAAAAGTTGAGTAAAATAAAAGCAGAGAAGCAGCAGGCTGTGCAGAAAAGGCAGAGATGGATGACCAGTGTGAAGTGGGCATTAGAATAAAGTATGGGTCAGTCACTCAGTGAGCTCTGTTCTCACAGGAGCAGGCTTGTGGCACAGTAGCCACTTGACTGTGGGCTCAGGGAGTTTTATGTTCTCCTGCTTCCTTGCTTGTCTCATTCAGTAGATAAGAGAATCTATTTTTGTTTTTCATAATGATTAAGTCAATTAAAAGTATGTTCTTGACCAAGAACTCAGTATTTCCTGGCCTTGGGTTTTCTCTTGTTTTAAATGAGGGACTTAATCACACAGAAGTGTCTGATGGACCTCAGAGATCAGAAAACACCGTTAGAGTGGCAGAAAGTGCGGATTCCAAATCCCCACCCTTCACCACCAGCCAAAGGGTGGATGTCCCAGTTAACATTTCTAGACTGTGGTTTCCTTAATCGGCAGAGAGTGTAATCATATTCCCTGCCTAGAGTTGTGGGAATCCTGAGGTAACGTGTGCAAATTTCTCAGGACAGTGACAAGCACACAGTTGGCACTAAGTGTCCTTAAGGGTTTTTAAGATATGACCATTGTTTTGTCTTCTCATCTCTAAGACACTGTGAGTTGTGATTTGTGTCACATGTTCCTCAACTCTCTACTCACTCTGTAGCGTACATAGTGCACAGCCCTTTTCGATGCTGCTACTGCCAGCAACGGCGATTTCTGCTAGGGAAGCCCTCAGAAGCCTCACATTTGAAACAGAATTCCTTAAAGGAGGTAATTTTTTAATGCAAAATTTACTCAGCAAATACTTGGAGATCTAATATTTTCCAGACACTCTTCAGGGATAAAGTAGTAAATACAACAAAATCCTTGCCTCTTGGAACTACAGTTTGAATCAAAAAATAAATCTTGTGCTTATCACAAATTTCAACTCCTTTACAGAATCTTGCAGCATATCTTTGCCAGTTTATAAAAGCATGATTTAAAAAAATTAAATGAACAAAGAATGAATGATTTTAGAAGAAAACAAGACAAAGGAAGAAGGAAGAATAAAGGGAGAGAGACAGTGGCGGGAGGGAGTCTGACAAGGGCAGCATAAGAACGGTAAATTTTAATTTTTCGGGCTGGCTGAGTTCTTGTAAATATCTACCAAAGCTTCCTTGGGAGGTTACCGCTAATTATTTTTAATGACTTAAACTTTTTGTCATGATTTAAAAACATCTTTTATGTAAAGGTTTTTAGGTCAGTGTCTTTGGTTAGTATATTTTGTCTGTGTCTTAGATTTCACTTCATTCAGAGGCAAGGCCCACATGATTGGAGACCAGGCACTTCACAGCACAATAGTAAATGGGGAACTCCTATGTGGTCTAGCCATGAGAATCATTGTAAAGTGTGCAAAAGTGATTCTGTGTCATGTGGCCTTGATTCCTGTCCTGCTGATGCCGCGTTCTCGTGTATGTTCAGATCCTACGTGTCTTTGCTGAGCACCAAATCGAAGCAAGGCGTGGCCCAGGCACAGGGGGCGCAATGCTGGACCAGCCAGGGCTGCTTCTTGTGGGTGTGAAACATGTAAATAAATGAGGACACCTCGGCTGCTGATAAAAACCGAGCAATGAGGGGTTCCCCTTCACAGAGGAAGCTCAGAGATGGTCTCCTTAGGAGTCTGAAATTTACCCTCAACCAAAGTGATGTAAGCACAGAGGCAGTTTCTCCTCTACCCTCTGAAGGCTCAACAATTGAATATGTGGAAATAAATCAGTGACAGACAGATTAACAGGAGAAAAAGCTCACAAACGTATAACACAGATGGGGCCATGGGAAAAGTGGGAAATCTATAACCCAGGGATACTTAGAGACTTCATTTCCTTTTTATAGAGGGGAGGGACGTGCACGGATTCAGGAAATGAGGTGAGTAGATCATTTTCAGGAGAGACGAGGGCCTGAGGTGACCTGTGAGGAAGCCTGTCTTTGTCTTGGGTCTCTAGGCACGGTGAAAACTCTGCCCCCTCCTGTGGCGTGCATCCGTCTCCCCCGGTGGTGAGATTCCAGGGAAGGCTTCACGACATGGGAGCATCTTCCGGAAGATACGGAGGACCTGGCTTTTAGGTAGCTAGGAGACTTTAGTGAAAGTCTTTCTGTTAATGCAGTGAGCTGAAGGGCCATGCTCTGGGGCGCAGCCTGGCATGACAAGCAAGCACCCTGCCAAGATGGGCAGAAGAGGAATGCAGGTGAAGGGCCAGGGAGGCGACCCCAGGGAGGGAAGGGGAAGAGTGGTGTATGGGGTGAATATGAGGACAGTGCAATAGCCTGGGAAAGATCATGCAGGGACTGGAAACTAGTGGACTTTACATTTTATCCAGAGTATAATCTTGACCATTAAAATTACCCATCTGGAGCACAGACGTGTTATAAAGGAACAGAGCTGATGCATCTGGAACATGCACTCTTCATCCCATTCTAACACAAACATGGGAAGCGGGGAGAGAGGAAAGAGGAAGTAGCTGAGTGGGGGAATTCTACACAGACATTCAGGGAGTGTGTGTGAAATGAGAAACTTACCTTCCTTCTCCGGGTCTGCCTGAGTCTGACCGGCTACCATGAGCAGCACACTCAGAGGTAAATGTTTTTCCTACAACGTGGCTGCTAAGTATTACGATGGCGGGGTTTAAGGAAGAGAATGCTGGGATGTTTACTTTTAAAAGTTCTCTGAACGTGCGAGGAAAACAGATTTGTAGTGGGACTTAGGTTAACAGGGAGACTGGTTAGGAGACTTTGGGAAATTCCTAGTAAAGTTGCCCAAACCTGCCACTTACCTTGACTTGGGAGGATAGAGAGAGAGACCAAGAGGATTCCTATCATTTAGCTTGAGAAGCTGGGTCAAAGATGTGAGAAAGACTGGGGGGCAGGGAGGAAACCTTAACAGACATCAAAGGAGAGACGTTGAGATAAATGTCTGGAGTTCCTAGGAGGCAGGAGATCTGAAGATAAAGATTCGTGGGTCCTAGACCTGTGGGATTTATAGCTATGACCTCAGAGTGAGAACAGATTGCATGGGTGGGTCTTTTCTCTTCCACAGTGCGATTCCCAGTGCACAGGGGTGCACAGGGCAAATGCAAGGGCGGAAGGGAGGGCTGCTCCTGTGGGTCAGCTCCGTTCACCCTGCAGCCTGCAGGGACCATCAAGGATGTGAGAAGGAGCCACTCAGGCTTCCGTAGCTATTGTGGATAATACCTGGGACAGTAACCTCTTGGTTCTTTTCTGGGCTTTCAGCTCTTTTGAATGATTTTATTGTATTATCTGTCCTGGCAACTTTAGTATCACTGCAGAACTAGATATGTAGGTAGGCAGGTGGATATAGATGTAATATGGGATATATATGCTATATATGTATATATACACATACTCTGTGCATTAGATATTTCAGGGAGGAGAAAAGCTCTAAACACATAATTAGCTCACCCTTCCAGTTGAGCTCTATTCTTCATATGTAGCGAATCAAAAGCATTGTTCAAAGGCTTTTTGAATCACGAATTCTGACTTCACAGTCTAGGAAGGTGGAAAAAACAAGGACACCTGAAACCATAATGGAGCAATTATTTGGGTAATTGTGACAGTCATGAGTGCTGTTCTCCAAGGATTCCCAACGCACTCCCTCCTGGGCCCGTGCAGGAGACTCTTAGACTAGATCTTGCCAACAAGTTTTGATTGAAAGTGACGTATGTGACTGCGGAGCCAGGGTGCTGGCTTTCCTTCTGCCTCAGTGGCCACCAGGATCAGTAGCTGCCGTGTCACCTTAGGGCAAGGGATGAGGGCAGTGGGGAGTGGAACCCCCCAGGCCACTTGGGGTGAGTGTAGTGTGAATGAGAGATGGTATCTTTGCTGTTGGGAGCCCCTGAGATGTCAGGGCCTTTGTTACTGCGTGTGGCCCAAGATATTCCAAGGAATACAGAGACATGTGTACATGTGTGCATCCTAAGCACCATCACATTCTAATGTCCTTTTAAAAACTAAGGAACCACAAAACAATATCGGCTGCAAGTTGGTTACCACTGGTCTGAAGTGATCCTGGACTTCAGGGGCAGTGCAGTGTTAGAATAAACCATCATTTTACCCACGCCATTACGGACCGACGTGTAACATGTGTCCAAAGGCCAGAATCGGGAAGTTTTACCTCCTCAGTGCCTGTGTAATTATGTAGTACAGAAGCTGTAGTACAACTAGAACTTCTTGGATTATTTTGTAGAAATCAATGTAATATTTTGTTGGATAAAGAGGATATCATACTTCCAGCCTTCTTGTCAAGTGAGTAAAAGGAATGTATTATTCACAGAGCTGTTTGACAAATGCCCTTTTGTAAGCTTTTCCCGTGCCAGTCTGACACATGGAGGGAAGCTCTCATGCAGAAGTTTAGGAGAGAAAACACCCAGAGATTTGGCCTCACTTCACCCCACCTAATGATTCACTTTCCATTCGGCTTACTCCTTGTCTGGCTCACTCACTGAACTAGAAGGATGTTTAAAGGTACTCGTCACATAGGAGCTAGGGTCCCCGCTCCCATGAGGCTGCAGGGATTAACACTAACGCACATGGTCTAGAGACGAATAATGAGGTTATGTTTAATCATAGAAATGTGAGCTACTGTGTGCCTGCCTGCCATGTGTTTAGTGTTACCCATGGGTCCATTTGTAATGCAACCAAATGTCACACACTGGTACTTCACTAGCGTTAGAAACTAACCTCTCCAGGTTCTGAAGTCCATGGAGCCCAGGACTGAGGGGCTGGCATTCAGTCCCTTGAGGACCTTCTTGCCAAATCCTCTCTTGGTAAGAGGCTGTGCCCTGTCCCCCTGTGGCAGAGGGCAGATGGGGAAGCCAAAAGACCTACACCAGCTCCTGCCAGCCCTTCTGTATGGCACTGACCCATTCATAGGAGCAGAGCCCTTGTGATTTAAACCCTTTCCAGAAAAGCTCCCCTTCCCAATGCCCCACAGTGAGGGTTAAGTTACCAGGTGAATTTTGAAAGGAACATCACCATTCAAGCCAGAGCAATGTCTTTTTTATTTTTATTTTTATTTTTATTGGTAACTGTTTGCAGTACGTAATGATTTCGCTCATGGTGAAGAGTTGGTGCATGTGCATAACACATTCTTTTTACCTCCCTTCCTCTCCTTCCATCTCTTGATTCCCCTCCTATCAGCCTATTTCCTACTATCTGTCTTTTGCTCTTGGATTTATCTTTACCCTCTATTTCACTGTAAGAAGACGTGGAATATCATGCACTCTAAGCTTGGTGAGGTGGGTTTTCTTCATGGTCACTGGCTGGGCCCGTTTCTCTTGCCTCATACTTTCTCTGCATCTCCTCTCTGCTAAACATCACTTTAGTGTCCTGTTCACCTAGACTGCACTAATGGTATCTACAGGAGAAAAAAAAGAATCTGGTGTTTAAAATTAGTGTTGGCATAGAATCTCTGTTTACCTTATAAGTTGCAGAATAAATAGTATTTCATTCAAAGAAAGGTATCTGTTCCACTGGTGTAGTTATAAAAATATCAAGCAAGGTGGCAGGAGTCCTGAGTTCAAGTTTTAGTTGTATCCATCGTTTAATAGCCTTGCTCCTTGTTTAACTGTTTCCAGTCTGTCTCCTTTCCACTGCCTCGGGTGGAGCGCTTCATAAATACTTCCCTTCAGACTTAGCTCCAGCCCTGAAGCCACCCAGGTCTGCCCAGAGCTGACTGGCCATGAGTCTCTCTGTGAGTCCCTACAGTTTTTAAGATAAAGCTGAAGCCTCTTAGCTCAGGACGTCACACCTCTGCTGAGCTGCACCTGGCCTGACCCTAGTTCTGAGATGGTGAAGTGGCCGACGGTCAGCAGAGCTCAGCTCATGTAT
>PVLA01002072.1:258015-296473 GCA_004027455.1 Hydrochoerus hydrochaeris
CGCCCCCCCCCCCCCCCCCCCCCGTGACTCGTGACTGTGGGTGTTTGAGTGTGCACTCTCCGCTGGCCTCCTCTCTACACACCTTTTCATCCGCATCATTTGTGCCCCTCACCTACACCAAGGTCCTCCTAGGGTTTGTGATCTCCGTTGTCTGAAGTCTGCCCCTCCCGTTCCTGCCCGGCTCACTGGCCACTGGCCCACTTGCTCCCTGCAGAGTGCAGTGCACGTGTCGCTCTCCCAGCCCCCCTTGCTGTGCACCTGCCTCACCTCATTTACAGGCCGCTGCCATGGCACTTATGTGCAGTTCCGGCTCCTGTGTTTCTGTGCCCTCTGTTAGTTATAAACTACTGGGCAAGGACACTGTGCGTGTCGGTGTTCATTGCGTCTTTGTATCGTGATTTGGACTCCCCCCATCAGGCTGTGTGCTGCCTGTTAAAATTTCTGTTTTTATCAGTGCATGTTTGCAGTACAGACTGATCGGATTCATTGTGGGGAGTCAGTACCCATGCATAATGCATCTTGCAGTAGGCCTCGTCTGTGCAGTTCTCAGCTTGGATTACAGTCACCATGGTCTCTTCTCATGGGACAGTCTGTTCTATGCCATTCATTTTCTGGGAGCTGGAGTTAAAGCCTACTTTGAACAAATTGTAAGCAAAATTTAGGCACATACTCAACAAAACTTAAAGAGACTTAGGGCCAGTCATGAAGTTATCCGAAAGGAATGGGTGTCCGAGAGTGTCAAGTAACAAAGACATAACTCAGATTACCTTCAGGTAGTGACATTTCTTACTTGTATTTATCTGTTTTCCACATCATCTATAGTGAACACGGATTATTTCTGTAACCAGACTGAACAATGATTTTGAAAAAAAAAAAAAACACAGAAACTGACAGCAATAAACATTCCATCTGCCTGAAAGTGTTTTTGGTATCTAAATCATAGGTTTCTAACCTGAAATTTTTCATACTAGATGCCCTTGGTTATAGACAACATTAAAAATGCACAGTCCAATCCCCTCATTGTGAATGAGAAGAAGCAATAATCCAGAACCTTAGTGGTTTGAAGCTAGACCTAGGATGCTGTGGGCTTCTGATTTCATTGCTTAGTCTGCTACACACCCAATTTATAGAATGGATATTTAGAATTATTACACCATTTATTTACCTCTAGTGCATGAGAGCATCCACCATTGTGTTATGCATTCATTTTTTCCTGAGTGAAAACTACTATTTGTGGTGGACCAGAGACCAGAGTTTCTCTATTTAGAAAAACTGGTACAAACTAGGACATAAAAACAGGTCCTAAAACTGCCATATGACTCATCATTCTGATTTATTCACTTGGCACTTTTTAATCCATTTTATTCCACTAATTAATTAAATGTGTACATTTGGTCAGATTTGGAATTTGGAACTGAACTGAATGGTTCCAAGCATTATGACTCTGACTGCTCTTCGGCATTCAGAAGGAAGACGTTCGATACATGTTCCATCCACCCCACCTTCCTCCTCAGACGTGAATGGTCTCAGAAGCGCTGTGTTTCCAGATCTTAACTCATCTCAGAGCTATCTCACTGTGCTCACAGTGACACCCCAAGAGCGTCATGGCTTTGTGCAATATTATTTTTATGTTTTTATGTCAGGACCATCCCATGATCCTTTTTCATTTTAGTGTTGAACTGTGAATTGGATATCCAGTTGAACTTGGATAGTCTAAGGAAATAGTGTGAGGTAATGCATTTCAAATGCAGGAAAAGAAAAGAAGAAGGTTCTAAAATGTCAACCATGCCCATAATCACCCTGTGGGGAGCCCCTCCACCAAAAGACTGACTACATAATCAGAAGAAAGCCATGGAGGAACTTTATTTAAGGTGGAAACGATACTGTTCATTATTGATGATCCTACCAATGAAAAAATTTTAGAAAAGGGGAGCTTCATAGATGGATCATTCTCTTCATTTTGTTTAATTGGTATAATAAAAGAAAAATGAGCATGTCCTATAACAGAACTATGATCAGTTTTGCCATATTGCATTTTAATTCAGAGAATGAGAAATTTTTTTAACAATCTCAGAATCCTGATGTTATAATGTACTCAAAATGTAAACCTTTCATGCTTATCTTGCAGAAAACATTTTGCTTAAAAGAATTATAATTTGCACTGAAATAATTTGTGCAGCGTGTTTTAATGAAATAATTCCATGTGTAGGAATTTGGGGGTGAATTTTATATATATATATTTTTGAGACAAGATCTAGCTATGTAGTTCAGGATGGTCTTGAACTCATTATGTAGCTCATTTGAGCTGGCCTCAAACTTGTGTGATTCTCTTGCCTCAACTTCCCCTGTGCAGGATTACAGGTGTTCACACCATGCCTGCCTAGAGATGAATTTTTTTTTTTTTGTACCAGGGATCGAACTCATGACCTTGCGCTTACCAAGCAAGCACTTGAACTGCTGAGCCAAATCCCCAGCCAAGGGATGAATTTTTAAATATTTGAAAATGTCATAGCTTTGCAACCTCTTTTCTATTAAGACTATTACTTATTCGCTCTGAGAATTAAGTACAGAAGTTTACCACTCTAAAATAGAGTTCAGATTTGTAAATGATGAGCTTAATAACTTCAGCCAATTAGCAGATACATTTTCTTATGATTAAACCTTTGATCTATCAAAGTGTTTCCAATGTAGTATTCACATACAGGTAAGACTGTGCCAGCTAAGATTTCAATGTCAAAATACTTTTAAGATGTACATTGTTTAAAATTTTATGTTAAATACTTGTAGCATATTCTTAAAGAATAGTTGCATTACCAGATGACTTTCTAGATGACGTTTCAGAATAATGGTTTATTGTATGAACATTAAAATGGCATGGCTTTCAAAGCACACATACAAGTATTATTTACTCCATTTAGTTTTACACAAACCTGTGAGAGAGAAATTTATTCACAAAGAAGCGGCAAACTCAAAATCCTGTGGCTGATAGTCTATGACCCTATCACTGGTCCAGGCTTGTGTTTTGTAATTGTTCAATCTCCATAAATAAATGCAGCTCTTTATCCTAGAATTTCTTATAGCTTAATAACAGCAAGCTCTAGACTTGTGTATAAATGATAATAGCAGTGGATACAAATAAAAATATGCAAATATGTTCTATTAATACACAAATATATGCGTGCAAATATCGCTGTTAGAAGTGGTTGCATCTAGGACAGGTCGAAGCTGGGCCTGGCAGGGGAGAGGTGCTTCAGAGGGAAAATTAGGCTTTTCTGAACCACAGTCTCAATACATTCATG
The DNA here is from genome assembly GCA_004027455.1 of Hydrochoerus hydrochaeris. Taxonomy (NCBI): domain Eukaryota; kingdom Metazoa; phylum Chordata; class Mammalia; order Rodentia; family Hydrochaeridae; genus Hydrochoerus; species Hydrochoerus hydrochaeris. Next base: position 261,315 of record PVLA01002072.1, read on the forward strand.
TGGGATGTGGAGTGAAAATTTTAAATTTTAAGGAATATGCAGGTAGATCTGGGAGTCACTGAGCTGTAGTGTCAAACAGTGGGAAAAGGCAGAGACAGTGTCCCTGCTGTTTTGTGAATAAAGAACAGGTCATTACACTGCTGTCTCTGGAAGCTTTGTGTGATATTTGTTTTGCCCCACTAGTTGCCAGAAACCAAGGAATTGAAAGTAGGCCCCTTTTCTGCACCCTCTCACTGGCTCACAGTTTGGGGAAATACTCAGCAAGGAGAGCTGGCTCTTGTGTGCTATTGAGTAACACATTTGAATCAGTCAAAGAGGGGATTGTTTGTTTCGTTACAATGGCCCTGATAAATTAAAAGTAATAAATTCAGCTGAAAACCACCAGTATGTTCTTGTAATTCCGAGTTGTATAATTGTCTGTGGTCCCGCTGGTATTTCCTCTGGGCTTTCTTCAGAGGCAGAGGCAGAGGCAGGGCCTGAGAGTCCCCTCTCTCACTCCACCCTCCTGGAATGTAGTGACCAATCTGAAAAGGCTGAAAATATAACTTTTCATAGACGTTTGTTGTTTCTTCTTTCAAAGTTTGCCCAAATCAGAAGCAGGGTTCGTCTATGACATCCCCTGCCCTTTGCATGTGTTGCTTTACAAAAACGAGAGGATCAAGCCTTTAATTCCTGGTGAGTAAGATAATATCCTTAGCTGGGTGAGGTTCTAGAGATGGAATAACTTGGCAAGGCACAGCTCTGACTGACGTCTAAATGGCACCCCTGGGACCAATGGACTGAACCCGTCTGTCCATACGAATTTCAGTTTCCTTTCTCGGCTAATCAACTTCATGTCTGAAAATGTCTCAGAAACTGCCAGGTTCTTCTCTGACTTTTCTGCTCACACCTTTGCTTTTCGGTCTGATAATTTGTCATCTGCATTCTGTGACCAAACCAACTAACAGTGGTCTCTGCCCTTACATGGTAGTTCTCTGATGTGTTTTTCCAAAATACTTGATCCCTATATGTTTGGTATAGCAGTTAGTGCTATATGTTTGGGATAGCAGTTAGTGATGGTAGTAATAGAAGCAGTCATCCTTTATTTAGCACTGCTGTGCCTCCACCATCACCCCCGTGCACATTCTTCGTTGGTGTCCCAGTAATCTGCAAAACACATAGTGTTCACTATCTAAGTTCAAAACAAGGAGAAGCTGAGGAAAGGAGGTGGCCCAAGGATGCAAAGAAAAGAATTTATTCTACAAGATAAACCTGCCAATAGCAAATCTCATTCTAGAGAAATGACAACCAGTCAGGTTCCAGTGAAACACACTGCTGTCAAAATCAGTTCTCCACGGCCTCCCAGTTTCTTAGTAACTTTGGTGTGATCTGTGCATTAAACACGTATGAATTAATTATTGAAAGGTACCTGCAATCATTTTGCATGGCGTTTCCCTGCTCAAAGGACTGTATGAGGTGCTATTTTTCAGGTGTTCATACCAGTATATCTGCTGGTTGTGTAACTTTTTTTATCCTAGAAAGGGCTTTCAGAAAAGCTGAGTACCATTGGCTTGTCCTTCAGTAGCTAAAATAATACCAGTACGCAGTCACTGGTTTGGAAAAGTGAAATGATTTATATATAGGTAAAATCATGCTTTGATTAAAAACAATTATTAATGCAGGCTTTACAATCAAGCCCAGCTCTCTACCTGCTGTTTTGACTTTTACCAAGTTACTTCATGCACTAAATTTCATTTTCCTCCTCTGTTCAAGGACATAATGAGATGTCTTAACTGAGAGTTGCTTGTTTTCTTTTCTTTGGTTTTAGAACTGAAACAGATGAGCTCTGTAAAACACCTCACATAGTGAATACACCATAGTAGTAAATGTTTGTCCTTACTATTAATATTATTTTATTTGATGATAACTTTAAAGACATAGTTGCATTAGCATTGTGGCATGACACCTGACACTGTAAAAATGTATTGATGTTGATCATCGAACATTACAAGGTTTTAGTGAAAGTTTAATTTTCATTCATAGATTGTGTATGAGTATGAATATCTAGTATATATTTTGAAATGCTTAAAAAGACAATAACTTCTTTAATTACATTGGTAAAATGGAATTATAGTAGCAGAAGTTATTGCTTGGGACTTTCAACATGTGAAGGTATGCTTAGATCATTTGCTGCTTTTATCAGATGAGAAAAATTATTATTGAATATTGTTATTCTATAGTTTCAGCCATTGCCACCTTGGCAGAGAAGCAGAATTAATAGTGTGTGTGGTGTGTATACATCTGTATACGTATAGAAATATGGTGATTTTTTTAAGGAAGTGGCTTACACAGTTGTGAGGGGCTGGCAAGACTGAGACACATGTGGCAAGCAGGCTGGCCAGAAACTCATGATGCTCCAGTCTTCAGACAGGTGTTACTTCACACAGACGTCACTCTGGTCATAGAGCACACCTTTACACACTTCAGAGAACAGATATTCTGCAGAGTGTGTTCTTAAAGTGTAATGGAAATTCACCAAACATTAGTTACAGAAAGGTGAAAATTCCTAGTATTTGGAGATCAAATTGTATACTTTAAAATGTTCATAAGCACAAGTCAGGGAGAAAAAAGCAAAGAAAAATGTTATCATATTTTGAAGTAAATGAAAATGAAATTACAATTTGTCAAAATTTGTGAGTGCAACAAAAGCAATGCTTAGAGAAAAATTGATAGCTTTGAATATCCACATTTGAAAAGAAGATGTTAAATCAATAACCTAAGCTCCTACGTTAGGAAACCAGGGAAAGAAGACTAGTTTACACCAATAGCAAGCAGAAGGAAAGAGATAATTAATATTAGAACAGGAACTAATGAAATTGAAAATAATAAAATCAGCAAATCTAAATGCTGTTGTTGTAAAAAGAGATACAGTTTATTGCATTAGATGATGAATGGGAAGTGCTAAGTAGCCTGGTCACAGTTTATATAATGGGCATTTATTTATTCACCTAAAACATGTTCAATTAAGAAAATTAAACATTTTAGGAAGGAGTTGTGTTAAAGTATCAAAAAACATTGACAGAAATCCCTAGTCTTTTGAATATTATGTGGATAAGATCATATCAGATAATCGAATCATTATTTAGATTGGATTTCTAGATAACAGTCTGTACCTTCATTTTAAGCCATGTATAAGATGATCGAAAAACCCCTGTGAATTATAAAATAGTATTGTACATTGTCAGGTTGGGGTAGTCAAACATCCAGGTAAATAACTTTTGCTTTATTTTTTCACTTTGGGTTAACATTTGTGGGATGAGCACCCCTCCCCATTCCGCAGACTCTTGGGCTGTTAATAAACACAGAATGTTCTAAGTGAGCTGAAGAAAAATATGTGTCCTGCTGTTGTTGCATGAAAGATTCTATATCTGTCAGTTAAACCACCTTCATCGAATCCTAACTGGTCTTCTGCTTCTTGATCTACACATTCCCGAAAAGTGTACTGAAGTCTGTAAGAGTGAGTTTGTCTGTTTCTCCTGTCATTTTTGTTCCCTTGGCCTCGTGTGTTCTGACACCCTGATTGGGTGCATACCTCGGTATTGTTGGGTCTGCAGCGCCCTTTCTGTTCATGCATCTGAGGGCGACTTCCTCTGCCTCACTGTGAGGAGTAGTCTCTCTGAGTATGGAGTTCTGGTCACTGTGTTCCTGCCTGCTGTGCGTCCTTGGTAATTCAGGCTTTGTTCCTCTACAGGCGATACACTTGCCTCCCCACCTCTGATTCCTCTCAGGATTTTCTCTTTGAATGGGTTTTCTGCAGTGTTTAGTACAGCACGCCAAGGATTGTGCTGTGTGTTTGTTTCTGGCACTGATCCTTCCTGGTGGTCTCAGGCCTCCTAGAGACACGGCTTGGCATCGGTAACATTAGCAAATTCTTGGGCATTATCAGTTCACTTACTTTTCAGCCTTGTTCTCTTTCCCACTGCCTGGGCGGCACACCTTCCTTCTGACAGTGGAAATCCTGTTTCATTTATCATCCCTATTTCGTTTTGAAGTAGTTTCCATTGACCTGTTGTTAAGTTTACTCCTCTGTCTACCTGTGTCCACTATACTGATAACCCCTTGGGAGATAGCTGTCATGCAAGTGCTTTGACTTTGCTGTGTAATTCAGGCTGACCTTGAATTCACTATGTAGCTCAGGCTGGCCTAGAACTCATGGTGACCCTCTTGCCTCAGCCTCTCAAGTGCTGGGATCACAGGGGGCACACCACCACGCCTGGCCGTGACTTTGAGTTCTAACATTTTATCCCTTTCTTCCTTGGACTTTTCATGTCTCTGATTACATTTGCTGTTTAGTTTTGCATATTGCCTGCTATTTCCTATTAGCTCCTTTTACATATTAACCGTGGTTGTGTTAATTGCGCCATCTAACTTGAGTATCTGCCATATCTGAGTCTGGTGCTTGCTTTTACTTTTGTTTTTGTCTGCTTTTTCTTGTTTCCTAGTGTAAATTGTTGTTGTCTTCATTGTTGTCAGTGCTGTTGAAAACTGCAGAAGCCACATCTGGTGATGGAAACGGAGCTGTGCTATACCCAGTTTACTGGCATGGTGTAGCTCCGTGTCAGGAGTTTCGGTCTCTGGCTCTCTTGTCCCTGTGGCCTCTAAGCCTGCGTCTCTCAGCCCCTTCAGGCCAAGTCACCGTTTCTGTGCAGTGTCCTGATTGTGTGGCAGCGCAATGTTGGGGAAGGGCCTTCGCTACTTTCCTGACTAACTCTGGGGCTCTTTGCTGACCCGTGTCTCAGGGCTGCATCATCCACATGCATTTCTCAGTCGCTTACCTTTTCTTTTCTCCCTTCTTAGGCGAGACAAGGGGGTGGAAAGAAGCGGCTGCAGCGTGAGAAGCCCAGGGTCCAAGTGGGAGAAGTCGCAGCTGTCCACCCCCGGGGGCAGTGAGGCTCCTTGCCCTTGGAGAGGACAGTGCCCTTCCTGCTGCAGAAGGCTCTGAGCTAATCTTACCCTAGTGACTTTTCCCTGCCTTGCCAGAATGACGAAAAGTTTGCTCCTTGCGTGTCAACTGTGACGAACTGGTAGAGGTTCCAGGCACTTTGAGGAAAGGGAAGTGGTCCACAAGCCTGCTGCAGGCATTTCTGGCCTCTGTGGGGCCTACATTCTCTGCTACATTCACGTTTAAGTGTTGCTTAAATGAACATGTCGTCAGTTTGGGCTCCTGTTCCTTATTTACTTTAAGGTCACCCGATCTTAACTATGGTTGACTCAGGGTCACTTGTCTCTCCAGATTTGGGGACAGTGGTTTGTCATCGTGCAAGCTAAGTTTTGTAATTTGGCCCCAAAAGTTACTGGTTTTCAGTTTGATCAGTTTGTTGTTTTTCGCAAGGATAAGCATAAAGACTTTCTTCACATAGCATAAGTGAAAACAACTTCTCTCTGAGATGATAAATGTGTTTATCCATAAATAAGCATGACACCAGGATACTCTCATTTTGACTTAATTTTATTTTTATAATTGACAGATTATAAAAACAGTTCCATATACATTGTATAGAATTATATGTAAAAGGGATAATTTTCTTCTATTTAAAAAATTAGATACCTGAATTTCATTCACTTTACACATTTTTATTGCTTAATTACTACATTTTAAGTACCGTGATTATAATCTATACTGAGTGATTTTAAAAGGTTATCTGCTAAAAATCAAAGTTCATTACTTTAGTACTTCAAAAACGTGTCATTAGGGTTCAACCTGGCAGTTACTGAAAAATAATCAGAAAAAATGTTGCACTTATTCCTTGCCTGAAGGGAGAGTTTTCAATGAACTTCCTGTTTAATAGTTCACACAGCAATTTAGAGAGCGCAAGGCTTTTCTGAATTATTACAAAGAAAGTCAAAGTTCTGTGAAATTTTCTTTTCTCTAACCCAAATAAATTGCACTTTTGTTTCCTCATCTATGTTCACAATTCAGAAATTTATAAATTGTGGCAAAATCCCCACTTCTCGTGACTATTGGAGGTAAAAGAACCTTCTTCCTTGGGCATTACAGAGTCATTTTTGAAGGAGAAACATAGTACATGCACAAAACCATTGAATTACTTTAGGTTTGGTACTTTTTTGTTCAGTTTTGGTAGATTGGCATGTATTTTTAAAAATAAGTGAGAAGAACATGAATAAATTCAGACAGAAAATAAAGTGAACTTGGCTGGGTAGCTTTTAATCTGTCTAAACATTGTGTGTAAAACACAAATACATAAAATGTATGAACAGTTACCTGAAATGTATGACAATTCCAAAAAGAAGAGAAAATAAAAATTGGGGGAGGCATTCTGCTGAACTGGGAAGAGATGGCCAGGTGTGGTGGTGCATTCCTGTAATCACAGCACTCAGGAAGCTGAGGCAGGAGGATCACTGCAAATTCAAGGCCAGTCTGGGATACATAGTGAGTTCAAGGCCAGCCTGAACTATATAATGAGATCTGTCAAAAAAATAAATAAATAAAAGATAGAAACAAACCCAAAGAGTTGAAAGATGTGGATTCTAACGTTTGCATTGTACTATGAATTCATGTGACTTTGAGTGTCCTTAATCCCCTTCCTTCCTCTTAAAATTTCATTCACAGATGAGGACATTGGTGTGGGGAAATAGTAAGAGCACTTTCAGATCATGAATTACATCGTTCTAGTCACAGTCCACACCAAGATTACACAATTATGCAATTAGGGATTTTTTGGACATCTTTACTGGATCATTTTTAATCAGATTTGCCTGGGTTTCCCCTTCATGCTTTTTCTGTATTTTGTGTTGGGAAGGGTGGGAGAAAACACAGTGAAAGTACAAACAGTTTTCCCTTAATGGAAGAGCAATGCTTTTCTTATATCAGAATTGCTGGCTTTTCTGGCATGTGCCTTGGGTGGGGAGATGGTCCTGGGTAGCAGCTGTGAATCAGCGGGACAGTGTCTCCCTCAGGCTTTATCTACCCACTGCCACAATTCTCTGTGTAATTTACTTCCTTAGATTAAGACAACCCAACCTATTTTTAAAAAACATCTGTGTGCATCTGATTACTGACTAACTTTATCTATGGGTCTTCGTAACTCATGACAGATGCTTCTCTCTGAAACCTGACTAGGAAGCGCTGTATGTCAAGGCTTTTAATCGGGAGAGATGGCAGGAAGCACAGCGGAACCCTGCGGTACACACTCCCCAGCAGGGGTGGGTGCTGACCTCAGCACATTAGATTAGATCAGATCAGATCAGATATGTATATTGGTGGATTATGTGGTATAGGGTAAATTCAGGACCAGTGGGCTTCCTGTGAATGACATAGAAAGAAAAGTGAAATGAAGCTAGAAAAATTTGTAAAGAAAAGTGTAATTTTCATAATTTCTTATAGAGTAGACCCTCCTATACACTTAGTTCCTAAAATGATAAAAAGCATCTGGCAAGTGACAGGTCCCCGGGTCCCCTGCTCTGGGAGCCTTGCAGGAAGCCCCCACCCCCAGAGTCCTTGACGCTCAGGGATGCAGCTTTTGTCAGGTCCACTTTTCTTAACTGCATTTGAATTTAGGACCCTTTTAAGTGGAGCACTGCGTGGGAATTTGGGAAACACTGGCCCAAGCAGTTTCTGATTATAATTATTACTACATCTCCTAAGTCCTCCCCAGAATAATTGGGACTAAATATGTTTCTTTGCTCAATAATTCAGAATGCTTTGTGGTATATAGTATTCCTTAACCACAAAATTAAGCTCAAAATCTAATTAGAAACAAATCTTTAAATACGCATTGGCCTTTCCCACTGTTTGCCTTTAGTTAATGAAATGTCAATATTTTATTTCCTATAAATGACAGTTTAAATGGAATTATATTGCCAAAATTAATGAAATGATTTAATTTCTTTTTGTAAGTAAATTCATTTATAGCTTTATAACTTAAACAAAGTTAAACTGTCCTCACACTTCCAAGCTTGTGAACACCCCAAAGAACTGGATGAAGAGAACATTTTTCCTTTTTTTTTCTTTTACTTAGACATTTGAGCAACAGCAATTAACTAACACATTTTAAATCAATTCACAGTTTAATAATCTGTATCTCTTGTGTTATTTATTTCTAAATTAGATGGCAAAATATATTTTGGATTTCTCTTAGTTCACAAGAAAAGACAGGAAGTTGTCTTCATCTTGCTGTAGATGTCAAGATGGGATACAGTGGTCTTTTTAAGCATAGTAGCCTGGGTAGAATCAGTCACAATTGTCATAAACAGTAAGTCATGATGAGAGTTACAATAGGCCTGTTTCTTTCTCAGTATAATTTCATTTAACAATTATAACATAAAATGTAAATGAGGATGTGGAGCTCGGTCCTGGCCAGCTGACCAAGCTCCCCTGGCTGTGGCTTTATCCCCAGGAAGCCACACCAGGGACACTGTGTCTCTACCCGTGGCCTGGGAGCAGCTTTCTTCACACCTCGCTGTTCCTCTTGGGCCTTGCCAGTATTGCTTCCATTGCTCCCCGGGGAAGCGACTTCTTCTCCATGACCAAATCACAAGGACGTTCACTCCATGCCTCTGTGAGTCCTTTGCTCAAACTCAGCTTCCTCAAACTCTCTCAGATTTCTCTCATCCCTTTTATGCTTCAAATGCCTTTTTAAATTTTTTAACTATTGTCTTTGCTTGAAAATTCTTTTTGCTCTGTATCTTTTGTTCAAAAATTATCTCTTTCACCACCAGCCTTCCTGGAAACCCAAAGGAGGGTCTTTCTCTCACCCCGGGCTCTGTAGGCTGTCATCCAGCCAAGCACTGCCTGGTCCCTGCGCCTGCCTCCCTTCTCAGTGGAGCCAGGAAGCCTACTCCAGGCGTGGTTGTGGCCCTGGACACGGCACTTGCACCTGAGTGTCAGGCATGTGGGGCTTATGTATTAAATTGATAAGTGAATGAATGTGTTTTTATGTCAGATTACTCCAGGGGAAAAGGCTAAAATATGTAAGTACAGCAGCCTTTCTGCTTTGGAAGAGTAGATTGCAAAAGATTCCTTTAGTGCTATAAATGTAACCACTGCACACATATATTTTAAGTTGGTTTTGTAAAAACAGTTGCATATATTGACATAATATCTAACTCTTCTGGCTTCTTTGCAAATCTCTTTTCAAAAATGTTCAGGGATGACTGACATTTATTTACTTTCTGCCTGCAGAATAAATAGTTATAAACAAGCACACTTTGTGAACTAAAGAACAAAATAATGGCAAAGAGTAAAAAGTGCCAGCTGTAGTGACTCATATCTATAATCCCAGCACTTAGGGAGGCCGAGGCAGGAAGATTGCAGGTTCAAACCCATGTTGGCAACTTAGTGACTTAGTAATATCCTATTGCACAATTAAAAAAAAAAAAGGAAAAAGAAGTGGAGGGTATGACTCAGTGTAAAGACCTAGAGCTCTGCAAAGATAGTGCAACAGTGAAAGAAAAGCAACTAGCGATGGGTAGTTATCTCCATTATACCCTGCTGTAAAAAGGCCTGTACCCTCAGTACTCATGGCTAGTGTTGAGACTCGGGGTGAAATGGATAAGGGAGAATGATTTGTGTACAAGGTACAGCTAAAGAATTGTGTGTGGCTTTAAAAACTAGGGACTGAGATGCCATTAGAAAAAAATCCTACTTGGAAACCTTTTTAAGAATTGAGAAGCCTCCTGGTTGTCTCATTAGCTCTTAGACAATAGTATATAACAGCTCTTGGGCGGGAGATAAATTACCATGTAGTAGAGATAAATTACCATGTATCAAAACAGCCACATAAAATAAAAACTCTGGATCTAGGCCTGAATTTTAGGTATTTGTAAGTTGTTAATTATTCATTACTGGTTCACATACATCAGTTAGCTTTAGTGAGAATGCTTTGTTTTCTAGCACTGAAATTTTTTCTCTGCACAACTTTATAAAGCAAGAGATTTCTTTGGAAGTACTAAATGACATTATGGTAAAAATTCTTGAATCCATTTATGTGGGTCAGTAGAAAAACTGAGACATGAACAGTTCTTCCCTGCAGTTACAGAGCATAGTTCCTCAAATCTCTGTTTTATCTTGAACACTCTTACATCAGGAGATTAATAAATGATAGATGAGAAAGAGGTGAGGAGGTTGCACAACCCACTAATTCAAGAATCAACTGACTGAATGCAGATCAAAGAATTTTTTTCTTCTCAAAGGTTTTAATATTCTAACGTATATGACGGACTCTCAAGGGTGACATACAGTGTAGCGCTTGCAAGAATTTGCCCCCAGAACTGCTTTCTCACTAAACATCAGGTACTCACAGGGAACGTATCTTCTACCACTAACCTACTGTTTCTAAGTGGGAAAAACAGTGATACTCATGTTTCAGTCCTATGGTAAGAAGTTGTGCATTATGGGAACGACTCACATCTAATGGTCATCACAGAGCCCAGCTCTCGGCACAGCAAGGTTACGAATAACCTGGCAAATGTAGCATATATTTACCTTGTGTGCTATATGCTAAGAGCGAAGCAAACAGAATGGAGATGAGGCTCAGGGAGGAATTCAACTCGGAGTGCTCAGGAAGGGCTCCCGGTGGGGGACGGGCTGCATAGAAACAGGAGGGGGTTCTGAAGCAACCTACTCCTTGGCTACAGAAGATGGTGTAAAGGGTCTGGGGGGGGGGAGTGTGGCATGTTAGGTGCCTGCTCGGGAAGTGACACACTCATACACGCACACACACACACAGACGTGCACTCACACACACTATCAAGAATGGGAGGGTTGAGTGATAGCTAAATTTTGGAAACAACCAAAATGCCCATCAACTGCAGAGTGGATGAAAAAAATGTATTTTTATACAATAGAATACGATTCAGCTATAAAAAAGGATGACCTTGAGGCCTTTATAGGTAAATGGGGGCAACTTGAGAATATCCTCAAGATTCACATTAGTAAATATCACATTGTCTCTCCAGTGTAAAAAATAACAAGAACTGCCAGAATAATGGGATCCAAAAAGTATCATGGATATTGTAAAAGTGAAAGCGGAGGAAAGTGCTCTAAAGGGTATAATGGTTTGTACAGTGTGTAAGCTGGATGAATGTATTACTAAATTTCTGGCAGATCATTGAACAGAAGAGTTTGCACTGTCAGTGTTTGAGTATCTAGCCACTTTTGATGCTTTGATGACGACTATTGTTAAGATGACAATATGTAATGTATCAACTAGCAATTTTATGTTTTTTAAATTCTGTATTATTCTACTTTTTATCTTTTTTCTATTTTTTTTAATTTTCTTTTCTTTCTTTCTTTAAATAAAAAAATTGGGGGAAAAAATGGGAGGGTAGACGGGATCCAGGCCCGCAGAGCTCAGCTGCCGAAGCTGGGGAGTTTGTAATTTATCTTGTGAGCTTTGGAGTTTCTGACAAGGTCTTAGCCAGGGAGCTGTGCGGTCTGATTTACACAGGCAGACCGCTTTTCTGCCGCGAAGGTTGAAAGCGGGCGAGAGCTCAAGGGCAGAAGACCAGAAGGGGGCTGTTGCTGTCCAGATGAGAAAGGGAAGACGGAAGGGGTGGTGCGCTGCTGGGCCCGGGTAGAGCGGGCAGCTCTCGGGCGGGAGATAGGAGGGAAGCAGCTGGCCAGCGTGCGGCCGGCCTCCTCTGCCTGCGTCTGTTCCTGCCTGCAGCGGGACGGAGCACTGCTTTATGCCAAAATATATAAATTGGACCTTCTCAAGTTTGGCAGTGTGTGCAAGGTTTCCCAAATGAGTGGCATGGGTACTGTGTGAGATCTCCGGAGCTCACATTTTTCCCTCTGCCCTCTTTATCCACCTTGTTCCAATGTTTTAATTTATTTCAACATAGTTTCACTTTGCATGAACCTCATTGGCCTTCCCCTTAATTATGATAGTATTGTAGAAGGATGCACTTGAAAATTAAATCACAAGTATGAGAAATAAGGATTTTTTGGGGGGATTATGCCACCACGGTGTTCTCTGTACAGCTCTCCTTATCGCTGTCATTTGTACCAGCATGATGTTATTTCTTAGCATTTTAATTGTGCATCAGTGATGAATAAAACTAAAAACAATGCTAAGTTATGGGGGAAGCTCCTCTATAGAGAATGTTTGTGCTACATAGAAGTGTGGCACAGACTAATTTTTAACTTCCCTCATTTAAAATTACATGTGCTTTTATGTTAACCAAATCCCATGTTAAATGAACATTCTTAAGAAACTAAAGAGTCTGACTTAGTATTTAAAATGCATATACGCCATGCATTTATTTACAAATGGAATTTCCACAAACCCCCATACTTAGGAAAACTCTCTCTTGAATTTCCTAAGATCATTGAGTGAATACACTAAAATATATGAACTTTAAGGTCAGTACAGTAACACCTTGGTTCAAGAGAATTCACAATTCATGACAATTCACAAAACAATTCAGTTTGCAAGCAGAAACATTTGGCAAAAGTTTTCTTCCATTGGTGAAGTCCACATGGGGTGAGGAATAGGACTATAGAATCCCGGACCATATTAGATGCCTTACTGCTATCAGTTAACAGGAATAGCCGTCAGTATTTTTTCTTTTGACTTCTGCCTCAAAACTTCTCTTGGTACCGGGTAAATATATACATTTTTATGCTTGTATGTATCAGTTTAAAAAGTTTAAATTATGTAGCAGTTTAAAAAGTTTAAAAGAGAAGAAAATTCTACATGAAATAAAAACCTTTTAATTCCTTTAATTCTAAGATTTCTACCAATGCATTTTTTGCATATTTAAAAATAGCTTATTTTATATTTTTCTAAAGAACAAGGCATTATTTTACCTATATAGCCATGTTTATTTAAGCTACTCTACAGATAGATAATATGTATTATATATTTTCTTTTCTTGTATTTTTGCCTTTCTTTCTGGGATATTTTCTAATTTCATGAAGTATATTTTTTGATGAAATTCTTCTAGAGGTTAACTTTCTTTACTGGCTTGAAAATATTTTTACTTTTGTTCTCTTAAAAAATTCTACTGAAGCTAGAATTTTAGACTAACAAGTTATTGTCTTTTAACATACTAAGGATTAGTTTTGATGGGAATTTGAGAGTTGCCTGGCAGTCTCAAGCTCATCAATCTGATTTATTTTGCCTTTGCTCTGCAGCTGTTTTTATGATTGACTCTTTGTCTTTGCTCTGATGAGGTTTCATTACGATAGATCCAGGTAAAGATTTCATTGTAGTTATTTCAAGGATAAGGATTGATGACTTTCATCAGTTCTGAAAGTTTATCAGGCATTATTTTGCCAAATATCTGTCCTGACCTATTTACTTGGTCTTTTTCTTTTGGAAGTCTAATGAGACTTAGGTTAGACTTTCTTACTCTCTCTTTATTATCTGTTAACCTTTCTTTACATTCCATTTCTGTGATTCTGTAACAGAAAGTGCCCCCCACCCAGTATATGTCAGTTTCTTCGTTGCCCAGGTGGCAGTTTCTGTTGCAGTTCTGGTTGCTTCTGTCTCCTAGAAGCAGCTGGTCACTGTGATGCACATTGTATAAACCAATCCCCAGTTGACAAGCCATTCTGCCTCTGTACTTCTGCTTGCTTCTACCATAGAAACTCTAGACCAGCAGAGAACAGGGCCTGGTATTTGAGGAATGATCCCGATCACTGCCCGTCAGCATAAATAAATCTGCCTCTAACTCCTGGGTGTTGTTTCAGTGTTTATGCCTGCAATTCTGCATAATTCCTCCTAGCCCATATTTTAGTTTAAGAATTCTCTCTTGGATCTTGTGCAAAAGGGAAGTGGTCCAAGGGAAAAAGTACAAGGGGTGAGGAGGAGGGAAAGGGAAAATAAGTAGAAAAAAGATGTGCCCACATATAGGAACCCAATAATCTCAATGAATATAAACATTATATGCCACAACATGAGCATAGATTAATAATATAAGGATGAAAATGGGACAGGGGAATTAGCAGAGGAGGGAGGAAGGAAAGGGATTTAAAAAAACAGCTGTACCATGTATATGTAACCACTCCCCAGGAAGATTGTAAACTGTATGAATTACAAACATGTGGTTAATAAAATAAGACAATTTTCCAAAGAAGATCTCTTTCCTTGGACACATTTAATTAATCTCTGTTAAACCTGACCATTGACTTCTGAATATCTGGTTTTATATGTTTTCATTTTTAGGCACTGTGTCTTTTTTTTCAAATCTGCTTTGTCAGTCTTTCTACTTTCCTGTTATATCTCCAAGCTTATCTTTTATTTTAAATATACTAAGTGTGGTTATTTTACTGCTCTGTCGGTTGCAATATTTGTATCTTCCCAGCCACCTTCTTATTCCTGCTCTTCTGTTCTTCTACCTTCTGCTAGTGAAGTGATTTTTTAGGGTGTGATACCCATTTTTCTGGGGAAGGCTTTGAAGCCAATCATACAGGTGTTTTCACCTTTATGATTTGACTTTGCTTCTGCCTCCTGGGGAACTACTGTGTCTTAGACCACTTTAAAATACCAAAGAGTTATGGTTTTAATTGTTTTTGTTAATTTTGTCTTCGGCTATGACCAAGGGCAGGTTTGTAGTTACAAAGGCGATCCTGGCATCTCAGCTCTGTGCTGAAGGGCCTCTTTTTAGACTCCCATTTGGATAGGATTTGGGCATGAGCAGTCTTCTACCTGCTGTGATACAAAAGTCAAAAAAAAGAAACTTTAATCCACCCAGCTCTAGTAAATATCCTGGGGTAAAAAAGAAAAAATGACTTCAGTATTTTATCCTCCCTATGTATCTTCTAGTACATTGGAACCCAAGGGTTTCCCTCCCCACCGCTACTGAGAAGAGAAAGGAATGTGCATACACACACATCCCACGTTTGCAGTCCAGATACTTCCTGGTGAAAGCTAGGAAAACCTGGAAATATTATCTACACACCTAGACTATCACTGTCAGAAACAAGCATTCAAATGCCCAAGCTTTGAAATTTAGCAAGAATTGTAATAGAGGTATAAGATAGAATAGCCTCATGGATAAAGTTAGTGAGATGACTAAAAGATGGTTTATATGGCACCCATTTCATCTTTAATAGAAAAATTATAGAAGATGTAGTTGAAAGAGAGAGATCTCATATAGATTCCCGAGATAATGACAAAGAGAACCACCACCAACAAAATAATAGTTACTACTAGGAGGGACTCCCAACAATTTTCCACCTTTCAAAGTGTTTTAAATGCATTAACTCATTTAGTTTTTATAATAGTTCTATGTAATTTTTAGTGTTTTTTTTTCTTTATTTACATTTATCTCACTCAGTATAAAATGAAAACAAAGTGTCCAGTTGTAAGAACAGTTATTATACAGTGTAGAAACCAGCACATAAATGTTGATGAATAAAATTATTATGAGAAAACATTAATTACACTTGTGGTAATATAATGATAATATTATGTAATAATAAACTATAAGGTGAATAAGTAATGACAGCAAAAAAAGAGAGACTAGACAGAGCTTTTAAAATTAGATCAGTTTTGCCAGGCGTGATGGCACATACCTGTAATCCAGCACTTGGGAGGCTGAGGCAAGATTGTGGCAAGTTTGAGGCCAGCCTGGGCTACACAAGGAGTTCAAGGCCCTGAACTACATAGCAAGACCATGGCTCACTAAAACAAAACAAAACAAAATAAAATAGTTAAATAAATGAAAATAAAAAATTAAATTTTAAAAATTAAAATGAAATTAGGTTTTATACCAATATAATTTGTGAAAATGAAATATAGCCTAGCAAGATAACGAATTCAATTAGAGATAAGGAATGTCACATAGCCCATATATATTTAATGTTGTGTGATCTGAGAGTGAAAATTTTAAGGTAGTGACTCAAATGAGTTTAAAAATGCTTACAAATACAGTTGAAGAAATCTTTCATACTACTGAAAATAATATTGTGAATGATGCATTGAAATAAGGTAATAATTAGAAAATATATTACAACTAATTACGTTGGACTCAACTATAGTCAATTCTTTATTAACTGACATAATTGGGACAAAGAATAGACTGAAAGGAAACCACAGATTACCCAAAACTGTGGTTAAAATGAAACTTCAAAACTAAAAAAAACATGACCCCCAAATGAATTTAGTCTTAATCTGTTATTGCAGAACTGAATCCACGGATACCATCCGCAGACGGAAAAAGTAATGCAGGCACACAGAACTGTACAAGCGCACACGATCCGCCAGCCCGCCGACCCTGGTGTGAGCGGCGGCCGGGTGGAGAGCCGGGTGCCGTGAGCTCGGAGTCTCGCAGCGGCGCCCCTGGTCGGGTTCATGGCTTCCTTCCCGAGCCCTCGGCTCTTCCTGGGCTGCGCCCTAAGCTCCACCGGAAGCAGCGCAGCGTGGGCTGGGGCAAGGGGCCTAGCCTGCTGGCCGTTTTAGACAGTGGTACCGCTTTTGCGTGACGACAGATGTCTTTTGCTCTGAGACGACTCACAGCAATTTCAATGATTAAGTTTTGGTGTAGATGATGCATATTAGTTCTCAAGTGTCTCTGTGCCACTACTGCTTTACTTATCATCTATCAATTAGTGTCCCCCAAAATGTGGTCATTTAGATAAGCTCCTTATAGATTGCATATCTGCTTTACTTCTGTAAAATTTTCACATAAATTTTCTATAAATCATTGATTTTTTTTTTTTTTAGATAAGTAGCTACATAAGACTCTGCAAAATATATTTAACTTGCTTGGGAAAATTAAAAACTTTTAACACACATTCAAGTTGGCTAGTATATTATGGCTACCCAAACTAAATTACTGAACTGAAGTTGAATTATTGAATTAAAAAATTTAGAATAAGCTAATTCTAACTCATTCATATCTTGGTACCATTTTATAGTGATTAGGGAAATAAAAGCTTTAATGTGTTAAATTAGTGCCCCTTCAGTAACTCAGTCAATCTGAGACTACAATTTGAATTTAACTGTCATCTTAGAGTTGTTTTGTGTTTCATTTGCATCTTCTAAATTGACTTTTTAAATAATAAGCTTCATTGTTTAGAACAGTTTTGGATTTGAGATGGTATAGAGCATTGTCATTTATCCAGTGTTTAGCTTCCTTTATTATCAACATCTTACTTTAGTGTAAGACATTTCTTACTGTTAAAGAACCAACACTGATATATTCTTACTACAGTTCATGGATTTTTTAAAAAAAAGTTTTACCTAATTAAACTAATTTTACTGGCTGATTTTCAGTATTCCAGAATGAAGGGGAGAAAAAAATGTTCTGTAGTAAAATAAGTTTAGGAAATGCTAACTTAAATGAAATCAGAATATTGCATACTTGAAAAACCAAAAACCTTTACAGTATGTAATTTAAATCTTGGAATAGTCTTCAATATGTCATATTTCCCAAAATGGTTGGGCAAATGAGGTTCTTAAGCATAGAATACTTCAAAGGACTTATGCTTGGATGAAATCCTATGGAAAAATTTTCCCTATACAATGGCCTCATAGTAATCTTGATTTGGTTAATGTAGAGATCCAAAATCATTAAAACTCAGTTTCTTTAAAATAATTTCTGGAAGAATGGTTGATAAATGGATAACAGTGTTTAGTTCCTAAAGGTATCTATTAGATAAAAGTAAAAGAATAAATTCAAGATCTGTTTTTCTTGTGTGCTCTGCTTTGTATCAAGGATGTGCATTACCCACAAAAAAATTGAAATTGGGTTGCTTATTAATCCAGTCGACTCTAGAAAATGAACACTTCCTATGTAAATGCAGAGTTTTTCTACCGTAACTATTAATGGTGTGTGTCTACAGCAATAACATATTGTTGCTAACCAAAGTCATACACATAACCCCTTCTCAAATTGGAGCGCATAAACTATTTAACATAAAGGAATGAGTACTTTAGAAAACAAATAATATAAGATGTTCTCAGATAAGATCATATTTAAAAAGCAAGAAATTATTCTGCCAGGACATTCATTGTTGTCATATAATGAACCGTGCTATGTGCCTTGTTGAATATAACTTTTAGCTTGATAGAAATAATGTTATTTTAAAAGTTGGTTACTCTGGAGAATTTAACTCAGATTTGCCAAAGAATATCAGTGTAAGGGTTCATTAACAATGTGTTCTGCAAGGAGGGGTTCATCATAATTTGGCCTCAGTACAGAAAGTCAAGTTTCTTAGCAATTTCATAAGGCAGTGATTGTCCAGATAAAATTATTGTGAAATACTTGGTCAAGGGGGCCTTTGCAGCATATTATAGTGATTATAGAACAAAATTAGAATTACTTTTATGCATTTCTTTTCCATACACTTACATTGTTATTTCCAATGTTCTTATTATTCTGCCCTTTCCTGGGGAAAACACTGCAAGACTTTATGGATGCCACATTGCACAGCAGTCTGGGGACCTACTCCAAATTTCCTTGGGGTCTCAAGGACATCTCCAATCTCCTGACTCAGCCTAGGAGCAGGATTAATTAAAAGATAAAAAGGTATCTCTAAGTATTCTTAAATGACAATGTATAAAGAATTTCTGGGCACTCTCTTCAGAGTCACAGCACAGTGAGAATTGATTTATAGGGAAATTTCACCTGAAGGAGATGCTACGACTTGATCTACAGCCTCTGTTTATTGTCAGGAAAATATTAATGACATATTTTACAGACATTTTCAGGCAACATCTTTTTCATTAGTGTTCACTTATCCAGAAAAGGAAGCAACACAGGAGAAGAAGAAAATTACTAACCCTACCAAGTTTATGTCAGAAAGTTCCAGTGAATTCTGTCCAAAGATTACAAGCTGGAGCACTGTGACCTCCATCAAGTGCTCTCATGATGTCTATCTGGGCTGGTACAGTATTCATGGTCTCAGAAACCTACCCACAAATACCCTTAAGCCCCCAGAAATAGGAAGATGAGTAATTATTTAACACTATAGAACTTGCCATTTGTGTGTCCATTTCACTTCAAATAAGCAAAGAAAAACATTTCCACATATGGAATCAAGATCATTATTGAATTCCCATGTTAGGCTTTCTAGTTGCATTTCAAAACAGAAGCAAATTTAATAAAAACATAAGAAGTGCCAAACGATTCAGATTTTATGCTCCCATGAATACTAAATAATCAATAGGAAGTCCTGGTGCCAAGGAAATGGAGTGACACGGTGTTGGTCCCTTGCAATTGGTCCTTTGCGTGGTTGGGTATTGCCGAGAGTAAGGTGTGTGTGCTTTGATGGAGAGGGGACCATGGGAACAAACCCCGGAGCAATGCATCATCCCTGGGCTCCAGCAATGCTGGTCACGGGAGTCAGCATCTGTGCATTGGCCCGGCTGCAGCAGCGTCTGCGTTAGACACTACGCATCCTGCCTCCTTTTCCTCCACAATGCGCAGACTAGACCAGAATAGAGGACGGAATCAGAAGGAAAGAGGAGAATAAGAAAGGGAAATTGTGTAAGTGTAAAGTATCTGCCTTTGCTCAGACCTTGTTTCTGTGGGAGTAAATAGTCAGGGCTGCTTGTGTTCTGGATTTAGCGCCTTTACTGTATCTAAGGGAGACTTAACTTCATTCTCACTACTGTAGTCCAGGCTCATCTTGGCCAAGTCATGAAAAGGGACTGTGAGAGCTCTTTCCACAGTGCTCTAATTCACTACACTTTCTTACACATGAAAGAATTTTAGAAGTGCTCAAGGAATTCTGACGAGGTTTTAAATTTCATTAATTCGAAGTACTGATGTTTACTTATTTGTTTTAGATGATAAGTGTATGTTGTTTCTGCCAATTGTTTAGGGTGTGGACAGGCAGTTGTGCAGAATAAGTAGCATTTCTATCTGTGGTCACACCACAAGCATTTTTGACAGATTCCACACTCTTCGACGCAGAGGAGCTACTAGCTTTCTCGTGCAATAGCCTGAGTGTCCTTGCAGTTTATCTAAGGGATGAACAAGTATGTAGAATCTATGCATTTAAGGCCAAACAGGATATATGTCTGAAGAAAACTATAAAGAGTGCTTTTATTTTAGGAGAATTATAAAGAAATTGTGCTGGACCAACAGAGGCAGGCTCGCTCAGCTGTGACCCTCGGGAAGCTTTACTCTGCAGGGAAAAAAGCTGGGTTTGGAAGTGGAGAGGCAAAACAGAATCCCTGATGCAGACCAGTGGGGTCAGAAGAACAGAAATGGAAAAGCTGTTTGTTAAGGAGCAGAAAGCAGCTGAGACAGAGCGCTGCAAAAGTAACAAGAAATCAGGAATAGTTTACGCATACCTTTACGTCTGCTAACTACACGTACACTCTCAGGTGTCAATTTTCTAGCTGAATAGTGAATCTAAGATAAAAGAACCAAATAATTTAGCATCAAATGATTGAACCTTATGTTTTGGTGCATCATACGAAGCAGGTAGTATTACTGTATGTTACTAAGACATTATCTATTCTCTTTCTCTGTGTCTCATGAAGCCCTGCAGATTCCTCAGGCATTTTTAGAGGAACAAATAAAGTAAATGGTGGATGACAGGCTCTCTGTTCCCTCAGCCCTGGGGTGGCTCAGTATTTCACTGTTCTGCTTGTTAGAAGATATCTAGAAGATTTCTTTTGAAGAAAGAGCTCCACCAATAAAATAAAGTTTGAGTCTAGTGAGAAATTCTTTGGTAGTCGTATTACTTAGGAAGTATTGTCTCATTCCGAGTGTTCCGTTTCTTTTAATACAATAGATGTGAAGTTCGTGGGTGGAGGTGTGGGTAGAAACACAAGCACATGGGTGGTGGATGCAAACAGTACACGATGTGGGATGTTGGGGTGACAAGTTGTGTGTGTATTAGGTTAGTATCTATTATAAAAGGGACTTGTGTTAACCATTTATATTTTTGAGAAAATAGAAATTGTGTATAGTATATATATTCACGTGTTTACAAAATAATTTCCTGGTTTCATTAGAAAGCTAAATACCAGAGCTGGGCATAGTGGCACATGCCTGCAATCCCAGCACTCAGGAGGCTGAGGCAGGAGGATCGTTGCGAGTTCGAGACCAGCCTGGGCTACAAAGTGAGCTCAAGGCCAGCCTGGACCGCATAGCGAGACCCTGTCTCAAAAAGACAAAAAAAAAAAAAAAGGTAAATGCCAGAACTTGTCTCATTTTAAACATGATTTTTCCCTTCATTCACAGACAGCTTTTAAAATATTTCTCTTTATTTTATAATATACGGTAAGTATTTATAATTTTGGCATGTTCTTTATTTTATAGAATGGGATTCTTTACACACACACACACACACACATATATATATATATATATATATATATATATATATATATAATAGCTTAATATAGCAGTAAATTTAATCCCAGCTATTTTAAAGCAAAATGCTTTTGACTAACATTTACTCTGTATATAATCCACATCACTTATCAAAATTTAGACTGCCTAAATCAATCTTTGTCTATGTATTTGTTCATTTATAATTATTTTTGTTAGCTAATAGTTATCCAAATACCTACATTTGATTTGAGTTTTCTACAGTTCACATGTGGCAGTTTACAGTATCAGAATCATCCTTTTCATTTACATAGTCAGATGCAAATATTTGACTGTTATCCATAGAGATATGAAGTGCTCTGTTGGGGAGCCTCTGCATCGCAAGCCTGTTCACTGGAGGGGCAGGAGGAAGGAAAGGGTTGAGACAGAGTGAAGCTGTGGCACGTACACACGCCCACTCCCCACGCGGGCTGTGATCATCCTGTCCTGCAAGCATGTACTAATAAGAGGAAAGATTTCAAAACATAAGCATTACAACACTGAAGGTTTCACTGGGCTCCATCAGATCACTTATGAGTATTTTCAGAATATTTTATATTCTTTTTTGAACAGAAAATATTATGTTTGAGTCTGCTAGAAAATAGTTTGAGCCTTTAGGGCAAAAGTGTCTTTTTACATACCATCTTCTGCCATCTCTCTGAAGCTGTTGACTTGTCTACATTCGGTGTAAAAACACAGCAAGTTAACTGTAATGAGAATTGCAAAGCCAATTTCTGTTGTAAGACATTTAGAGGAAAAAATAGATGCATTCAAGATATTCCTTGAAGTCTGCAGTATGAATTTCCTTTCATTGGGATGACAGACAGTCCACTACCTGAATGCGCAATGCAGGGTGCAGACTGTGCGGATTTGTTACTAAAGGGAAGAGCCAGGGTCTTGTGTGAAGAGAATTTCACAAGATCGTAAATCTGGTGGTGGTAAAACCAGCAGGCCACAGGAGCCACCAAGGTCCTTTAAGCTGAAGTGATGGGGAAGGTTTTGGGACACAGGAAGCGTACCTGTGACGCACAGCAGTAACAGGGGCTTGCGGTTTTAAGGGAAGGAGGAGAGCACTCCTCCTGAGACCCAGAGGAGCCAAGCGGGGAGACTGACCTAGGACATCAGCAAAGGCAGAGTCAGGAAAGGACAGGCCAGGGGATGGGGAAGGCACCCTGGCCTCTACTCTATACTGCATTCTTTTTGTGTCATATTTTTACATTGTTTCTGTCTACCTGTTTGTGGCAGGAAAGCGATGCCTCCCTCTCTCTCTCTCCCTCTCCCTCTCAGGGATAAAACACAAAAGCCATTAGCTTCCTGATGGAGGAGGCTGTGGCCCCTCACTGCAGGGGACCCTCGAAGGAGGAGGGGGTGGTGCAGTGGAGTGGGAAGCAGTTCCAGAATCACCAGGTGCTAATCTTTGGACCCTGTGAAGCCACTTTACCTGCCACGGTGGTTTTCACAGCTGTGAATTCATCGAGGATCTTGATGTAATGAGATCATCCTAAATTATCCTGTGAGCCCTAAAGGGGTCATAAGCATTTTATTAAGGCAGAACAACTCAGACAGAAGAGAAAGCAGGGAGAGGAAGCCTTTGAACCTGCAGGAAGGGGCCCTGAGCCAAGCAGGGCAGCACCAAAGCTCTGGACCCGGAGGGGCCCAGGAAGCTGACTCCCATCTCCTCTGGGGGAGCATGGTGTGTCTACACATCACTTTCAGCTCACTTTTGTTTTACATCATCCAGTTTGTGGCACTTTGGCCATAGAAACGTCGCACACATCAGAGATCAGGTGCTCATTAAGTCATTGGCCGCCTGGCTCTGGGCTCTAGTGGGCCTCTGGGGATCACGATCAGCCTCCACTAGTAGAACACAAGAAGCCAGTCAGCCGGTCCCCAGGAAGCCCCAAGCTATGACAGCATCAGACCTGGGCCAGGGCTTAGGAGCAAGTGTCCTGGCCACCTTTCCTCTGAGATTGCTCGAGAGAAGACCTGGGAACTCACTACAGAAAACCCTCTCGTTCTCCATCAGACTTGGCTTACTGGGAAGAAAAACTCCAGAAACAGTAAAATGACTCAAAAAGATGTCTTTTGCCTGCAAATATCTCACTACTTTTACAGAACGACTGGGAAATGCAGGTTTTAGTTTTCCAAGACTCCATAGCAATAAAAATCCACTCTAAAAGAAAGTGGAGTGGAGATGAGTGGATGCAATGCATAGAATTGAGCACAAGACTTTAAGGTTATTTATGTGACCATTCTATTGCTGCGAATGCGAATGTTTTTACAGAATTTTGGATTAGCAGCATTAAGGTCCGAGCCAAGCGCAGAAACAGCTGATGCACGCTGAGGGCAAATATGCAGCAAGTTGTCTGTGGGAAACCAAGCAATGAAAGTACACTGGAAATGGATTCAGAAGTCTTCCCGTGGGGGAGCGCTCTGGAAGAGGGGCTTCCTTTCTCCCAAGAAGCCAGGGCGGGGCAGAGGCCAGGGCATGTGTGGCCAGAGGTGGCTGGAACAGGGTCCACACCCAGAGGTGGGGGAAGGAAGTGCCAGGGTGGATGTAGTTGCTAAGGGGCCACACAGCACACATTCAGGAACTGCTTAGTGACGTTGTCACAGCGTAGTCAAACCATTGAACCAAGTAGTAAAACTGCTGAACCGAGGAAGGAAGTTAGGAAACCACACTTGCAAAATTCACTTTGGGATGCTGAGACGGCATCCAGAGGGCAAAAGGCAAAACCCTGACACCAACCACCGATGATACGCAAGGGACTCTGCTTTGTGTCTTCCTAAAGCACAAGGAGTGATATAGGTGGCTTCCCAGCAAAACGAAACCCACAGCACAGAAGCATTTGAAATCAAACATAGCAGTTTCTCTGTGCCTATGGATTTTCTGTCTAAACATTGCTATTCACTTCTGCGTCCTGTTGGAAAGCATTATTCTGTTATAGAGAGTGTATTAATACCTGAGCAAGGTGGAATCAGGGCATGTGGATGGTACTGACCCTGTCCAGTGAAATATCCTAGTGTGCAGCACATTTAACTGTAATGATCCCTGAATCCAATCGTATAGATTTCCCGTGATGCATGTCACCAGTCCCCTGGAGCCAAATATTTATGTTTGTGGAATTTTTTTTCCAGTTTTTACCCAACTGCCTGTTGACCCTTCTGAGCTCATTTCTGCTCTTCTCCTTTGCTCATTCCGCCCTGGCCACCGCAGCCTTGCAAGTATTTGTCAAATATGTCGCATCGCGTCCACTTTGCACGAGATTCCTCTTCCTTCAGATTCCAGCTCTCTCTGTCCTTCCCATGCCACCTCCTGTTCTAGCCTTTGGTGAGACCATCTTACATCACACTGTGAACTACTGGAGTCCCGCCCACTCCTGATCTCTTTCCCTCTCAACTTTTTCCCATTGACCATGTCTTTCTAAAGTTCTATATTCTAATTTGTAGACTTTTTTTTTACTATGATATACCTTCATAAGTAATTTGTGTACACTGTTTATTAATAGCTATCTGAATAATTTCCAGATAGCTTGTGCCCAACTAAGAATGTAATCTTAACTAAAATCTTATTCCTTGTTATCTTTTATTTGTCACATTCTTGTGCTAGATTAGATACCCTCCCTCTGATTCTCAAACATCTCTCAATACAGAAGACTTTTCCTCTAGTAAATATTACTTTAATATAAATGATTTTAAACAGCATAGTCATAGTATATGACAGATACCACTTTTAAAAATTGTACCATCTAAATAAATAGATAATATTCTTTGTTCCCCTGATTTTTAGCTGTGTCTTCTTTATATGTGTTCAGTATTTCTTTCACTACTTTTATCATTTCTTCTTTTACCTGGGAGATTATTTCTGATTTGAGTTCCCTCATAGCATCCTGTACTTGCTTCTTTATTTCAGTTGATATCATTTCAGGCATTTCAGGTGTATGACTAGTATTTTCTTCTATGTACATGGCTCCCAGGCTTTCTTGGGATGGGCTGGGAGGTTTGAGATTGCATTTTGGTCTTTCGTTTTGTCATTTTCCTGTATTTCTCTGTTTTGAGCGATGTTCCAAAGCTTTCCCTGGGCGTGTTGGAAATTACCTCCTGCACCCTCTGCTACCGGGACTCACATGGCCTTGGCTCCCCTCGCAACGTGGGCCTGGCTCCCCTTATGGTGCGGGCCTGGTCCCCTGGTTGAATGAAAGTCACTGGGTATGGTCCACTCAAGCCCGCTAAACCTTTCAAGACAAGTGCAGTGTCCTACGGGGCTGGGCAGGTGGCACCCAACCACCAGGAGCGATGGTCCCAAACTCCCTGGGCCAGCGCCAGCGAGCTGGAACTCACCTCACAGCACGGGCCTTGCTCCCCTGGTTCAAGGAAGGTTGCTGGGCGTGCAATAATATTCTTTACCGTAATAAAGACATAAAAGAAACATAGTCCTTTACTTTGATAATTCTTCTTTCATACTATCTTTAGATAATTACCTGGTGAAAGAAAATCATTAGGTTGCAGAAGTGAACGTTCTAATTTTAAAATGAAATTGGTATGTGTAATAGTCTGGATTATCTATGCCCAAAGTGGAAAGTGTAATGATTACAGTTTAAATTCTATTTAGAGTTTACTTTTTAAATTTTTATTAGTACAGTGAGCAGTACATAAATTTAAATGATGTCAGTGATAGCAGCTTTTAATAGTCAATGTTTCATTGTTACTGAGCAATAGTTTTGGACATTATGATTGTGGTAAATTTCTATCAGTTTCACTTCATTTTTAGAGTTGCAAAATTTACCACAGATTTCATCAGATATTTTACGGTGGTTTAGTAGAATCTATCATGAAAACTCCAAGTTCTCTTGAAAAGTTTTATCGGAATTTTTTCATTACTATCCCTCATGGAAACCTTTATGTATTAATAGAGAAACTCAGATTGAATTGTCTTCTTAGAAAAATTACATTATTTCCTTAGTAGCCTTGCATAATTCTATTAGGTCACAGAAGATATTTATTAGTATGTTTGTGTGTTAACCTTTAATACTCAAATTTTTGTTAATCCTGGTAGAGAACAAGAATAGATCATGCTACAAACAACTTAATACCTCAAATAAAATGTGCAGATGTGTTAGAACCATCTATCTTTCAGATACAGGCATAGAGTTCTTATTCTGTTGAATAAAATAATGACAGTGGTATTCTCTGAAGATCGTCCTCTATCAATACATTTAACATCCATGATCAACATGCAAAGGTAGGGGATACTGTCACTCATGGCTCTTTGAGAAGTCACCAAAATGGCACAAAGACCAGAAAGCCAGCAAGTATCCACCAGAGACGTTGATGAAAGGAAAAGTTGAAAAGAGATGTTGAGATATCTATTTGATTTCTTTGACTTAGTGAGTGTTTTGTCCATTAGCACCTATGATTTTAAATAAGATAACTATTTGGATCGTATTTTTGATTATAAAAATAATTAGCCTAATAATGAGTATATCTCATTTTACCATACATTCCATAGTTTCATATTTAATGCTCCCTGAAGTATTTGTAAATGGTGCTGGGCAGAAAATTTCTTCCATATCTGATAATTTCTGTGTATTGTTAGACTTTGAAAGTGAATCTACTTCTAAGAGAAGTTCAGTAATTTATTATGCAGGGATATTTAGGAGATTGCACTTAGCCTGATAAACCCTCTCATCATTTCTCAATCCTAAATGCCGTTGAACACTGTGAACTTACAAATCTCCATGACTTTGCACTCAGAATTTCACAGCTTTTCTTTATATGCAACCAGCACCTCAGTGAAATCTTGCACATCTTTGCTTTTTGGAAAATTACAGAGCCCCTAGTCTGGGTCATGAGACACACTGAGGAACGGGGTCTGGTGGGAGTAAGAAATACCTCCCTCACCAAGTTTGACTGGCTGAATCAGGGCTCCCCAAGATGTCCTTGGCCCCCTCCTTTGATCTTGGGATGTTACTGTGTATGGCACGGACTCAGCAGATGTGATCAGGCTTTTGAGGTTCTCTCAGTGTCCTCCTGCATTCTCAAGGCAGTGGCCTCAGGAGTGGGAGGCCAAGGTGAAGACCACATGACAGGGGTGGCAGAGGCTGAAGAGACCTGGCTCTGAGTCAGAGACTGCCACAGCCCCAGAAGGGGACAAGCAACGGTGTCTCCTGAGGGCTCCAGAGAGGGCACATCCTGCTGATAACTCCAGTCTGGCTGAGGCTTACTGATTCCAGTGCCTGGACCACAGGCCTTCATGGGCAAATGCGCTTTGCTGAAGCTGCCCAGTTGGTGTTGATTGTTGCTGCAGTCAGAGGAACCCAAGGTGCAGAGAAGGAGAGGAACTCAGCCCTGACAGCTGGGCCTGAGAGCCTGCTGGGAGGTGGGGCAGGCCAGGCGCTGGCTCTGCTGGGTCCATTCTGTAAAGTGCTTAGGTCTGCACTGAGGCTCAGAGCAAGGTAGGACTTTCTCAAGGAAGGTGGCCCAGTGCAGAAACTAAGACAAACGGCACGGCATGGCGAGTTTTATGCTACACAACTGTGTTTTGAAATTTACATTTTAAAACAGGAAGTATTAACCCCTAAGACACTTTTCATTGATTTTAAATTTTAATCAGTCATAATTATGAAAAATGCATTTAAGGCCATGAAGCATTCTCAGAAGGAGTAATATCATATACAGCTCAGAGAAGAGAAAGGAATATCCCAGTGTTACAAAAGAATAGTAATTACTATCTCCACAGCTGCTGAGGATTTTAGAGATGTTATTAGAAATGTTAATTAAGCCATCTCAAATTTAAAACAGGTTAATCAGTTGAAGAGAGACAATTTATTCTAGTTACATAAATTCCCACCTTCTCAAATCCTAATAACACTGAGCTATGGTTCTTATAAAAATATTTCTTATTACTTTGTTTTTGATTACTACATTCGCCTGGAAGATTTTAGCCAAGTGAATAGTAGAAAAAGATGACTTCTCTCTGTTCTTTTGTCAAAGAAGTTCTGATAATGAGTAAACAAAATGTCTGATACTATACTTTGCTATGTTTGTTTTCCAAGAAATTTTACAAATGAGATAGAACTTGCATGAGTTTTGAAATCTATTTTCAGCATTGATTTAATTATTTGAGAGAAAAATTAAGTATTCCAGAGAGAATAGTAAAAAAAAAGACATTACTAACAAAAGGAAGATCGGCTATCATGTTAATCAGCTGGCAATAATTTGGCTGTGAAGACAAAGAAAGCAGTGCAAATAAATTATATAAAGGACAATTAGATGATCAGAAATGACAAAAAAGGGGGGAGGGACTGCTGGTGATTTTAAGTTTGCGCCCAGAGCCAAGAACCTGAGTGAGCCGATCACTCCATATGGGAATTTCATTCCCACAGCACAGCTTTAGGTATGATCCAAGCTTTCAATTTTGTAGGGAAGGAAGCCAAATACTTCCCTAGTACTTTCCAAACTATGAGAAAATAAATGCCGGAGGTGACATTTAGCTGAACAATATACACAGGGATCCTGTGGAGGCCCAGGGTTTCCTCACCTCCCAGAGTTTGGTGCGTCTTACCTGGAAGCCACAGTGCTCACCACCCTTCCTAGACCTTCCTGGCCTCCAGCCCAAACATACCTCCATGGACTCACTCTCTATCCACCCCAGTTGCAAATGGGTTTACAAACTCAGCCTAGCAGGGAGGTCTCACTTCACTGTTTTATTTTTGGCAGAAGGTTCTCAGGAATAATTACCTCCAGTGCAGTCTAAACATTTTGCTATTCATGAAAATGAACCCAGAATGGCAAGGGAGATAAAATTCATTTAAACAGATGGCAGTTTTCTATTTGTGTATGTGTTTCTATCAATGATTGAGCAGAAGCCTCCTGTTAATAAAACTTTCACAACATTTTCTAAATATGCAGGGTAATTTTGCTTAGATGATTGTAGTGCAGGAAATCCTCTCCCATTATTCTTAGGAACATAGCTTCTTTTTTCCCCAGGTCTATTCCTTGGCACACCTATTAAAATAATTAAGAAAATAGCTTAATGGTAAGTCAATCCCTGGAAAAGTATGTATAGTAATGCATGCTAATGTTCGCTCATATGCTATATATGCTAATATTCACTTACATTTTTAACATCTCACAATTTTTACTTCTGGTTTATGCAAAGCAAGACCTCTATAACTATTCTAAAACGGTATTTCATAAATGTCCAAGGTCTTTGCACGTTTTAGTATGAAACTATACCATTCTGTTAATTTTAAAGATCTTTCATGAGATGGTCTCATTGGCTACTCTTTTAACAAAAATATGGCCTTGTACGGCCTGTCTCTTAGATGCTATTTATGCCAAGCTAAGCTCAAAAAGTTGTCACTCCAAAATTATTGATCTTCTCATGTCTAGACAACAGTTACCATTTGACTATAATGGCGTTGTGAGACTGAAAAAATAGCTACTAGTTTAATAGGTCACTGTATCAGTCTGACTTACAAAAGTCAGAGCCGTACTTGGGGAAGTGCTTAAATGTGCTTTAAATTTCAATGGGGCTTCTCCTTGTGAAAGCTGTAATAGAAAAAATTAAAAGTTGTCCATTGGTGGTTGGGGTTTTGCATAATAGTGTTTCTTAGGTATATAAGAAGGAATTGTTTTTTTTTTTTAATTAGTATCGGGAATTGAACTCATGACCATGTGCTTGCAAGGCAGGTGCTTATGCTGCTGAGCTAAATCCCCAGCCCCAGGGATTGGCTTTTGTCATGCCTGCATCTTTCTGATGCAGCTGGAAGATGGAGAGTGGTTTGTGTTCTCTAAGAAGAGGAACACACACTAGGATTTCCCACATTTGAACGCCAGAGGTCTGTTCCCAAGGCTGGTTCGTTTCCCTTCCAGCCCACTCTGGTGATTAGCTCTAGGCTTTGCTCAGGCCGCGACCTCTTTGACATTGGGAAGTCATCACAGATTTTACAGATTTTGATTGAATCAAGATAATGTAACTGTTGCTTGCATTTAAATTCAAAAGCAAATCTACTCCATAAAATCAGACTAAAAATAATTTGAAAACAGACTGATTAGGAACTCGACCAATTTTCATCTCAAATGATCGTGTCAAATGGGCTTTCTCCCCACCTTTTGGTACTCACAGTAAATTGGGAACCCCTCAAGTGGTTACTGTTAAGAAGTTGCTTCTCTAGTGATCTGCTTTAGCAAGTGGTCATCTCTCATTGCCTCTGCTCTGCTCCTACCCCTAAGTCTACGTTCTTTTCAAGCAGTGAGGCTGGATCACCCTCCCTTATAGTCCGAGCTCTTAGAGAGCCAAGCTTATTGTGTTTTAGAAATGATGATCTTATCTGTTTTCAGCCAGAATTTTTTATTACCAACAAGCAATTTTCCTCTAACTGCCATTTTATTTATTCTTCATATTAGAATCTGTCTCTACTTTTTAAAGCATAATTGAAAGAAATTAAATAATCTTCTTAATCAAGCATGAGCCATTTCACATTTAATGTTCTTCATAGAAAAATCCCTTTTGGATCTATATATTTTGCTAACTTCACATTTTCCACTCTAACTTTGAACTACAGTATGGTTTATTTCTTGAAGTTTTGCTTTGACAAGGGTAATTGTCATTGCATAACATGACTTTCTAGTTCTGTATGGTTACATTTCTGTTGGTATGATTGCATCAGTTCTTACCAGAAAGCAGCTTGTAACCTCTTTCTTCAAGAACATAAAAAGAAACAGAAAATCTAAAGAGACGTGTTAAGCGCCCCTTGGCAGTTTGACACTAGCAAGCCCCTTTTCTTAATTGGTTTCGTCCACTCCCAGAAGGCTGCTGAGGGATTCTGTGTATGTCACAACTAACCATGTGCTGAGTTTTAAAAATAATAAGTAGGTCATAAAAGTAATTAATGGCATAAATGTGCATGTTAATGAAAAATAAAAACTCATTTTAAATGGTAAATTATTGGAAAGTACTCTTTCAGAAAAAAAAGAGTGCTACTTTTAAATTTTTATTTTTCTTTATTGAGGTATACTGAACATAAAGTAGAATTCATTGCTTCTTAGGTGCTCTGTTCTATGAATTGTAGCAAACTCAGGCAGTCAGACTGGGGAATTTTCTGGCATTCCAGAAGTTGTCTTCACACTTATCTGTAGCCACTTCTGTCTCCTCATGCCCACCCTGGCGACTGTTAACCTGATTTGTGTCCCAGTAGCTTTGCCTTTTCCAGAAAGTTGCATAAAATTATAGAATATGTGACCCTCGGGGCTAAGTCTGGTCTCTTTTGTACAGTACAGTGTCTTCGCTATAATTCTGTACACCACTGTATCAATATTTCATTGCTGGTTATGAGCAGTATTCCACTTGGGAATGTACCCCAGTTTGGTTATCCATTTTCTTTAGCCATTCTTTTACTAATTATATCACTATTATTCTAAGAAGTAACTCATTATTTTAAAGTACTGTGTGGCAGGTTCTCATTGTAGACTATTAACATAATGATTCAGTGCTGCAAATTACAGCATAATGTTGCTTAATGGTAGAA
This sequence comes from Hydrochoerus hydrochaeris, assembly GCA_004027455.1. Taxonomy (NCBI): domain Eukaryota; kingdom Metazoa; phylum Chordata; class Mammalia; order Rodentia; family Hydrochaeridae; genus Hydrochoerus; species Hydrochoerus hydrochaeris. Next base: position 293,126 of record PVLA01002072.1, read on the forward strand.
ATAGACTTTCAGATTTGAATCTCATATTTATGAATTTGATCAAGTCATTTAATGTTATAGTTTATATCCAGATGTCCCTCTAAGGCCACATGAAATCATAGGTGGGACCTTCGGGAGAAGATTGGATTATAGGGGATCATAGCCAACTTGCCGGTCTCCAGGGGTGGGGGAGTGGGGCTGTGACTGGGACTCTGCTTCCTGGTTGCCTTGACCTGAGCTGCTGTCCCCCTCACAGCCCCTTCTGCCACGCCTCAGAACATGCAAGGACTGAACCTTCTAAAACGTGAGCCCAAACGAACCTCTCCTTCCTTAAGTTATGAGCATAGAGTATTTGTGACCCAGCAAGAAGAAAATCACTGAGACGCTCCAGCTGTGATCAGGAGGCGATGATAACGGGGCTTCCCAGGGCTTCTGGGAAGACTAAATGGGTTAGTACTGGTTGGTACTTACAGCAGGATCTGTCTTGGAGTGCTAAGCAAATGTCACTTATGTTTCACTATGAATTTTGAAATACCTTACAGAGTTGCATGTTCATGTCCCTAACTCAAGGAAGAGATGGGCTAAGAAAAGCTATCTTTTCCCCAGTGTCACAGATCCAAGATTTCAACCCAGCCTTATATGTCTCCCAATTCAATGCTTCTTTGATGACACAGTACTACCTATTATTAAGACTGTTGAATCCTTCTCTGAAAATATACCAAAATAAGCATTTTGAGGGACCCTTCCACTAGAATAAAGCATAGTTCTCCATATTTCTAATGCACACAAGATGCATTTAAAATGATGCAAAACCTGCAAGACCAACACAAGGTGAAGCCAAAGCAGGCACCTAGCTAAGAGGGGTAAACAGACAAGTGGGCCCTGCCTCCCGAGAAACACACATGTGCCCTGCAGGAAAGTCTCGGGGTTCCTCACGCAACTCAGAAGCTCAGTGTTACCAAACTTTTCCAAGAAAGTAAAAGGGAAAAGACCCAGGCTCCTTCTAGGAGCTTAACATCACCTTGATTCCAAAACCAAACCAAAAACAGCAAGAGTTTTCCAAAAGGAAAAATGTACTTACTCCCAATCTTACTCCAGATGATAAATGTTAAGACTTTAAGCAAGATCTGCCTACTAAATCCACCAGTGTGTTGTTTAAAGTGGTATGTGTGCGTGCGTGGATGTGTTCGGTTGAGGGTGTTTATGTTCTAAAACTCCTAGGCTAATGTAACCATAGTTCACATGATTGAGTTGTATACTAGAATTTCCTTCAAAGTGCTACAGAATAACAAAAGGTAACTATGTGAGGCCATGGATATGTGAATTAGCTCAATTATGATATTGATTTTAAAATACATACGTTGGTAGAAACATCAAATTATACACATGAAATATATAATTTTTGGTCCATTAAACTTAATGAAGCTAAATATGTAACAAAATATGGGTTATTTCAAGAAGAAACAAATAGTTATAATATGTTGATTTATAGAGGAAAACTATATGTGATAAATTTAATTAGTATAAAGAAGAAATTTAATAAAATTTGTTCAGATGTCATAAAATTTCTTTGAAAATTAGGAGTTATTAGAATTTTCTTTTATGCCCAACAAGGAACCACAAAAAATTGAAACTATTGCCATGAGGATGCCATGTTGATGTTGGTATTCAGCATAATATGAGAGGGTCTTGCCAGTACAGCTAGAGTATATAAAGAAATGAAATTTACAAGTTTTATTAAAAAAAGAAAATTTTTACTATTCACAGTTCATTAGCTGCATATAAAACCTAAAGAATCTAAAGAGTAATATTTTGAATTATTATGAACATTTAACCATTGGCTTAATATATAATACAGTGTAAAAATCAAATGTATTCCTATATATCAGAATCAGGTTGTTAGTGTAATTCGAACTGTATAAAGATTAAAATTTAAAATATAAAGCAAATTACAAAATTTGAAGCATAGGAAGATTTGACAGCAAAAAAATTTTGAGTCTCCCCAAATTATTTGTAGATTCATTCCATCTGCCATCAAATCTCAACAAGATTTTATCAAGTTGTTCCTGTGTCTTATGTAGAACAAAAGGTTAAGAACAGCAAAGTAGTTCTGGAAAACAGATCAGTAAGTGAACTTCTCTGCCAGCTACATGGTTCGCTGTGTAAGAATAACAGCTATCAGAATGGGACAGTGACCCTGGCATCCAGGGAAGGGGACTGGGAGAGGCGAACAGTACACTCAAGATTCCATCCAAATCTGGCATGTGACAAAGTAGTAATGCAGGTCATGAAGGGAAAGATCACTGCATAGCTAATGTACTAGGACAACTGGTTTTACCTTTGAAAAATAATGAAACTCATGACCCTCATACCTACATGAGAACAAATCCTAAGTGGGTTAAAAATACAAATATAAAAGATGATAGTTTAAAACTGTTGGAGAAGATGCAGGAGAATATTTTAAGGTCTTGAGAAACAGGAGACACTCTTAAGGCTAGAAGAGTATAACCCATAGAAGAAAAAATCACTTGGTTTAAAATAAAGAACTTTTGCTTATAAAAAGATATAAAGAAAATGCCAGCCCATGTGCTTAGAGAGAAAATGATTGCAAGATATAAGAGACAAAGGATTTTTGTATTTCCCTCCAAGTTGATAACTGAAAGCCAAGCAACCCAATGGAAAAACGGCCAAAGACTTGAGCAGACATTCCAGAAAAGAAGAAAGATACAAATAACTTTTAGCTTTTTCTTTTCTTTTTTATCGGTGTCTATTTGTCTTGAGGCATTGTTACATACACATTTCTCATCTTCATCATTTTTCCTCCTGCTTGCACTCCTGGCCCTCCACCCCCACCCCCTTCCCTTAAAACATCTGAAAGGGTGATCAATGTCATGCCCTCGCCACAAGGCTGTCACCAACTGCAAAGGGAAAAGAAAGTTTGCAGGAGGGAAGCGTGGCTGACACTGCTTTTGATCAAAGTGAACCTCATCAGTAGTGGTACAAATGGAAACCATACACAGCTGATCAAATGCAGCAGAAACAGGCCAGTGCTTCAGTGATCGGCCTGCAAAACGTGTGCACCTTCCCTTGTATCATGAGGAAATGGCAGACAAACTCAGACTGCCAGGCAGCCCACAAGGCAGTGGCCAACGGTCACCAAAGTACCTCAAGACAATCGCAAGTTTCAGTATACTGAGGGCAATTTACAGACTTGGCAAGACCCCGTCACAAACAAAACATTTGGAAAAAGGTCAAAGTTCTGGGATGGAGCTTGGTGTAAGGGCCTTGGGTTCAGTCCTCACTAATGTGAAAAGAAAGAAAGAAGGAAGGAAGGAAGGAAGGAAGGAAGGAAGGAAGGAAGGAAGGAAG
>PVLA01002073.1:0-192499 GCA_004027455.1 Hydrochoerus hydrochaeris
GCAGGCATCCAGGTGCATTGGCTTACATTTCCCAAGCTAACTAAGTAACAAGATTGAGATGTTACAAAGGTGAAAAGAGTTAATTAAAACCTATTGTTTAGGATTGTCCCTGCCTGGCCCTAAGCCTGGGGCGCTTCCTGCTTGGGGCTGAGGGTTGCTGCCAAGGTTAGCAAATATATATTCCAGCTTCTAAAAAATAAAGCGGATTCAGATTCACTCACAGACTGGTGTGCAGTGTCTTCTGTCTCTCACTCACCGACTCCCTGTCCACCTTTGGGAAACCCTAGCCCTGTCGCAGCTGGACTCCGGCATCCCAGATTTAAAGACCCAGTTCAAAATTGGGCATCTAAGATGAATACACACTTCTCAGATGAAGAAATACAAATAGCAAATAAATATGTGAAAAAATGTTCAACATCACTAGTCATTGGAGAGATCCAAATTAAAACAACACTGAAATTATACCTCACCACAGAAAGAATGGCTAGTATCAAGAATCGAGCAATAACAAATGCTGGAGGCGCTATGGGGGAAAAGGAACCCTTCTCCACTGTTGGTGGGAATAAAGACTTGTGCAACCACTGTGGAAATCAGTGTGGAGAGTCCTCAAAAAGTTAGGATCAGAGTTCCCATTCAACCCAGCTATTCCCCTTCTGGGTATCTTCCCAAAAGAATTAAAAACAGCATACCACAGTGTTATATGTGCACCCATGTTTACAGCAGTACAGTTTATAATAGCCAGATCTTGGAAACAACTTAAATGCTTATCGAATGAAGGATGGACAAAAAAGATGTGGTATTTTTATACAACGGAGTACTACTAAACCATAAAGGAGGATAAACTGAACACTTTTATAGATGGATGCACATTGAGAACATACTCATTAGTGAAATAAATAAGACAAACATATGTAAACATTGTATTGTTTCATTAGTGTCACAAGCTGAAAGAAAAAACATATGTGTATGTATATGTATATTAAAATAGTTAAGATAGTTATACTACTGATTTCTCTGAGTTTGCTGAAGAGAGAATTGTGCTGGTATTGTTAGGACAACTGAATGCAGATGTCTTGTGCTGTGGGTAAATGATATGGGGATAACAATGTGTAATGTATGTATGTACCATTGTTGGCCCAATTGATGTGTTTTGAAATTTTGTTATAGTTTCTTTTTTTCTTTTTCTTTTTTTCTTTCTTTTTACCCTTGAATAAAATGGATTTGAAAAAAATAAAAGAAAAAAAATAATAATAAAAATAGAGGCTGGGGATTTAGCTCAGTAGTACAAACTCTTGTTTGGCAAACTTGAGGTCATAAGTTTGATCCCCAGTACCAAAACCAAAATAAATTAAAATAAAATCCTAACAAAAAAAGAATGATGGTCCAGTGCTCACTTAGGCAGCACATATACTAAAAAAAGAAAAAAAAAAGGAATGATAGTCCACACAAAACTGATAACACGTTGCAGGCACCAAAATTCAGGAAACATTTGTTTCATATGAGTACACTAAGCATGTCCATTACAACACACAATGTATTGAATTATGAAGATTCATATTGGATACAACCACCTTTCATTATCAGATGCCCAGGTTACTTATGCATTGTGTCTGTACTCTGGTCATTTAGCAACAAGTCTTGAGTTCACCTGTTTACATAGGTATTTACCTCTTATTCAAATGTGCCCACTTGGGTATTTACAAATAATTATAATTTATATAGTCATTTATTTTAAGTATTACTGTCAATAATATTATGTATAGTTAATTATATATTACTATAATTCAATACATCTGTCATATGTTGCAACAGACATACTAAATGTGTCTGACTGGCTGATGCTTTTACCTAGGGCTTGTATTTGGCATAGGGCTTGTGTTGCAAATATCCTGAAAAATTATGCTAGAGGATATTTTCCACTCAGGTCTTATTTTCAGGGAAATAAGGCACAGTTTTGTCAGACTGGCTTCTTTTATATATATATAATCATGGTTTGATAAGTGCATTTCAAGTCACAATAATATTAATATTCCATTAACAGGATGATTCAGTTTACCCATTGATCTACTAAAGAATATGTTTGCTTCCAAGTTTTGGCAGTTACACAAAAACCTGTCTTAGACAGCTGTGTACAGGTTTTTATAAGGACATAAACTTTCAGTTCATTTGGGTAAATACCAAGAATGCAACTGCTAGAGCGAAGAGTATGTGTAGCTTTGTGAGACACTAACAAACTGTCTTCCAAAACAGCTGTGCCATTTCTCTTTTTTTCTTTTTTCTTTTTTTTTTTTTGGTATTGGGGGGTCGAACTCAGGACTGCATGCTTGCAAGGCAGGCGCTTATGCCGCTGAGCTAAATCCCCAGCCCCTGCCATTTCGTATTCTGACCAACAATGACTGAGGATTACTGTTGCTTCACATTGTTGGCAGCATTGGTTGTTGTCAGTGTTTTTAACTGTGCATGCACTGGTGGCTTGATTTTTTAAATTTGCAATTCCTTAATGACACATAATGTAGAACATTAATCATTTTACATGTCTAATTGCTATCTGTACATCTTCTTTGGCTGGATGTTTTGTTCAGGTCTTTTGCCCATTTTAAAATTGGATAGGGGCTGAGGATATAGGTCAGCGGCACAGCACCTCCCTGACAAGCATGAGGCCCTGAGTTCAATTCCCGGTACCAGTAAATTAAAATAAATAAAATAAAATAAAATAAATAAAATAGGGTTGTTTTCGTATAGACTTTTAAACTATATATATATTTTTTTAAATTTTTTTTTTTTATCGATATGGGGATTGAACTCATGACTGCCTGCTTGCAAGGCAGGCACTTACGCCACTGAGCTAAATCCCCAGCCCCAGTTTTTATATATTTTAGATAAGTCATTTATTATATGTTATTTTATAAATATTTTCTCTCAGTCTATGGACATTCTTCTCATCTTGACACTATCTTTTGCAGAGCAAGTTTTAAATTTTAATGAAACCTGAATTGTCAGTTATTCATTTTGTGGATTGTGCTGTTATATCTAAAAATTCAAGGCTATAGTGAAACCCAAGGTTACCACATGCTATATGGTAGGCACTCCTATGCTATAATCTTTTTTTTTTTTTAAAGTGGAAATCTAGGTTTCCTTATTTATTTAAACATTCCCACTTTCTACCTTTTTTTTTTTGTTTTGGTACTGGGGATTGAATTCATGACTTTGCACTTGCCAGGCAGATATTTATACCACTGAGCTAAATCCCCGGCCCCCTCCTATGCTATAATCTTGAACTTTTATAGTTTGGTGTTTTACATTTAGATCTACAACTATTTTGCTACAGATCGAATTGTGCTTTTCCTTCTAATTCATAAACTGAAATTCTTGGCTGGGGATTGCCTACCTGCCTGACAAGCACGAGGTCATGAGTTTGATCCCTGGTATCAAAAGCAAAAACTAAACTGAAATTCTGACTCCTCAGGCTATTCAGAAAGGATCTTTGTGAGAGAATTAGTTAGATGTGGGATGGGGTGGGGTCCTCTTGACAGAATTAGTGCCCTTTTAAGAAGAGGTGCCAGACTGGCTGGGGACTTAGCTCAGCAGCATAAGTGCCTGCTGATCCCCAGTACCAATTAAAAAGAAAAGAAAAGAAAAGAGAAAAGAAAGAAGAGATGCGAAGAAGTTGCTGTTTCTCTCATCCATGTGAGGACACAGAGAGAAGGTATTGAGGACCAGGCTATGTGATAGATGAGTGCGAACCAAACTACAGGCCCCACGAGGCAGACATTGACTTGCTTCAGAAATATGGAAGTTTTGAGCTGGAGGTTTAGCTCAGTGGTATAAGTGCCTGCCTCACAAGCACAAAGTTGCAAATTCAATCCCTGGTAGGAAAAAAAAAAGGGTGGGGGGAGTGTGCAGGCTTTCTGGCTTGGTGGGATGTAATCTGGTAACTCGGACACTCCTGAGGAACAGTAACATCTGTTGAGAACATTACAAAGAAACCAGGTACCCAGGTGTGAGGAAAGATCTTAACTTGTGATCTTACCAAACTTGTTCCTTATGCTACTGCCTTTCTTATTGTGTCCGCTTGTTACAGGAAAAGTACACTATCCAGGTATCAAATTCACGATGTCACACTCATCAGACAGGTGCTTACACCACTGAGCTAAATCCCCAGCCCCTATATTTGCTTTTATTTCTGGGCTCCATTCCTTTGTCTTATGCTCTATTTGTCTATATTTTGATTAATATCACACTGCCTTGATAACTGTAGCTGTGTAGTTAAGACTTAAAATCAGGTTATATGAGTCCAACTTTGTTGTCTTTCAGCCGAGTTGGTTATAGTGGGTCATTTTGCTTGCGATATGTACTTTAGAATAAGTTTGTTGGTACCCAAAAAATAACTTGAAGTTTCTGACTGTGTTTGTGTGGAATCTACAAATCTGATTGGGATGAACTGACATCTTGATAGTATTGAGTATTCCTATCCATGTGCATGGGATAATTCTTTCTTCCTTCCTTTGTTCTTTACCTTTTTCAAGTCAGTTTATTTTTCTGCATAGATTTTTGCTATGTTTTGTGACTTTTACCTAGTGATTTAATTTTGTAAACAACAATAATGCTTTTAATTTCAAATTGCATTTGTTTACTACTGGTATGAAGGATGTGAATTAAATTCCATATATTAGTCTTATATCCTGAAATTTCGTTGTAGTCACTTGGTTTCAGAAGTCTTTTTTCTGAAGCCAGACATGAGGGTGCACACGTGTAATCCTAGCACTCAAGAGGCTGAGGCAGTAGGATCTCTGTGAGTTTGAGGCCAGTGTGGGCTATATAGTGAGTTCAAGGCCAATCTGAACTAGTGAGACTGTCTCAAAAAGTCAAAAATAAAAAAATTCTTTTTCTTTATTCATTTAGATTTTCCACATATATAGTCATGTCATCTATAGTTTTATCTCTCCCTTATCAATGTGCAACAACTTTTATTTCCTTTTTTTGGTACCATGAGTCAAACTACAGCAACCTCATGCTTGCCAGGCAGGTGCTGTACCACTGAGCTATATTCCTGGCCTGTATTGTGCGTGTGTGTTCTTTTGAGACAGGATCTCACTATGCAGTTCGGGGTGGTCTTGAGCTCACTTTGCAACCCAAGCTGGTGTTGAACTTGCAATAATCATCCTACTCCAGCCTCCTGAGTGCTGGGATTACAGGCATGTGCCATCATACCTGGTGTACACCCTAGCTTTTTTGTTTTTGAGACAAGGTCTCACTATGTAACCCACGCTGGCCTCACACTTACAGTGATCCTCTTCCTTCAACCTCTCAAGTGCTGAGGACACAGGCAGGTGCCACCATGCCCAGCCTTTTCTACTTTTTTTTTGAGACAGGTCTTGTTATGTAGTTCAACCTGGCCTTGAATCACTATGTAGCCTAGGCTGGCCTCGAACTCATGGCAGTCCTCCTGCTTCAGACTCCCAAATGCTGGGATTATGGGGATGAGCCACCACACCCAGCCTTATTTCCTTTTCTTGATTCACTGCATTATCTAGGATTTGTTGTATATTGAAAAGTAGTGGTAAGAAAGGATAATCTTCCTGTTTCTTATGTTAGAAAGACTTGAGTTTCTTACCATTAAGTAAGTTTGCTGTAGTTTTTTTGTAGGTGTTCTTTATCAGGTTGAGGAACTCTTTCTCTATACCTAGTTTGTTGAGGTTTTGGTTTTTTCATCATAAAAGAATGTTGAGTTTTGTTAAATGCTTTTTGCTCTATTAACATGATTACATGATTCTTCTTTAATCTGTTGACTTACATTAATTGATTTTCCAATGTTGAAGCAGCCTTGCATACCTGGGATAAATTCTACTTAGTCATGATGTATATACATTGTTGAATTCGATTTGCTAATGTTTTGTTGAAAACATTAGTTTTACAGCCATGTTTGTGAAAGGTACTGTTCATGGTTTTTCTCTTCATGTAATACCTAATTTTTCTGTTAGGGTGTCTTAGTTACTTTCTCACTGCTAGGACAAAATACTTGACACCCACAAAAGTTAAAGGAGGAAACTTTATTTTAGCTCACAGTTGGTAGTGGCATTTGTTTCATACCTCTGAGGCTGACAACATGACAGAGAAGAAACAGATCATAACATAGCAGACAGGAAACAGCATCACATCTTTCTTCTTCCCCTTTTTATTCTATCCAGGCTACAAGCCTTTTGATTTGTGCCACCCAAACCCAGGGTAAGTCTTCCCTCTTCAATAAATCCATTACCCACACCTAGAACTATGTTAAACCAATCAGTGGATTAATCTAGTTTCACACACCCTCGATCCAGTTACCTCATAAAGCCCCACCTATGAGCATGTGAGGCTTTTGGGGGACATCTAGTATAGACCATAACAGATGCTAATGCTAGTCATAAAATAATAGTAATGCTAGTCATAAAATAAATTAGGGAATGTCCCTTCTGTGCCTGCTTTCTGAAAGAAATTACAGAGAATTTGTATCTTTGCCCACATTCACAAGTGAGCCAGGAGCGGTGGCTCATGCCTGTAATTGTAGCACTTAGGAGGCTGAGGCAGGAGGATTGTTGTGAGTTCAAGACAAACCTGGACTATAAAGTGAGCTCAAGGCCAGCCTGAACTGCACAGTGAGACCCTGTCTCAAAAAAGATAAAAAAAAAAAAAAAAACTTCACAAGTGAACATACCTGAGCTAGGTAGATTCTGGTTTGGAAGATTATTAGTTATTGATTCAAGTTTTTAAATAAATATAGGTCTATTGAAATTGTTTCTTGTGTAAGTTTTGGGAAATTGCATCTTTCAGGGAATTAGTTCATTTCATCAAGGATATGAAATCTGTGGGCAACAAGTTATTACTTTATTATGTTATATTATTTTATTATCCTTTAAATGTCCATGAAATATATCTGTAGTGATGCTCATTTCCATTTCTGGTATTAGTAATCTATGTCCTCTTTTTCTTAGTCTCATTAGAGGTTTATCAACTTCATTGATGTTTTCAAAGGACCAACTTTTAGTTTTGCTTACTTTATTGATTTCCTGTTATAAATTTCACTGAATTGTGCTCTGATTTTTCCCCATCTCTCTTTTTTTTTTTTTTTCGGTACTGGGATCAAATTCATGAGCTCACATTTGCCAGGCAGGCACTTACACTGCTGAGCTAAATCCTCAGCCCAATGTTCTCATATTTTTATTGTTTTTTGTTCTTTTTCCCTACTTATTTTGGGCTTACATTTTGCTACTTTTTCTGGCCTGGTAAAACAAATTTAGAATATTGATTTTCAATCATCCTTCTTTTTCAATATATGTATTCAACAACACAAACATGTCTTTAAGTACTATTTTCACTGCATTCTACAAATTTTGACAAGTAGTACTTTCATTTTCATTTAATTAAAAAGTTTAAATTTTTTTCTTGAGATTTCTTTGATTCATGTTACTCACTCTATAGGTATCTTCAGATTTTTCCACACATCTTTCTGTTGCTGATTTCTAGGTTAGTATCCCTGTGATCTGAGAGCAAATGTTGTACAATTTCTATTCTTCCAAATACATTCAAGAGTGCGTTAGCTGGGTGTGGTGGCGCATGCCTACAATACTCAGGAGGCTGAAAGGCAGGAGGATTGTTGCAAGTTTGATACCAGCCTGGGCTACAAAGTGAGCTCAAGGCCAGCCTGAACTGCATAGGGAGACCCTGTCTCAAAACAAAACCAAAAACAAACAAACAAAGAAACAAAAAAACCAAAAAAATGTGTTAGGTCCAGGATGTCAGCTATCTTGGTGAATGTTTCATGTCAGATCAAGAAACAGTTACAAAAAATGTATTATTTGCTGTTGTTGGATGAAGTAGTATAGATAAGTGAAGAGATGCCCATTCTACCTGGCTGAATAGTGGTATTGGTGAGTTTAACTCTGTCGTTTGACTTTCTGCTTGTTGGATATGTCATTCATTCATTTAGTCACTCACTTATCCTGTACTGGGGTTTAAATCTGGGATCTTCAAATGAACTACATCCCCCTACTCTGTCCAGTGTTTTACTTTTGTCTTTGTGTTTTGTTTTGCTTGAGACAAGGTCTCCACCACTTACCAAGTTGTTGAGGCTAAGCTCAAACTCTCAGTCCTCCTACTCAGCCTGTCTACTCAGCTTGGGTTACAGGCATATACCACCATGCCCTGCTTGGAATGTCCATTTATGATAACAGCAGATTTATCTGTTTCTCTTTGCAAGTGAGTATTTGCCTTATGCATTTTGGTGCTGCTGTTAGGCACACACACATCAAGGATTGATTTATTTTTCTGGAATGTTAACCCATTTATCATTATGTTCTTCTTTTCCTGGTAACTTTCTTGCTCTTAAGTCTACAGCATCTGAAAATAATATAAATATTTTCTTCTTTTCAATTATTTTTAGCATCTTTCTCCATGCCTTTACTTTTTCTTTTGAGTTTTAAAAATAATCTTTATTTTTTTAAAGTTAATATGTGCAGTACAGGAAACAAAAATACAAGAAGTAAAGTTATCCAGTTATGTGTAGCTTAGCTGGATGTGTTCTTCTAGGTCCCATGAGTACACATATAACATGCCATTCTGAGTGACTGGGTTTGTACAGTGTGTGTCATGCTTTCCCACGCATCATGAATATTTGCCAATTCAAAATTCCAATGGTACAGACTATTTTTGATAACCAAGATTATATCAACTTGATGTTAGAAAATAATTATAATCCTCTCTTACTTGGGAATGAAAATTTCACTGAAGATTAAAATGTCATCAGGTCTCTAGGTAGAAGTACTGGCAAAGTTACAATCAGTATACTGCATTTCCTTATTGCTTAACTAATTATTTATCGGTACCGGAAATCAAACTCAGGATCTCACACTTGCCAGGCAGGAACTATGCCACTGAGCTATATCCCTGGCTTAATGGTTAATTTAAAATGAGTCAAAAAGCAACAGAGTACTCCAAGGTGTGTGTATCAATTATCAGATCTCTACTATTAAGATACTAGCAAAAAGGTATGTTTCCAATGAATTATTAACATATTCATTTTAATAAAAAATTTGTTTTCTGTCTTTGTGAGGCAGGGTCTCACTATGCAGTCCAGGCAGGACTTGAACTCCCTTTGTAGCCCAGGCTGGCCTCAAACTTGCAGCAATCCTCCTGCCTCCGCCTCCCAAATTCTGGGATTACAGGTGTACACCACCATATCCATCTTAACGTATTCATGTAATACCTAGAAGATACATACACGTTGTTTCCTTTCACCAAAATGTAAATCTAAAAACTGCATACATCTTCTCTCAGTGAGCTTATTTCCATCCCTCTGCTGCCAACTTAATGACAACTCCTCATATGTACCACCTAGAGGTATTATAACAGTTCTAAGTACAAGATGTATCTTTCATTTTCTTTTTTTTTCAGACAAGGTCTGATTATATAGTATAGGTTAGGCTTGAACTCACTATATAGCCCAGACTGGCCTCAAGTCAGTCCTTCTCTCTTAGCCTCCCACATGCTGGGTGGTGAGATTACAGGTGCGCACCACCAGGCCCAGCCCAAAATGCATCTTTTCTATCATTTATAACAAAAAGATATTTAAATGCTGTCTAACTATCTCCAGTTTTATCATACATTGCCCCCTCAGCTGTTCAATACAGTATGAACTTTGTGCAGAATAAACCCAAGTACTTTACCAAAAAATGCACACACAGACCATAGTTATAACCTAAAATCAATTTTCAGATACAGATACCAGCAAAGAGCTCTCACCACCCTCCCCCTCCCCTTTCCCTCTTCACCACTTTAGTGACTAAGTTCAGAACCACATCCAGCTCCAAGTGGTAACCCTAGCTTTATTTTTAAGCTATATGTGTTTTTATATTTACAGTGGGTTTCTTCTAGAACATACAGTTAGGTTTTGGTTTTTAATCTACTCTGAAAATCTAATGTCAATGACTTTTCTTTTTAAAACACTTGATGGGGTTTCACTGTGTTTACTAGGCTGGCTTTAAAGTCCCGGGCTTAAGCAATCCTTGTGACTCAGTCTCCTGAATACAAGTTCCATTCTTTTTTTTTTTTTTTTTTTGGTACCAGGGATTAAACTCACGACCCACACGCTTGCAAGGCAGGTGCTTATGCCACTGAGCTAAATCCCCAGCCCCTCAAGCTCCATTCTCAATGACTATTGATATTTAAAATGATTATTGATATTGTTGAATTCATATCAACCTTATTTACTAATGTATTGTTTGCTGGTTATTCTTTCTTCTCATTTTGTCTTTCACACTTTTTATGAATTTTGTGTTTCTTCTCTGGTACTAAGGATCAAGTTCATTACCACTGGACCCTCCCACTGAATTACATTCTCAGCCCTTCTTATTTTCAGCAAGATCTCACTAAATTGCTCAGCCTTGCCTCAAACTTGCATTTTCTCTTAGCCTCCTGAGGAAGCATGATGATAGGTATATACTACCATGCCTAGCTCATTTTGAGCCTAAATTGAACCTGTTTTACTAGTCTTTTTACGGGAGTGGGGAGGGTCTGGGGATTGAATCCAGGGCTTTCCTATTGAGTTACATCCCAAGATCTTTTTATTGTTTGGGACAAGGTCTTGCTAAATTGCTTAATTACTCAGGCTGGGCTTGAACACGCACTCCTCTTGGCTCAGCTTCTCAGAATGTAAGATTACAGATATGTACCACCCTACCCAGCTCTATTATTCCACCTGATTTTGTTGCTTAGGATATTAATTATACTTTTCTTTTTTAAAAGTGGTTTGCAATCCACATTTACAGCTAACACAAGTCTACTTCCAAATAACACTACCTGTGCAACCCCATACAGGTTACTAATGAGCTCAAAGAGACATTCATTATTTCTATTAGTATCTCATCTGTAGCATTCTTTTTAATTCTTAGAATTTCAGTTTCTATTCCTATGCTGACATTATCAATCTACTTTTGAATGATGTTTCTGCATTTTTCTTGTCTTTTCTGTGGTATTGGGGATTGCACCCAGGACCTTCCCACTGAGCTACTTTCCCAGCCCTGTTTTGATTTTTTATTTTGAGACAGTCTAAATTGCCCAGGCTGGGCTCAAATTCTTGATCCTCCTGCCTCAGTTTTCCAGAGTGCTGAGGTTATAGGCATGCACCACATCTGGCTTGCATGTATCACATCTGGTTTGCCTATTTTCTCCATCATAGCCTTTAGCATATTAGTTATAGTTTTCAAATTTTTCTGGTCTCTTAATCTCACATTTGTGAAACATCAGTCCTATTTTGATGCTTGTAGTCTCTTCAAACTGTATTTCTGGCTTTTTCAAATGCCTTATAATTTTTTGTTAAAACATGCACATGACCCATTGGGTACAGGAACTGCAGTAAAGAGTCCTCAGCAGTGCTGTGCTCAGGTGTAGGGGTCCAAAGTGCCCTGTATCTCAGTAAATCTGTGCAACAGATTCCCCCCCAGAGGTTGGACAGGTTGGCTGGGACAGCTGGGCATGCGCATTTCTCTTTCCTCATCAGTCAGGTAAGGGATTGTTTTCCCAAGGACAGCATTGTGAGGGAGAGCAGAGTGGTCTAACGTATTTCAGGTGAGTCTTTTTCCCTTCTCCCTGACAGAAGCATGAGGAGATAGTTCCCTAATAATCAATGTAAGCTCCTGTCAATCTCCTGTGGTAAGACTCGTAAGTGTGTCCCTCATTCTCTGGTAACTGGGTCTCCCAGGAGTTTTTAACTTAGACTTGTCCAAGCTGAGCCTCTAACAATTTGTTGATGGCAGTTCAGGTTTGTGACATTGCTTCTCTGCTGGACCTAAGAATTGTAGGTTTTTTTTTTTTTTTTTAATATTTATAATAAAATTGTAGACTGTTTTTTTATTGCTTGTTGTTAAGATATAGTGGCATCTTGTAAGATCCTGAATGCCATAACAGCAAAAACATTAATTTTTAAAAAAAAAATATATACAGATAATTCTGATTGTTAGTCACTTTTCTGATACTGTGACAACATACCTGAGATAATGAACTGAAAGGAGGAAAGGTTTATTTTGGCTTATGATTTCACAGTCCATGGTCACCTGGCTCATTACTTTGAGCCTATGTCAGCATGATGCATCATAGCAGGAGCACATGGCAGAGAAGGCCTAGTCATCAAATGACAACCAGTAATCAAAAAGAGAGAAGGCTCAAAGAACCAATGTTCCTTTCAAGCACGTGTTCGCAGTGACCTAACTTCCTCCCACCAGGCCCCATCTCCTAAAGGTTCCACTACCCCATCATAGCACCTCAGACTACCCTCTAACGTGGGCCATCTGGGACATTTTAATTTTTTTTAATTCAGGACGTTTTAGATTTTTAGTGTAGTACTGACTTACCATGATTTGACTTATGAAAACTTTATGAAAAAAAAAAGCCACCCATATTTAATATTTTAAATCTTGGCTCTTTTCCCAGGCCGGTCATGTGCAGTATGATCCTCTCTTGCAACACTGGGCAGTGGCAGTGAGCTGCAGCTCCCAGTTAGCCACAGAATCAGAGACTAAAACAACTGCATTCTACAGTGTGCTGTGTTGTTAAACTGGGATGTCTAGAAATATAGGTGTAATACACACATTTTCAACTGTATTACATTTTTAACTTATGGTATGTTTATCAGGATTTTAGAGCATCTGTAATTATTTAAAACTAAATATAACATTGTCTTGTATAGTTTAGATGTATATAAATGTATTAAAATAACTTTTACATAGAGGATATCCCTCTGGTGAGGTCAAGTCCAGCCTGAACTACATAGTGAAACCCTATCTCAAAAAGACCAAAAAAAAAAAAAAAAAAAAAAAAAAAAAAAAAAAAAAAAAAAAAAAAAAAAAAAAAAAAAAAAAAAAAAAAAAAAAAAAAAAAAAAAAAAAAAAAAAAAAAAAAAAAAAAAAAGAGAGAGAGAGAGAGAGAAAAGAAAAGAAAAAAAGATTCCTGGTGAATTAGTACATGAAAGACAGGAGGAGAAAAAAACAGGATTTTAAAAAAAAGAGGGAGATAAATGTAAAAAATACCCAGAAGTACCTTTTTCAAAAATTGTAATGTCAAATGTAATGTCAATAATTACATTTAATAGACTAAACACTATAATTAAAAGACAAGGATTGTTAGCAGGGATAGATAACAAGCCCTGTTTATATGCTATCTGGAAGAGTCACCTCAAGTGTAAGACTAGTTGAAATTAAATGAATAAAGATATATTGGCCAGAGATATAGCTCAGTGGCATAAGTGCCTGCCTGGCAAGCAGAAGGTCATGAGTTAAAGTCCCAGTATAAAAAAAAAAAAAAAGGAGCTGAGGATGCAGCCCAGTGCAAAGGAGTTTGAGATTAATCCCCATTTACATACACACACACAAAGATACACCATGCTAACGGTAAGAAATGGAAGGCTGAGGCAGTTGTGGTGGTGCAACCCTGTAATCCTGGCAGTCTGGTGGGCTAAGGCAGGAAGATCACAAATCTGACCACAGCTTGAGCAACTTTTTTTTTTTTTAATCCCACAGCAGCTTTCAATTTAGCAAGCACAAGTCTCAGAATAAATAATGAAAATTAATAAGTTGAGGATGTAGCACAGTGTGAAGGCCCTATGTTCAATCCTAATCCCTCCCTGCTGCCAGAGAAGGCTAAGAAGGTTAGAATTGCTATGTTGGTATCAGATAAAATATAAAGCAAAATAAAATGTATTATCAGAAATAAAAAGAGATCCTCTTAATTTCTGATAGTGATTCTTATTATAGTTTGTGTCTAGATGTCCTCCAAAGCCTCATGCACTTTTAGATGGGGCTTGGCAGTGAAATCTAGAGTTTGTGATGGATTGGCAGTTCACTGCTGAGATTAAGGGTATGAGTGCTATATCCACTCTAGGGACGGTAGCCTGCATACAATATAAGGGACAGAAAGAGGCTTGTCCTCTCCTTGCTTTCTCCTGTTGTGTTTTGTGTCTTCTGCCCTGAACTTCCATGAACAACTGCCTCTCTGCCACCACACCCTGCCTTAGAGCCTGTCAATTATGGACTGAAATCTCTACAAACTGTGACCTAAATAAACTTTTCCTCCTTTAATCTTGGATGTCAGGTATTTTGTCTCAGCAACAAGAAAAGTAACAAAGACAATTCTCATAAACAAGAATGCATCCAATGATATAGCTTCAAAATACATGATACAGACACTGAAAAATTATAGGAAAGAAAGACAATTCCAGAAAACAACTGTATATCTTAACACCCTTCTCTTTGCAAATCAAAGAATAACTAGTTGGGCATGGTGGTACATGCCTGTAATCCCAGCAAATCAAGAGGCAAAGGCAGGAGAACTTCTATGAGTTTGAGTCCAGCCTAAGCTACATAGTGAGTTCGAGGCCAGCTTGAACTACACAATAAGGCCCTGTTTCAAAAAAGGAAGGAAGGAAGGAAGGAAGGAAGGAAGGAAGGAAGGAAGGAAGGAAGGAAGGAAGGAAGGAAAGAAAGAAAGAAAGAAAGAAAGAAAGAAAGAAAGAAAGAAAGAAAGAAAGAAAAGAAGAGAACTACATAAACAGCAAAGGGCTGGGGAAGACCTGAACTACATCAACAACTTTACTAAATGGTATTATATAATCTAATAATAGCAGGACACCTGTTCATTTTCCTTGCTCATGGTATGCCTCCCAAGAGAAAGCCTGGGCCATAAAACCAAAAGCCAAAAAATATGAAAAGAATGAAATCATACAAAGTATGTTCCCTGATGACAGTGGAATTAAAAGATAAATCAACAATAAGATTACTAGGAAAATATAAACTATTTGGAAATACATGTTCAAATAATCATTGAGTCAAAGAAATGACAAGAAATGTTAGACAATATTTGTCTTAGTTAATTTTCTCTTCTTGCTGAGACAAAATACCCAACACCCAAAGTTCAAGAAGGAAAGGTTTATTTAGATCAGTTTGCAGGGATTTCAGTCCATAAATGGCTGGCTTCAAGGTAGGGTAGCACATGGTAGGGGACAATCATTCATGGCAGCAGAAGACAGCAAAAGCAACAAGAGGGGGAGAAGGGACAAGCCTCTTTCTGTATGTAGGCTACCTGCCCAAGGGTGGGTATAACATTCACACTCTTAATCATAGGACTGGACCATGAATCAATCACAAACTCCAGATTCAACCTTCCCTGAACAGCCCAGCCCCACAACTGTATGAGGTTTTGGAGGAACATCTAGATACAAACCATATTTTATGATAATGAAAATATACTTTATTAAAAATTATGAAATGTACCAGACATGATAGTGTATCCATTTAATCCCAGCATGCAGGACAAATGAAAGTTCAAGCCCAGCCTAGGCAAATTAGCACGATCCTGTCTCAAAACAAAAAAGTAAAAAGGGATAGAGATGTAGCTCAGTGCAAAGGCCCTGGGTTCAACTTCCAGTACTAGAAAAAAAAAATGGGAAATGCATATAAGGTTGTGCTTTCAGAAAGTCCTATAACTGTAAATTTCTAAAAAAGAAAACATCATAAATCAATGATCTTCCATGTTTAGTGGTAAAAGGCTTCATACAGCTAATTTTGAGTGTACACACATTTGGGATATAATATTAACAAGAGCTCTTCTGAGCAAGCTATTGGAAGCCAACAGAAATTTCTGGTAAAAGAACAACTAATTAAATAGCAAACAAGTGATATACTCACTCAACTACAGGCATAATGCAATAGCAAAGATGGGAAAATGAGTGATGAATTATTACTATATACTCTGACATGATACAGACAATACAATCAACAAATACACACAAAAAAGGGACAGGAACAGGAGAAAAAAATACAAAACGGAAGAAGCTTTAGTAGCTGGGAGTCAAAAATACTATGTATAGCTGGTGAATCAAGGAGAGAGCAGTTTAGCTACTTAGCAAGACCCTGTCTCAACAAACACACCAATAACAGTATGGTCCCAGGTCCAATCCCTAGCATGCCCCCCACTCCAAAGACTACTACTGATCTGGGTGTGGTGGAGCACATGTGTAGTCCCAACTGCTCAGGAGGCTGAGGCAGCAAGATCACTAGAGCCCAGGAGTTTGAGACGAGCCTGGGGAACACAGCAAGACCAAACAGGGAAAAAGGGGGTGTAGGGAGAGAGTAAGGAGAGGGAGAGAGACAGACAGACAAACAGACAGAGACAGAGATTGATTGATTGATTGAGAGAGATTACTATTGACCAAAAATGGAGAGTGGAACAAAGATGGGGGAGCGGTAATATGGTATGAAAACAATAGCTACTATTAAAAGGAAGTCAATCAGTAGGGTATTACATAAAGAAGGAAATGGTGTTAAAGGAAATGGTGTTATAAAGGTAATCACTAGATATGATCAGAAAACCTGTGTATATTCTAAAGCATACAGACCAGCAAGAGAAGATCCTTTAAGGTAGGTGTCTCTCTGGTCTGCTCAAGTGTGTACAGCGAGATGCAGACCTTACTTGTAGCCTTTAAGGATAAGCCTGGGCTCCCACTCTCACCTGTCGGGCAGGTTCTCAAGACTTCTGGTTCTTCAGCTCCTAGCAGATCAAGGACCCACAGCTCCTCTCCTTGCTCCAGCTGGGAGATCAGCTCTGGCTTCGGGATAGGGAATCCTGTCGAGGGTGAAGACCCTGAGTGAGCAGATGTGGCCTGGGGCGGGACAGTGCTCGCTGGCCTTTAGGGTCTGGTGAGGAGGGAGGTGCCCTGTTCGAGTGGGCTTCACGTTGGTCAGGGAGCCCAAGGGCAGAGATGGGATAGTGAGGGAGAATGCACTCCTTTCCACTGCGGGGAAGGGGGTATGGTAGGGCCACACGCAACAGGCAGCGATGTCCCTATTACTGGGCATCACGGCGCATGTCCTACGGGATGCTCCTTTGGCAGAGACTGAACTGTTCGGGGCGAGGTTAGGACCCCTCTTCTTTGGGATCCAAAGGGCCTGGCAACCCCGAAGCCCCTGGGAGTCCCCGCTGCTAGCCTGGTGCCGCGAGGCCCTCACCCAGGGAGGCCACGTTCCCGTAGTTCTCCAGCATCACATCACGGTACAATGCACGCTGCCTGGGGCCCAGCTGTCGCCGCTCCGCCCGGGAAAAGTACACGGCCACGTCCTGGAAGGTCAGCGGCATCGCTCCTTGGGCTCGCGTCGGGGTAGCAGGGAGGGGGGACGGGCCCTCGCCTTGCGAACTGGACACTGGACCCCAGTGGTGGCAGCAGGCGGCCCTCGGCGGGTCGCAGATTCGGCCCCGCAAGGCGAGGACGGCCGGCAGCAGGCAGAAGGCCGGATCCGCCACCGCAGTGGCCTCCAGGCTCAAGCAAGTCGAGACACCAGCTTGTGCTCCAGCCAGAGACCTGCGAGTCGTAAGCACCCGAGGACTCGGAAGCTGGCAGCCTCGAGCACAGTCGGCGTCAGTCGGCGTCCTAGCGCCGAGGAGCCTCACCTGGGTCCAAGCTGCCACCCGGGCCACTAGAACTCCGCCCGCGCAGCCGCCACACTGGCAGAGCTGGGCCAGCTGGGGGCGGGGCTCGCGAAAGGGGAGGGGTGGCACCGCCTGGAGACCGGAAGCGCATTTAAGCCTTGTCCTCTCGTACTTCCGGCGCTGCTCAGGGGTCTCCAGGGAGCCGCTCAACAGCATCCTGCGAACCAGGATCGCCCTCCTCCTGCCTGGCAGCAGCGAGTACCTTTCCTCTTCCTCAGAACAGTCGTATAGATGTATAGATGTTCCAATAAAGCATGATTTTAAGCCGGGTGTGGCTTATTTATTTTGGTACCGGGGATCGAACTCAATCTCACCTGTTTGCAAGACAGGCGCTTGTGCTGCTGAGCTAAATCCCCGGCCTAGTAGAACAATATTAAAGTAGTGTTTTTTGTTTTTGCTTTTTTAAAAGAAAACAATGGTATAAAATTTCAAAATAAGATTGTAGGAAAGTAACAATGGTTAGTACAAAGTAATTGCTTCTATTACAAGCTATTGGTGTGAAAAATTGATCAAACAATATAGGCACACACCTTTCTTTTCAGAGAACTAATATGTTAGTAGCATAACTATCGTTTGTGTGTGTATATATATTTATTTTTCCTTTTCCCTTCCTTTTTTTCTCCTTTCTCCATCCCAGTTTCTCTTTCCTTTTGAACAGCTTCCTTCCACTTCATGATATCTATTGTACATTCTGGATCTTACTTACTTTTTCAGCTTCTTATACTAAGGAGACAACATGATGTTTACACATGTGAGTCTGATTTATTTTATCTATAAGTATGGTCTCAAGTTGCATCCATTTCCCTATAAATGTCTCAAATTTATCCTTCTTTATACCTGAGTAGTACTCCATTGTATAAAAATACATCTTTTTTATCCATTCCTTGGTTAATGAGCATTTGGGTTGTTTCCAAGATTTAGCTATTACAAACTGTGCTACTATAAAAATGAGGGCACATATATCTGTGAAAGGTGTGGTTTTAAAGGAGCGTTTGGTACTGTCAAGGAGGCAGCTTAAGGTGGATGACAAAGGAAAACTTCAAATGAACTGAGAATGATCTTGTTGCCCCCCCCCAAAAAGGTGTACGCTCCACTAGATTTAAGGCACAAACTAAAAACTTGAGAAAGTAAGATCAAGAGAATTGTTGTACATGATTTGAAAGTGACTTATAGTATTCAGTGCCAGGAGGGCATGAAGGGCTGGACATGCCCACTTCAGGATTCTGACCTGTACAAACTTGAGGATGAATTAAGCTATGTATAAAAAACTCTTAAACAGGCCAAGAATGATGAAACATACCTGTAATCCAAGACCTCTGGGAAAATGAGGCAGGAAGATTACAAGCTCAAGCTCACCTTGGACCACTTGGCAATTTAACAAGATACCACTGATAAATAAAAAAGAAAGAAAAGGCTGAGGATCAAGCAATTCCAGGTTAAACAAAAGTTTTCATTGGGAGATGAGTGGCCCAAAAGTGGCTTACACTTTAAGGGAAGTTTTCACTCATGTTCAGAAGTAGTGTCCAGAGTTCACTTTTAACTACTCCACCTGATGATGCCTTTTCTTAAAATCCATCCCCCATTAGAGTCACCCAAGGTCTAGTCCCTCCTCCTTGAGAGACAGCTGGGCTCCTGAGTACAGTTAGATGTGGATATAGTTTGAATTCAGATCACATGTCAGGGGCAGCAGAGAAATAACCCAGGCTACATGCAAGGGTTCTGAAGCCATACATGAGGGTGAGGTGCTTGCAGGATGACCCAGGGTTTATCTTCCTGAAACTTAGCTATTGGTTGATGTACAATAGTTAATGAGAATGGTGGGAGGCCAGACCTGCTCTGGTGGGAGCTGAGAAAACTTCTTCACACCTCAGAGTTTTTTTTTCCTTCCCAACACAACATTGAGAGATAGTCCACAGGCAGCAACTTCAGGGCTTTAGGCAATCTTGGTTCACACAATAAGAAAGTGTAGAGTTTGAGCCTGTGTCAGAAAACAATGCTCTGCTGAGGGCCTGGCAATTTGGGGGCTGAAATTGAGTTTTCACTTGAGTCTTGCTCCAGCAGTCACTGTGGTTAATCTGACCAACACAAGCTGGAACTACTAAGCTTTGTATCCTAAACCAGAGGCTACCACATACACACACACACACACACACACACACACGGCAGAATGAGGACAAGGACAGTACTGGCCTCTCCTTTCTCCCAAAATCTGTCAAGCAGCTGTAAGTATGTTTCAAGGAGACCTTCAGACCTCACTTCCATCTGTTATCTGCTGTGACCCACACAAGACCTACTGACTTTTGATGTTAATACTGACTATTATGAACAATATTTGGGTCAGAAAAACTCCCATCCCTGATAAGACATTTCATGTCTTGGTTGCCACAACCCATGCAGCCCTTGAGGTTCCTTGTGTGAAGGACTGCTATGGGAGAGAAAGTAAGAGACAAAGCTGGGGTCAGGGGAGCCCTTACTCTCTGAATGGGAGGAAAGGAACTGCCTCTTTACTGCAGGGGTGTTTATACATTTTAGCAACTTAATGTCACATGACATAGTGTTGTCCTAGAAATCCCCCGTTCAGATTGTCTTGGGGCTAGGTGTTCTCTGGGCCGAAGCAGCAGCCTTCATATGGCTTGCCCCAGGCCCTCTTTGTTCTTGGGATAGCCATGCCCCACCCTTGTGTGTGTGCTCAATTTCCAGCTTCAGCCAGGCTCCCAATACTTGGTAAAACAAACATAACCAGAGGGATTGTTGTAACTCAACTCTTGATTTAAATCTAGACTAGAGGAGAGGGTACACAGTCACTCTGCAGGGCTGAAGGAGGTGAAGCAGTTAGAGCTACCATTCACCTGCTACCTATTTTCTGTGGCTCTGGAGGTTTCTCTAAGGCTCTGGAGCAAGTGGCATAGCTAGAGCTTTATGTTACTTGAGGAATTTGCTGCTCTCCAACATATCTGAATATACAGTGCTTTAGCTAAAAAGTTTGTGCTGTTCAAGAGTAGTCCAAAAAATGTGGAACCCAGGTTGGTTCGCCACCTGCCCACTCCAGCAGCTATGACATTTCTGGAGCTAAGGATGGTTTTTGAATATTGGGTAGGGGGAAGGATTTGGCACATGAAATTCAAATTTCAGTGTTAATATAAAGTGTTATGGAAAAAGCCTGCTATTCAGGTATTATCTGTTTCTGAGCTTCAGTTGCAGAATTGAAAGCATCCAAAATACTCCCTGGCCCTTGAGTTAGAGGAAGTAGGTAAGAAGGGCTACTCTGCTGGCTTCCAAGTCTGTCCCTGCTGGGGTGATCTTTTGGAATCTAATGCGTGTGTATGTGTCCTGAATGGAATTCCAGTGCTTTCCTTGCTCCTACAGTAAGACCAACTCCTGCCTATGTCCTTGAGGCTGGCTGTTGTCCCTGCCCCCAGGGCCCATCAGTTTCCAAGAATGTCCCATGGTCCACACATCCTATCCTCTGTGTGTCCCCCACAAAGCATTGATCACCTATACCTTTACTTAGCTTGGGTCATCATTTGAGACAACCTCAAGGACTTATAGATGAGCTCAGGCAAACCAGGGATTTCCAATAGAGATGGAAAGAACTCAATCCCAAATCCTTAGGTAGCTGTGGAAGTAGAAGGGCAGGGCTGTCTCCAAAATTGCTGTTACTGCAGGGCCTGAATTAGGCAATAGGGGAGGGTAGCACCATAATGGCTCAGACATAGCCAGGCCTACTGGATGGAGCCCACAGGCAGGGGCTGTTCACAGTTCCTGAGGACAACAATGTTCAGACAGTGCCTTGTGGCAGGGCAGAGGCTAAGAAACAAGGATTTAAGCTGGCACCTGCAGGCATGCCCCTCAGAATGTTCAATGCCTCTCAAAGTGCCAGTGAAACAATGAAGAAACAATGTTGAGCTTCCAAGGAAGATGAAATAAAAACAGGTTTAAAATTGTTTTTGTTTTGTTGGGACAGGAGTCCAGCTTGGTCTGCCTCAACCTCACAATGCTGGGATTACAGGTATGTATCACCATATCTGGCTCCCCAAAACTAGTTTTAATACACAAATATTTTGCGCACTAACATTGGTATGATTTTTTTAAAATTTAGTTTTGCAGGAGTGGGGATTGAATGAGGCCTCTGCATTAAGTTACAACCCCAGCCCTTTCAATTTTGAGCTAAGGTCTTGCTTTAAATTGCCTACATTGCATTCAGACTTGCAATCTTCCTGACTCAGACTTTCAGAGTGCTGGAATTACCAGCGCACAAACTGCTATAATTTTTAAAAACTGGAGGAGAAACCCAAAAGCACCAAGAAGCCCTTGAGGAAATGGTCTAGTAAAGTATCACTCCATCCAGGTGGTGTGTTTTGCTTCCATTAAGCACAACTGATATGCTCAAGAGAAGATAAGTAACAGCACTATATGAACAGAGAAAAACAGACAGTAGAGGAAAGTCTGGGGAGAAGTGTAAAAAACCTTAATACTATCTGTGGGCAAAGGGAATTTTTTTTTTATTGGTACCGAGGATCAAACTCACGACCTCACACTTGCCAGGCAGGTGCTTATGCCACTGAGCTAAATCCCCAGTCCCGGAAATTTTTTATTTATGCAAATCTATTTTTGCATTTTTAGCTTTTTCCAAATGTATATAGAGTGCTTAGTCCCTCAATACCTTCAGTGATTGGAACAGAAGCATACAATGTGGAACCCTCCTTCTTGGGTGAGGCAAACATGGGCACTCTGTTTATCTGCATATGTCCTTTGGCAGTTGTAGGTCTCCTTGTTCCTTCCAGTCTGGACCAGATGGTCCTAGTGCAAAAGACCTGAGGACCCTATCTGAGGCTAAAAGGCATCCAGGCACTTGGCACTTCTCCACTGAACCAGGCCTCAGCCACATCCTTGGCTCAGCCTCCAAACACTCTAACCCCAAGACTACATTAGCCCCTCTGGAAGTCCTTCTTGAAGGGCAGTCTCCTTTCCCTGCTTGTGGCCCACACCCAACTCACCATGGCCATGGCCCTCACACAGAAAAAAGGACCTTAACTGAGGTAGGAGCCAAAGCATTCTGTCAATGACCTGTGCAGCGGCTGAGTATGGTGGCACATGACTCTAATCGTAGCACTTTGAAGGCTGAGGCAGGAGGAGGATGGCCTTTGAGTTCCTTTTTCCTTTTTTCCTGTGGTACTGAGAATCAAACTCACAACCTCCTGCTTGCCAGACTGGTGCTGTGCCACTGAGCTAAATCCCCAAGTCCAGGATTGCCTTTGAGTTTAAGGCCAGCTTGAACTACATAATGAGACCCCATCTCAGAAAAAAAAAAAAGCAGCCCTCAATAAAGCCATACTATCACCCACTTACAGTGGTGGCCCTCTTCCCTCCCAACTCCACATCCCAGCACATGACCCTGCCCTAGTAACCATCCTCTAGCAAGCTATAACTTATTATGCATTTTGCAATGTTTCCTCTTCTCCCCACCCTACTAGGTGGTCAGCTCCACAAGGGCAGGGATTTAAGACAGAAGAATGAAAATATCCACAGTAATCATAGGAAACAGGGAGGCAGATCTTTTGCAAATAGGAAGAAGATCAAG
This sequence comes from Hydrochoerus hydrochaeris, assembly GCA_004027455.1. Classification (NCBI taxonomy): domain Eukaryota; kingdom Metazoa; phylum Chordata; class Mammalia; order Rodentia; family Hydrochaeridae; genus Hydrochoerus; species Hydrochoerus hydrochaeris. Next base: position 23,090 of record PVLA01002073.1, read on the forward strand.
GCATGGAGGACAGGGAAGACATGGGGAAGGTGAGAGGATGTAAAAAGAATGGAAATGTGTTATGTACATGCTCCAAATCCCCACGATGAGTGTAATCAGTATGTACTGCAAACATGTACTAATAAAATTAGAAAAAAGTAGTCACAGGAGATGGGGGTGGGAACTGGACCAATGTTGCCCAAAGAAAAACACTTTGTTAAAAAAAAAAAGACCATCTCATTTGAGAGATACAAATTAAAACAACACTGATATTTCCTACCACCCCAGAAAGAATGGCTATTATCAAGAAATCAATAACAAATGCTGGAGGGACTGTGAGGGAAAATAGAACCCTTCTCCACTGTTGGTAGAAATAAAGACTTGTGCAACCACTGTGGAAATCAGCGTGGAGATTCTTCAAAAAACTAGGGTTGGTGGTCCCATTGGACCCAGCTATTCCACTTCAGGGTTTCTTCCCAAAAGAATTAAAAACATCATACTACAGTGATATATGTGCACCCATGTTTATAGCAGCACTGTTTATAATAGCCAGATCTTGGAAACAACCTAAATGCCCATCAACTGAGGAATAGATAAAAAAAGATACGGTATTTTTATGCAATGGAGAATTACTCAGCCATAAAGAAGGATAAACTGAACACTTTTATAGGTAAATGGATGCAACTTGAAACCATACTCATAAGTGAAATAAACCAGACACACATGTGTAAACATCATATTGTCTCCCTAGTATGAGAAGCTGAAAGAGTAAATAAGATCCAAAATGTACAACACATGTTGTAAAATGGGAGGAATCTTCTAAAAGAAAGAAACTGGGATGAGGGAATGGCAAAAACGAAGGAAAAAGCAAATTATATATATATATATATATATATATATATATATATATATATATGATAGTTAAGATAGTTATACTAATTTGTCTCAGTTCATTGAAAAGAAAGGTTTGTGCTAATATTGTTTGGACAATTAAATGCCAGTATTTTGTACTCTGAGTAATTAAAGATAATAAGCAATGTATTAACCATTGTTACCCTCTTTTTTCTTTTGAAATTTTATTTTTTTCTCCTAAAAAAAAGAGAGACCACCTGAACAAAAACATACAGAAATTACAAATGGCTAGTAACTGAAGAGAAGAAATGAGTCAGGAGTATGACATTTAGTACAGATGGCCTTTGCTTTGTGTATTGCTTTGATTTTTAAAAAGGCAATCCTGCAGTTATTTTATAATTTTTAAAAAAATTTTATTGTCACCCATAATCAGATGGCAGTTGGGTACTAGTCTCCATACTTCATATATTCGTAAAAAAATTAAATGGCTGATAGCTGGTTATATTCTTAAGAAAACACAATTAGACTAATTAATTAATGGTGGCTTCAAGCTTTTCCTTATTAGTGCAAGAAAACTCACCCACCTTTTTACCTTTTTTAATAAACTGGAAGGTTGCCATGAATTTGACTTCACAGTCTGCAGTGACATCCTGACAGTCATTCACATTTACTTCAGAGAACACATTGGTGTATTTTTCAGACAGGAAATGAAAGGCTTGATCATCTTGCAAGGCCCACACCACATAGCTGAGAAATCAACTACTACAAGTTTATCTCCTGCACTATCCAAGGCTTGCTGAAATGTCTCTTTGCTTTCAATCTGCTACAACATTCTGGCTGCTGGGGGCCTGATAAGCTACAGAAGCAAGGATAGAAGTCAGTGGACATAGCTCTATTTTATCACTTTAATGACACTAAAGTTAGAAACGAACGTGTGAAATATTATAAAACCCTAAATATCTGTTTATGAAAAAAGAACATGGCCACATGAAGATATAGGACTTATAAAACAATGAGCAGAGAGGGTTTAGATGCTTTAAAGGCCAGGCCACACAACTGCATGGTATCTTCAAGGGGCCATGACCTGGATCCTATACCTCCACCTAGCCATAGATGGGCAACAGCAAAGACCAACAGCCATGGAAGAACAGAGTTGTAATTTATTTTATTTTATTTTGTTTATTTATTTATTTGTTATCTTTTTGAGATAAGGTCTCACTATGTGGTTCAGGCTGCCCTTGGGCTCACTTTGTAGCCCAAGCTGGTCTTGAACTTGCAGTGATTCTCCCGCCTCAGCCTTCCAAGTGCTGGGATTACAGAAGTATGCCATCATGCCCAGCTTAAAGCGTGCAGTGTAATATTCACCTAGAGACACATGTTTTTAATAGTTGTTTTTACTTCTATAAGAAAAAAGGCACAGCTGTCTTCATTTAAACAGAAAAATTCATCCTTACATTCATTCACTCAAGAGCCTACTTCAAGGAAAGGAGAAGCTGCTTCCAGATTGCAGCACTGGCTAGGTGACGGTTTAGTCCTGCAGTTTGCGCTCACATTTCTTCTCCAGATCTGCCATTTCCTTCAGGACCAAAGCAACATTGTATCGCAGCTCCTGGAACTTGGCTATAGGGACCTCAAAACGGTATGCTGACCCATCTGAAAGCTTGAGCTGCATCAGGACACTTGGTTGCAGGGATCGGGCCAGGGCACTTGTGGAGATAGCCACATCTACCCGCCACTGAAAGTCAGCAAGGTGGGGCAGCCAGGCCCCCTGCTGCCCAGCCACAGAGTCAAGGAAGGGGCGCTGGGTCCCAAATACCACACTAGACAAGTCTCCAACCAGGTCTTGGGGGATTCCAAGCTCCAGGAGCTGGTCCCTAAAGGCATCAGGTTTCAGGCTAGTGGAGGGCAACCGGAGGGCCTGCTGGAGCAATGTGTGTGTTCCAGCAAGCAGGGCACCCAGCCGCTCCTCTGATAGGTTGGCACTGACACCAAGGCGTTGTACAGCCTCTTGGCAATTCTCCCCCTGAAGGCTGCTGACCACAAGCTTCAGCAATTTTCTGAACATGCTTCTGTCCAGGTCCTCTAGGAGACGGGCCATTGCTGCCACCTGTGGAGGAAGCTGGGCCCCCAAGAAACTGACCCGGCCACTGTGGCTGTCAGCAGGATGATGCAGGTACAGAGCTGCAGCCCCTAAGGCAGACATCACTGCTTCCTCTTCCTTGATCAGCCCAGTAGAAGGTCCCAACCTCAGCTGCCTGGAGGGAGAAGGGAGAGAAAAGGCCAGTGACTCTCACTTCCTTAGGACCTCAAGACTAACAAATGAGGGCTGATGTGCTCCCATGTGAAAGACCAATGAGCGAGGGTGTAACGGGCAATAGGTAGATGCCTCTGGGAAGGGGTAGCAAAGGGGCCTACCTCATATAGCCCAGAGAATGTGATACCTGAGACGAGCAGGAGTTAACAGAGGCGTGAGCAGGGAAAAAGACCACGGGTAAGTCCTCTAAGTAACAGATGTACAACGGGAAGGTGGTGGTGTGTCCAGGACACGGCCCCACACTCAGAACCCTCGCAGAATCTCTCAAGAGTTAATCATTCACACCTTATAGATATGGAAATCAAACCTTCAATGCAAATGGCCAGCCAAGAACGAGAGCCCAAAAGCCCCGGCGCTCACAGACTTGTGCAGTCTCTGCAGCGAAGGGGCCAGGCTACAGGAGTACACGCGCGGCGGTGTTGAAACAGGCTGTGAAATTACCAGAGGGACCACGCAGCATCCCCGGGACGGGGGCGAAGTGGCTGACAGACCAGTGCCGGGAGAGGGGCAGACAGCGAGGATCACAGCACAGACCTCAGGAGGCCTAACCAGGGTCCCCAGGACCCGCTCTGACCTCCGCCACCTCACTCCGTTACCTGGCTAGGTCTTTTTGCCCAGGAGGACAGCCCCACCACCCCTTAACCCCCAAAACCCCACAACCCCCGCACCTAGAGCAAGCGGTCCTCGGCTGCACCGCGACTGCCGGAAGTGGACTCTAGCAGGGGAAGCAAGCCAGAGCCACTTCCGATCCGCTCTAGGAACACTGGAGGTCCCTCCTCAGTGGTACGCGGTCCCAGCCCCGGGTCAGAACGTGGCCGGATCTCTGTGGGTTTCCTGGTCGCCCAATCCTCTGACACTTAAAAAATATTTTTAAGGAAAAAAGAGTATCGGAAGCGCTTTTGTTTCGGCTTCCGAGGCAGAAGCAGCGACTGTGCCCGACTCGAATGCGACTGATGCCGCGGTTGGCAAACCTGACAAAAGGATGGAATTTCAACTAGCTGAGTTTAAAGATCCGAATTGAGGTTGACCGGGGTGACTCGGAGGTCAACATCCACCCCAGCCTCTTCCGCGCTTGGTTAGGCGCTGCAGTCTTCTCCGTGTCTCTGAATGATAACTGGGCTCCTGAGGTTGACCCCGTTCTCATTTGACCTACTTTGCTGGTCCCAGTTAGAAGCTAAGGGAGGGGGGAAAAAATCTAAGGGCAAAACGATGGCTTACCGTACACTTCAACATATTTCACTGCAGTTTTTAAAAATAGCGTCAGTAGACCCATACTATTGAAATGGGTGAATTATATGGTATAGGTAATATAGTTAAACAAAGCTATTTTTAACTCTATGAAAAGTAGAGAATGCCAATTAACTAAGTAAAAGATTGAAATAGATATTTCATCAAGAGTGATATAAAATAGCTAACAAGCATATGAGATGTTCAATATCCTTTGTGTTAGAGGAACAGAAGCTGAAGTTACAGGAGGATGCCATTTCATTATAAGACTTATAATAAACCAAATGAGGTGCCCCGTGCCTGTAATCCCAGCACTCACAATGCTAAGACAAAAGGAACTCCATGAGTTCGAGGCCAGCCTGGGCTACACAGTAAGATCCTTCTCAAAATAAAAATAAAAATAAAATCCAGGCGTGGTGGCACACACCTGTAATCCCAGGATCACTGCAAGTTTGAGACCAGCCTGGGCTACATAGTAAGTTCAAATTCAGCCAAGACTACATAGTGAGACCCTGTCTCAAAAAAAAAAAAGTATATATATATATATATATATATATATATATATATATATATATACAGAGAGAGAGAGAGAGAGAGAGAAAGGAACGGAAACTTGGTGCTCTCAGAAGATTATGGATTTAAACCAATAAATGTAGATCTCCAAAGTGATGCTGCTCTGCAGGTGGACATTTCTAATGCTCTTAGTGAGAAGGATAAAGTAAAACTCACTGTTCGCATAAAGAGTTAATTGTCCAATTTTAAACAAAATGAGTTTTCTGTTGTTCAACAACATGAAAAATTATCTGGGTTAATGATGTCTTTGTTGAAAATTAAGGCTATGCAGGTTATATCATCCTGCCAGCACCATCAAGAACTGGTTTTGATGCTTCAAGGAAAAAGCTACAGAAGCTTGGAGAAGGGTCAATGACAAAGGAAGAATTCACAAAGATGAAAAAAGAACTGGAAGTGAATATTTGGCAACATTCAAGAAGACAGATATTGTGTTCCTGACTTGTGTGGAAACACATGCTAGTTGAGAAAAGATTTAAATTTCTGTGTCTTCTTGGAATAAAAGGAAAGTTTGAGTGTTCAATAAAAAAGTTAAAAATAGAAACTTAAAGATTTCTTGAAAAGCATAGTCAAATCAGCAGATGGAGCTATTGTTTTAGGAGTTCAGAATATAGATGATTTCTTACAGCATTCCTTTTAAAATATTGTGATCAGGGCTGGGGATTTAGCTCAGTGGCACAAGCGCCTGCCTGGCAAGTGCGAGGTCATGAGTTCAGTCCCCTGTGCCAAAAGAAAAAAAAAGTTTAGATGACGTGATTATTGTAATCACGTTAAGGATGTATCTGTTAAATCTGATAGAATGACAAGAATATGCCATAAAAGTGATACAGGGCTGGGAACATAGTTCAGTGGCACGGTGCATGCCTGGCAAGTCCAAAGCCCTGAGTTTAATTCTTGGTACCAAAAAGTGCTGCAGATGATCACAATAGAGTTGGTCCTTTGTGATATGCATTAGAAACTCAGGATTCTACAGAAATATGCAAGTCTTCTCTCAAAATTTCAGAACTGTTTATCAAAACAAGAAACACAGAAGCACAAGTGTCTCCTAATGAAGACCTAAAACTTTCTGACCTTTTAGGGTTTTACTTAGGGAATATCAAGCAGCTCAGGTTCTCCTCTATCAAAGGTGTCCATCACTGGTGGATTATGCTAATGAAGCACTGGGTAAAGCAAGTATAAAACATTAAGATGGTCTGTAGGCTGAAACTACCCAGAAATTTGGCTGTGAGAGGTTTGAAAAAAATATCTGAATCTGCAAAACAAGAACTTAACTTACAGATTTTAAGACAGAGTTTCTACATTAAAAAAAAATTATTGGAACTCACAGAATTAGAAGCCAGCAAAGGGTAACCTCCAGGTGCTTCAGAAGTGCCTGGCAGCATTGAATAGAGACATATAAGCCAGGAAGGGCTGCCTGTCTTCAGAAGTAATTTTTGTTTTCTTAATATGTTAAGTATTTGTGCTTGCAGGAAACAAACAAAACTGACAAAATGTATCTGCTTTTCTTCTGAGAAGCAGCTGAGAAGTACTGTACACAGGCAGTGCAACTCTATATGGTGACACTAAGTCATATTCCCTAGACTGTGTCTGTCACCTGCACCTCTCTTACTAAGAAGCCCAATGTCCAGTCTTAACCTCTAGAAGTTGGTTTATTTCAAAATAGTATTCCTTATAGCTGTTAATTTATTTCCCTTTAAATATTTTTTGAAGATTAAATCTTTTCAAAATACATTTATTCAAACAAGGTAAAGATGGCCTTTCTTGCTCCCTGTGAACCAGCGCCATACCACCACTACCAGGGAACAACCAGACCCAACCTTTTCCTGTGAGTCAGTGCCATTTGCAAACTGCAGGGGAAAGAGAACCAGAAGTCACCAAGAAGCAAGACCTCCCTTCGAACCAGTGCCATGTGCAGGCCACCACTTGGGGGAAAGCCAGACATCCAGCCCCTTCTGATACATAGGCTGGGAAACAAAAAGAGCCAACATCCCCCTACCCCAGTAAGCGACCAGCTGATCCAGAGAAACACAGGCTGAGATGATAACTATTCAGGTTAAATGCAATTTGATGCTGTGGTGTTTGGTGTTTCACTGACTTTGCAGGTCTAGGTCCTGTGGTCTGATCATCTATTCAGAAAATAAAGGTACATAGTGTGGCATCTAGTGAGGATGTCTTTCTGAAGGTGGTAGCTATTGTTAATTCACTATTATCTCTTTTTGAAGTCCTGTATCATTTTCATTGTTTTGTTGGGTTGGGTTTTGTTTGATTTAGTTATATCTAATGGCATAGGCAGCTATTTCAAAGATAGCGAGATATATTATGGCAGCCATTTTGGATTTACTATTTCTTGTTTTGAAGTCTTTTGAAGTGCATTCATTGTTTTGTTTTTATTGGTTCTTTTCTGTTCTGTTTTGTTTGATTTTTACTTTGTCTAAAGATATCTGCAGCTATTTTGAATACAACAGGAGGCATTATGACATTGTTGATTTCCTACTATTCTGAAGTCCTGCATCACACAGGACTTATTTTACAGAGAGTAAAAAAAAGGGGACAGAATAAAGCAGATCACAACAGAACAATGCAAGCAACACAGCACTTCACAACAAGACAATTGGATATCAACAGTAGCTACCATAATATCTCTTTCTTAGAAGTAGTTGAGCATAGTTTCACACAATAATATCAAACATAACAAAATAGAATAACAACATTTAAGAGAATGAAACTATTACAAGGCATTCAGAACCAAATAACAGAAGATGAACAATGGCTACTATAATAGCTCATTTTCTATAAAAAATTGTTTATACTATCATACATACTAAAATCCAATAAGACACAACATGATAGAACCAATGGAAATAGAAGAACAAAAGCATGGTAGGACTTCAAAGCAAGATAATATTAAATCAGCAATGGCAGCCATAATGTCTTGTTTTCTTCAAAGTAGCTGTTCATACCATCACACATAATAAGGTCAAGCAAAACAGAGTAAAATCATTCCAACCAATGAATGAAAACATTAAAAGGCTTCAATGAAATATAATGGGGAACCATGATTACTATAGAATCTTATGTACTCTTACCATTTCTTACACTAGGGAGACTATACAGTAGTTATACATGTGAGTTTGATTTATTTCGCTTATGAGTATGGTCTCAAGTTGCATCCATTTATTTATAAATATCTCAATGTGATCATTCTTAATAGCTGAGTAGTACTCCATTGTATAAAAGTACCACAATTTTTTATACATTCCTCAGTTGATGGACACTTAGGTTGTTTCCAAGATCTGGCTATTACAAATTGTGCTGCTATAAACATGGGTGCACATATATCACTGTGGTATGATGTTTTTAGTTCTTCTGGGAATATGCCTAGAATGGAATAGTTGAGTCAAATGGGACTTCCAATCCCAGCTTTCTGAGGAATCTCCAGACTGACCTCCACAGTGGTTGCACCAGTCTACACTCCCACCAACAGTGCAGAAGAGTTCCTTTTTCCCCACAGCCTCTCCAGCATTTGTTGTTGGTAGTTTTGTTGATCCTGGCCAACAGTGAGATGGAATCTCAGTGTGGTTTTAATTTGCACTTCTTTAATGACCAATGATGATGAACATTTTTTCATGTATTTATTTGCCATTCATATTTCTTCATCTGAGAACTGTGTTCATCTCAGATGCCCATTTTTGGATTGGGTCTTTGAATTTCAGGGGTCTGATTTTTTTTTTAATTCTTTATAAGTTCTAGACAGAAGTCCTTTGTCTGAAGGACAGTTCACTAAGACTTTTTTCCCAATTTGTGGGTTTTCTTTTCAAAATGCTGGAGATTTCTTTTGACATGCAGAAACTTTAATAAGATGTGATTCCAGTTATTGATTCTGGGAAGTATTTCCCATGCAGTTTAGTTCTGGTTCATGAATTCTCTACCTACCCCTATGTTTTCAAGATTTTTACCTACTTTGTCTTCCAACAGATTTAGTGTTTCTGTTTTAATATTTAGATCTTTGATCCATTTAGATTTTAGTTTAGTACATGGTGATAGGCATGGGTCTAATTTTAGTTTTTGGCATATGGATAGCCAGTTTTTCCAGCACCATTTATTAAAGAGACTATCGTTGTTCCAGTGAATATTTTTGGCCCCTTTATCAAAGATAAGGTAGTTGAGTGTGTTTGTAGTTGTGGTTGTATCTTGTAGTCTATTCCACTGATCTTTAGATCTGTTTTTATTCCAGTACCATGTTGATTTTATTACAGTAGCTTTGTAGTATAACTTCAGATCAGGGATTGTGATGCCTCCTGCCTTGGCTTTGCTGCTTAGAATTGCCTTTGCTATTCTAGGTCTCTTTTGGTTCCAGATGAATTTTAGGAGTGATTTCTCTAAATCTATGAGGTATGTTAGTGGTATTTTCATTGGGATTGCATTAAATCTGTATAACAATTTTGGGAGAATGGCCATTTTCACAATATTTATTCTTCCTATCCATGAACAAGGGATGTCTTTCCATTTTCTGAAGTCCTCTTCAATTTCTTTTTCAGGGTGTTATAATTTTCCCTGTATAGCTCTTTTACTTCTTTTGTTAGATTAATTCCTAAGTATTTCATTTTTTTGGATGCTAGGGTGAAGGGTGTGGCTTCTCTTATTTCTCTCTCAGTGATTTTGTGTATAGGAATGCTATTGATTTTTGAGTATTGACTTTATATCTGGCTACATTGCTGAATTTATTTATTATAACTAGGAGTCTTTCAATGGAGTTTTGGGGGTCTTCTATGTAGAGTATCATGTCGTTGGCAAATAATGATAGTTTAACTTCCTCTTTTTATATCTTTACTTCTTTTATTTCTTTCTCTTGTCTAATTGCTCTGGCTAGTACTGCCAGCACTGTGTTGAATAGGAGTGGTGATAAAGGACATCCTTGTCTTGTGCCTGATTTTTTTTTTATCGGTACCAGGGATCAAACTCACAACCGCACACTTACAAGGCAGGTGCTAATGCTGCTGAGCTAAATCCCCAGCCCCTAACTTGTGCCTGATTTTAAGGTAAAGGATTTCAGTTTTTGGCCATTTAATATGATGCTGGCTATTGGCTTGTCATAGGTGGTCTTTATCATATTGAGGTAGAGACCATCTATTCCAGTTCTCTGTAAAGTTCTTATCATTAATGGATGTTGAATCTTATCAAAAGCTTCTTCTGCATCTGTAGAAATGATCATGTGATTCTTACTTTTGGCTCTATTGATATAGTGGATTACATTTATTGATTTATGTGTGTTAAACCATCCCTGCATGCCTGGGATGAATCCCACTTGGTCATGGTGTATAATCTTCTTGATGATTTGTTGCATCCTGTTTGCCAATAATTTATTGAGAATTTTTGCATCTATGTTAATTAGTGAGATTGGCCTGTAGTTCTCTTTTTTAATTGGATATTTCTCAGGTTTTGGTACTAGAGTAATATTTGCTTCCAGGAATGAGGAAGAATTGCTTCCCTTTCAATTTCATTGAACAGTTTGAGGAGTGTCAGCATTAAGTCTTCTTTGTATTTCTTGTAGAATTCCGTCTGGGCCTGGGCTCTTCTTTATTGGTAAGGACTTAATTACATGTTCAATTTCATTAATAGAAATTGGGTTATTCAGCAGTTTTACTTCTTCTTGATCCAGCTTTGGTGGTTCATATGTTTCTAGGTATCAATCTGTCCATTTCTTCTGTGTTATCGAACCTATGAGAGTAGAGGTTTTTGAAATAGTTGTTGATGATCTTCTGTATTTCCACAGAGTCAGTAGTGATTTCAACTTTTTCATTCTGTATTGCATGAATTTGAGTCCTTTTCTTTTTAAAATTAAGTTGGCTAGGGGCTTATCAATTTTATTTATTCTTTCAAAGAACCAACTGTTTGATTCATTGATTCTTTGTATTGTTTTCTTAGTCTTTATTGCATTAATTTCTGCTCTGATCCTTATAATTTTTTCCCTTCTTTTGGCTTTGGGCTTGGCTTGCTCTTTTTTTTCTAAATGTTTGGGGTGTAGTATCAGGTTGTTTATTTGTGTTTGTTTTGTTTTACTAATGTAGGAACTCAGTGCAATGAATTTTCCTCTGAGGACTGCTTTCATTGCATTCCACAGATTCCAGTAAGTTGTATTTGTATTTTCATTTGCTTGTAGATATTGTTTAATTTCTTCTTTAATTTCCTCTGTGACCCATTGATAGTTCAAGAGTGTATTATTCAATTTCCATATGTTTGTGAAGTTTATGCAGTTTCTTTTATCATTAATTTCTAGTTTCATGGCACTGTGATGCGATAGCATGCATGGAATAATTTCAATTTTTTTGCATTTACTTACATATGTTCTGTGGGCTAGTATATGGCCTATTTTAGAGAATGTCCCATGTACTGCTTAGAAGAATGTATGTTCTGATGCTGTTGGATGGAACATTCTGTATACATCTATCAAGTCCATTTGTTCACAGGTGTGATTCAGTTTGTTATTTCTTGCTGATTTTTTGTCTAATTGATCTGTCCCTTTGTGTCAATGGCGCATTAAGGTCTCCTGTTTTAATTGTGTTATAGTTTATTTGATTTTTCATTTCTGTTAATACTTGTTTTGTATAGCTGGGTGCTCTGGTATTTGGTGCATATATATTTAACATTGTTATCTCTTCCTGTTGAAGTTTTCCCCTAACTAGTATGTAGTGACATTCTTTATCTCTTTGGACCTTTCTTGGTTTGAAATTTACATTGTCTACAAACAGAATAGCTACCCCCACTTTTTTTTGAGTTCCTGTTGCATGAAGTATTGTTTTCCATCCTTGGACTTTCAGTCTATGAATTTCCTTTTGGGTTAGATGGGTTTCTTGTAGACAGCATATGGTTGGATGTTGTTTCTTGATCCATTCTGCCAGTCTGTTTCTTTTAATTGTTGAATTGAGGCCATTTACATTTATGGTTATAACTGTTATATATCATTTTATTGTTGACATGTTATCTTTCTGCTGTTGTATCTTTACCTTTCCATTCTATTTAATTATCTGTCTTGGTTAGTGGTTTTTTCTTATGTGTATCTAGAATGTCTTTGAGTATTCTTTGAAGATTTGGCTTGGTGATCATGAAGTTCTTCAGCTGTTCTTTGTCATGAAAGTATCTTATTTCTCCATCCATTTTGAAGGACAGTTTTGCAGGGTACATCAGTCTGGGTTGGAAGTCGTTTTCCTTTAGGATCTGAAATATTTCACTCCATGCTCTTCTTGACTTCATTGTTTGTGTTGAGAAGTCTGCTGTGATTCTGATAGGTTTTCCTTTATAGGTGATCTGTCTTTTTTCTCTAACAGCTTTTAATATTCTGTTCTTATGTTGGATTTCTGGGATGGTGATTATTATATGTCTGAGTGTAGTTTTATTTTGGTTATGGCTGTTTGGAGTTCTATATGCTTCACTAATCTGTATGTCAGTTTCCATTCTCATGTTTGGGAAATTTCCAGCTATTACTTCTGTAAATAGCCTCTTGATATCATTTGTGTTTTCCCCTTCTTTTTCATTTATCCCTACTAATCTTAGGTTGTTTGCTTTGCATCATCTTGCAACTGTTGAATTGTTATTTCCTGATTCCTTGTTATTTTTAAAAGATCTTTCCTTTCCTGTTCACTAGCTGCAATCTTATCTTCGAGGTGTAAAATTCTATCTTCACTTTCGTTGAGGTGGTTTTGGCAACTTTCAATAGAATTTTTGATTTCCTGTAAATCTCTTTGAATCTGCTTCATATATTCTGTTTGTTTCTTATACTGTTTATTCAGGGATTCTATCTATTTGCTTTGTTCCTCTAATTTTTTAGCTGTGTCTTATTTAGATGTGTTCACTATTTCTTTCACTACTTTTATCATTTCTTCTTTTACCCGGTAGATTATTTCTGATTTGAATTCCTTCATAGCTTCCCATACTTGCTTCTTTATTTCAGGTATTTCAGGTGTATGACTAGTATTTTCTTCTATGTATGTGGCTCCAGGCTTTCTTGAGATGGGCTGGAGGTTTGAGATTGCATTTTGGTCTTTCTTTTTGTCATTTTCCTATGTTTCCGTGTTTTGAGTGATATTCCAAAACTTTCCCTGGGCATGTTGGAAATCATCTCCTGCACCCTCGGCTCCCAGGACTAATGGGCCTTGGCTCCCCTAGTTGAATGAAGGTCGCTGGGCCTTGTCCACTCAAGCCCGAGAAACCTCTCCAGGCTAGTCCAGTGTCCTAGGAGACTGGGCAGGCACCTAAGCACTGGGAGTAATGTCCCAAACTTTCCATGGCCAGTGCCAGCAAGCTGGAACTCACCTCACTGCCATGTGGGCCTAACTCTCCCACTAGTTTGTTTTGATTGGCTTTGTTCTGTTTTATTTTGCTTGGTTTTATTATTTTTTAAATTAAATAATGGATTTTCTTTAATTTTTAAAATTTTGTTTTTAAAAAGTATTATATGCCCTTAGTTCATTTGATGGAGACCACTACAAAGTGGCTCTGAGCAGGATTTTACATTAATCGACTGACTTTCTATATTTACTTGTGAGTCTCCCAGGCCTAGGCCATTTGCTTGGAGAAGGGCAGTGGATTCATAGTAAGTGAACCTCTACTGTTGCAGAAAAATCAGTATCAAACCAAATGGAAGACTCTTTGGACCAAGGAGTTAGAAGGCAACTTTTATTACATTAGTGTGCTGATGGGAATCAGTTCCAAATCACCAGCCACAAGCCAGCTTAAAGTTCAGTCATTGGATAATTGGTTATACGAATTATGCGTTATTGGGGTCAAGGATGTAGTGCAGTGGTGCAGCACCTGCCTGGCAAAAGCAAGGTCCTGAGTTCAATTCCCAGTACCCACAAAAAAAAGTTATGTGTTATTAAGCAAGCTAGTTCTAAATAGATTTCTGGTAAGAAAGGGAAGGGTATTTGAGTGGAGCAAGTAGAGTTAAATGTGACCTTGATTAGGCTAGTATGTCCTGAACATGAAGTCTCTGAAGCAAGTTGGAAGTAATATGCATTTTTCTAAGTAAAAACATAGCCTTGCAACTGGAAACAGTCAGGTTGACCTAGCACATTACCAGGGAGAAACAGCTGGACACAGACAGTCCACACTGACTGACTGTAGCAAGCTAACTATGTGACAAGCAGCAGAAGCACAGTCATAGGCCACTAATTGATTTTTAACTTTGCTATAAAATGTCTGTAGGTTTGCTAATCTATAACTGTGCCCTTATACTCCTGCCTGTTTTTATTGTAGAGGAGATTCTTCCTCAGTCTCTCCAGTTTCTTCAGTACTAAGGAGCTAGTAAGGGAAAGTAACTTTCTAAAGGAATTGATGGTGCATAGTTTCAAAGCATTCACACAGGAAGCATGTCACAATGTGGGTCACACAAGGACCTATAAGAAGAACCACCAAGATGGCCACTAAAGGTCCAAGGATGGCTCCTGTCCATGAGGGGAAAAAAAATCTAAGGATCCCCACTAGGAAGAGTCTCCCATAAGATTTGGAGCCCTATGTGTGAGGCATTTCTCACAGCTGATAGGAGTTTTTTCTTGTTATTCCTTACTTGTTAGCATAGTAGGAGCACTCTTTCTCTAGGAAAATGTAAGTACCTCCATACTGGGCTGTCAGGAAATCTAGGGCTCTTTGACACTGAAGGACAACTACAGCTAAAAATTCTATTTGATCCAGTAGTGTGTTTGTATGTTGGCAAAATCTTCAGCAATTTGAGTAATTGTAAGTATTGTTGTTGGCTCATACCCATAGCTGTAGTACTGAATATCAAACTTCCTCTTATTGCTATTCCCCACTAATATGGGAAATATCATAGGGCCACATTTTTTGACATGACTGATGGGCAGGTGCAGGACCCTGTGTGCTGAATAAACAGAGAGGTCAGGTACCAGAAAAGCAAGTGCTCAAAGACTCATTTTTGTGCTGTCAAATACTTGATGTACCTCATCAGAGCAAACAAAGAAAGGGAGGCTACCAGAGAATCTGAGGTGACAGTCAATGTACCTATACAGTCAGTGGAGATATTTTGGCCCTTAATGGAACCCAGGAAGCAGGAAATATTTCCCCATATCATCATAGGATGGGGGTGAAGTAAGCAACTGTCTATTGTGGGATTGGGTCACAACTAGACCCATTAGTATATCCAGCATCAGCCAGAGATCTTTTTCCTTTTGTATAGAGACTGGGAGTCAAGTCCTATAGTTCATCCTCCTGGATGGATTCTTGTGCTGTGTCCCAAAACCATTGCCAGAAAAAAAAAAAAAAAAACATTGCCAGTTTGGCTGCCAACAAGCAATCCAATAAAGAGGCCTGCTGTTGGAGGCATGTGTCCCATCATGTAAGAGTGAGGGCCTGTGCCACTCCATTCCTGTGACAGGATGTCCACATAGCTGTCTTATGATTCCTCACAGGCATGCAGAGCAGAGTACAGTGCTGCCATTTATCAATTCAGCAATACCAGCTCTCAGTTCCCTTTAATAACTGTGACCAAAACCCAAAAGGGTGCTTCTGTTTTCCCTGTTTTTGTCATAGGCCCCAGCAAAATCCATTGTCATCACATTGATGGTTAGGATGAATGGCATGTTAGGGTCAGTGACTCATAGGACTTGCACTTGGACAATAGCCCTCTTTGAATCCTGAAAAGCAGCTTCCATTGCATCTGTTCAGCCCCATGTCTTATACCTTTTGGTCATCTTATATAAAGGGCACAGCAGGGTAGCTAGGTGTGGTACATCCACCAAAAACCCAACAGGCCCATATACAACTGCAATTGGCATATTGTCATGGATCTGGTCTTATCTAACCATATAATACCCAAGAATTTGACAGACAAGCCAGTTCCTTGGACTTTGTCTTTGTCTATGGTACATCCCCTTGCCAGAAAGCTTCCTTCAGACTGCATAGTGCTCTCAAATCTGCAAAAATAGTGATCTCAAATCTGCAAGACAATCTTGTTAATATAATATACATAGAGTGTGGTTTGGCCCAGGAGACCAGGTCCTGGGCCATCAGGCCACAACTCAAAGTTGGGATACACAAATAGACTTGTGGAAACATCTGGAATATCCATTCTCTGCCCTCCCACATGAAGACAAAGTGGTCCTGACTACTAGTGTCAGAGTGAGACTTTATAGTCATTTATTATGACCTGTCTGGCTTCTGCATAGGCCATACTGAAGAGTTCTGTGTAGGCAGTATCATCCCTGCTTTTTTCAGTTTCAAGACAGTTTGTCCCCTTGCTTCATGTCCTCCAGGCAGCTGGTATTGCTTCATGCATACAACTCATGTGGCTTGCAGGAGAGTTAACAATGTGGATGGCTTTGGACTGGTTTTTACCATGCAAATTCACCAGTGGAATTCTCCCTGTACATTGTTGAGCTGAGTACCAGTCAGTATATCCACTCCAGTATGTATTCCGTGACTGGGGAAACAAACATTATACAGGCGTGGGGGTAAGCACTTGATATCCAAAGTCACCTGGATCTTCTGGACCGTGATGTAGTGGCTTTTATATCCTTTTATGTATGCAGTAGATCCTATAAAACAGTCTGGGTTGTCATACATTAGCATTGACTCAGCTCTGGTATCCATCAACATCAGTACATATTGCACAGTAAATAGGAAATTTTGGGGGACCAGGAAGTAGTCAATTTTATGTGTGGCCTCTGGTTTCTTGGGATCCCCAAGACCCAAATAGCATGACCTGCCTCCAAAACAGGGTAAAAGGAGGCCAGTGTCATTTCTTTTAGTTTCATCGGGGCTGCTTTGGCCTTTTGGCCCTTGCCCATTGACCAGTATTGCTGCTCAGGGTGCCTCCACAAAATCAGCAACATATCCAAGGCTGCCCATTTAACTTATATGTGGCTAGACTGGCAGCGAGCAGGTCCATCCTGATCTAGCATCGAACAAACTTCAGTGGCCCCTTAGCCTGTCCTTAGGGAGACAGCCCTGTTCACCAGGAATCCCCCCCCATTTTTTTGTACTGGGAATAAAGCTCAGGACCTTGTGCCACTGAGCTATATCCCTGGCTATTTTTTGTTTTTGTTTTTGCCAGTACTGCTTTTATAGGTCTTTCCTTACCATAGCATTTTTTTGTTTTTTTTAAAAAAATTTATTTAAAGAGAGGGAAAAATAAAGCAAAACAGAAAAAAAGGGTAGAAACAATACAGAATTTTAAAACAATGAACAGTAAGAAATCACTAGTTGATACATTACATATTGTCTTCTTGGATGTAGTTGTTCAAGTTACAAAATTAAAGCATACAAAGTGGACATTCAAACAGTGAGGCTGCAGACAGTTCTGTTCTCTGATCCAACAAAAACTTAGCAACATAACTATCAATCCTACACACTTAAATATACATGCAGTTATTTCCTTTAGAGCACTTACTTTTCCTCCTCTTGTTTTTAAGTCCATTATCTGTTTAGTTATATCATGTTTCAGGTTGCTCAATACCTTACTTAACTGTTTTGTTGTTGTTATTTACTTTTTAAAATTTTTTTCTTATTTAGTAGTATTTTTTTATTTTATTTATTTATTTTATTTTGACGGTAGTAAAATATAGCAGAACAAGACAGGACATAGCCAACTGAGGCAGTGCAGTAAAACTGGTACAGAACCTCACAGCAGATTACTGGGATAACAGCAATAGGTACAATAGTACATCTGGTTTTCTTCACAATAGTTTTTCCTTCAATCAAATAGAGCAATAGTGAAGGAAATACCAAAATTATAAAAACAGAATATTGAATAGAGCAATACCATTGATCAGAACAGAGCAAAACAGAGACAAAAATATTTGCCTTCAAAGAGATGGCAGAAGAAAATCCCCCTTATTTGCTATATTGCCTATAGTCAAACTTCCAAGACATGCTCAGATCTCTGGCTCTCACTTGCTAGCGTGGCAAAGTGTTGTTTGATTTTTAACCCATGCCCCAGTAGGCTCACAGCTGCCCACCAGAGGGGTGAATTGGCTGCCCATTTTCCCACCACCTCAAGGTCCAACATGGCACGTTGCAGGTCTCAGGAAATGCTGATATGGTTCTTGCCCTGGGGTGGCCGTGGCTTGCCAGGCCACAGCCACTTAACAGAGTGGCATGCTGGCAGCTGCCTATTTTCCCAGTGCCCCAAGGTCCAACCTGGCCAGTATTTTATTTTTATATCTTTCAGCCTGGCCAAGGCATCAATGGCATTGTTGATCAGATGATGTGTAAAAGGGACTAGAAGAGCCGGGTGTGGTGGCTCATGCCTGTAATCCCAGCACTTGGAAGCCTGAGGTAGGAGGATCATTGCGAGTTTGAGACCAGCCTGAGCTACAAAGTGAGCTCAAGGCCTGCCTGAACTGCATATCGAGACCCTGTCTCAAAAAGACAAAAAAGGGGGGGGGACTAGAAGGGCTGTTACTGACCCAAATATGCCAACCATCTTGCTTGCCAGGATCATGTCCTTCATGCATGTCATTAGCAGTTTCTCATTTGGGCTACCATACTGCAATACAAACATCATCTGCCACATGCCCATGTCATGTAGCACAGTTATCAAGTCTAGATAGTGATTTGCTCTGGCAGGTCACCTGGATTCTCCCAAACCAGGTGAGCTGCTGCCATCAACCAATTTGTCACAGTCTGATTACCTGCTTGTGGGGCTGTCCTCTGCACATCTGCAGAACCCATCTCATAGAGGGGATGCTGGCTACATTGGCTATTCGGGACACCTACTGTGGGCTTAACTGCATGTTATCAGCCCCATCATCTTACAGTCATAGCAGTTACGCAGGCACTATTTCATCTACTTTCTGTTTTAACTGTTTTTTAAAGCTTGTAAGACATCCTCAGACTCCAAACAGACTGTTGCTCGGTCCTTTAAGGCCTTTCAAGCTGCTAAGAAGATGGCTACAGGTGACCATGATGAGGATAGGGTCACTGATCAATCATTCCCTGGGGTTTTTCCTCACCTTTTTGCACTGTTTTCCTAACTACCATAGGACCATTCATTTTAGTGTTCCAAAATCAATTTGTTTGCCTCCTTGATTAAGAGGGTGGTTGCAGCAAGTGCCCACAAATGGGGGGGACCATTATCTGAGTCCAATGTTGGGAAAGCATATAGAAGCTAGACAAGTCCAAAAGAATGAAGGCAATCACAGGGCATTGGAAGCTCAAAGATCTTGAACTAGCTTTATAGGCAGGAGAAGTATATTTTAGCACTTTGACAGTCTATTATTATGGTGACCAACTATGTATCACACTGACTCCTCATTTTTAGAGACAAGAGCAGTTGGATCTGAAACAGGAAATATTACCTGGGCAACTGACAAATTGAAGTATACTGATTGGGGCATTTTTTTATTTCTCTTATATTGGGGACCTGGCCAAGATCCCAAATCTGCCAAATGAGTGTATGGTGAAGGCTTAAATAAATCAGACAAGTGGTATGATTTTAGGGCTCCAGGAAGATCAAACCTCTGCAGAGTTCAAGACTCTGGGGGCTAAGACAAAGAGCTTCTCTGGGCTGCCCATATTTATTACATTTTCAAACAAAGAGAGGGACACTGAGGAAAGCTCAGGAAATGAGCAAGACTTTGGGAATGACTTCTCCAAGTAGTAAATTATGCCAATTTAGGAGAAGCATCTTATCTCCATGATGACATTTATGGTGAGAGTGAGACTGCAGGAGGGAGATGCCTGCGGTGGCAGTGTCTACTTACTTAATTGGAGTTGGAGTCAGATGTCTTCAGCTATGACCTTGTCTTGCCCTTTGAGGTATCTCTGGCCACTACAGGGCTCAGCCAGGACCAGTGATTCATAGAAGTTCACTTACTAAGAATCAGCTCCCATCACCAGGCAAGGGGCTGAGACCCTTGACAGACTCACAGATTAACATAGAAAGCTGATTAGTTAATTTTAAACCCTGCTCAGAGCTTCTCTGTAGTGGTCTCCAACACTCTTAGCTTAGTCACTTTTAGTTTGGCCAAGTTCTAAACTTTAGTTGTTGAACACTCAGAAGAGAAAAATTAGTGGCATTAGTATTATAATGGGTTTAATTATTACATCCAATCTATTTTTTTTTTGGTGAGTACTAGAAATTGAACTCAGAACCTTGCACCTGTCAGGCAGGTGCCGTGCCACTGAGCTATATCCCCGGCCCATAATTATTATGATTTTATCTAAATATCAAGCATTTTGAAATATAAAGTATAGCAAAAGACTGTTATTTCTTATCAATTATAGTTGTCCTAGTAGTTGAATCCTTGTAGAATGTTAACAAATAGCAGTTACGGTTTTACAAAGAAAACCTGAGATTAGACATCATGCATAATATTTCAGCATGCCAATCATGACCTTATTTTTTAAAACATATTTAAATGTCCATCTTAGTATTGAGTAGAGTAACACACAGCATACATAACATATAAGTTTTTAAAAGGCTATTATTTGAAGGTAATCTCATGTTGATTTGACTATTTCCTTCATGGGGGTTTTAGAAGGAACAACATGAGCTCCATCAAATTAACAATTGACCATACATATATTTTGTTTTAATAAACTACTTCCACAAGTTTTCCTTGACATATGTAAGCTTTCTAGTCTTGTCATTATCTCTTTTTATTTCTTTAACAAAACAAGATTTTCATCATACAGAATCCTCTCATACTAAAAATATATCTCTTATGTTTATAGCCTTCTTAATATTTTTTCTCCCATTTATTATAACCTTCTACAACAAACTTGACTGTATCTGCTTTAATTCTAGTGTCACCTTTCTTCTCTCACATAGTAAACTTGACCAACTGCCATCAGACCCCTGAGTGACCTTGAATTGGTGTTTTTATTGTAAAACAAGAGTAAAGAGCAACCTAACCCTGTAAATTCAACACTTTGTAATGTACAAGAAATGCTGCATACACATCAACACAAACTGAAAATCAAAGTATATTTACCAATTAGTTAAAATTCATAATTTGGTTTCCCCTATAAAGCTTCCTTAGGTTTGATAGGACTTTGGTTATTCACTCCAGGCTGGAATTGCTCCAGCTTTCAGATGCCAGGCTGGTGATGACAAGCAAGGGCTGGCTTTTGGGCCCCTGAAATCAAGAGGAGAGCTTGGGGTCTCTGAAATGAAAAGACAATTCCTGTTCTGTCCCTTTAATCTTGGTATGTACAGCTGGGCCCAAGTCTTTTGGCTTTGTGTCTTCATTATAGTTCAGCCATTTGGCCAGATGGCTTTTCAGATGTTATGTTTTATTTGCTCTCTTTTTTATTCATCTATCTCCATCATGCCACCTTGTATATTCTGCTATATTAAAGCTAAGCTGCTTTTTCATGTCTTTACCCATTATGGTACAAATAATTTTTTTCAATTACTTTTGTTTTCAGACTGATTAAACTGCTCTTTTCCAGAAGATTCCAGGTGACCTTGGACTCATGCATTTTATTATATATATATATATATATATATATATATATATATGCACATATCCATACATGGGCACACAGAAGTATGTAAATCAATAAATGTAATGCATCACTGTTATTGTTCACTTCTAAAATGGTCCCCAAAGCCTTATGTGTTTAGAAGGTGATTGGGTTGTAAAGGCATTATAATTGACATGCTGTTAGTAGGCAGCGTCTTTTCAGAAGAGATTGGGTTACTGGAGATGTGACCTAGAAGGGTATTTTTTTCCTTTCTGCTTCTCCCTGACTCTCCTCTGCTTCCCATTCCTTATGCGGTGAAGGAGCCACCTCTGCTGTGCCTGTATGCCATTCCGCATAAGAAACCAGTCTGCTAGGGGTGCCTAACCAGAGCAGGACAATGGAGAATAAAAGACACGTAGATAATTTAAAAGAAGGGCCAATCCCTGCTATCAGAAAAAAAGGGGGAGCCAGGGCCTCTTGCCTCAAATGGAGAAAGAGCCCTGACCATTTGGTGCACCTTACTTTTATTTCCTTAGATAGGGAAGGAAGCAATTAGGCTACTCGAAGATTCATCTGCCTCCTTTTGCCTATAGTATATCCCCAGGTAAACAGCCATACCCCAGCTGTGCTGACTCTTCCCTGGAACTTGCAATGTGCAAGTATGCATGCATAATATCAAAGGAGAACACCTTGCTGTTTTTCCCCTTGGTGCTCACAGAGAAGGTCAGTTAGGGCTCAATCATGATCTGGTCCCCTACAATCTGTCCTGCCTTGAAGCCAGAAAACTATGGGGTAAAACCTCTACAAACTATGAGCCAAAATAAACCATACCTTCCTTAAGTTCTCACTGTCACTGTCTCAGTGGTAAGAAAAGTGACTAAGAAGACCACATAAATAGAAAGAAGGATTAAAATGAAAAGATTATCTTAGTAGACAAAGAAAAGTCTTTGACAAAATTCAACACCATTCATGTTAAAAAAAAAACCTGAAGAAGATAGATCTAAAAGGATCATTCCTCAAAGTATAAAAACCATATATATCTAATCCATACCAAACATAATGCTGAATAGGGAAAAACTGAAAGCATTTCCTCTATAGTCTCAACTCTCCACTCCTATTCAATATTTTAGCCAGGGCAATTATGGAAGAAAAAGACAAGATACAAAGAGGAAAAGAAGAAATCAAATTAACTCTGCTTGCCATCAAAATGATCTTTTACACAGAAGACCCTAAAATCTCTACCAAAACAGTCTTAGATATGATTAAAAAAAAAGACTCAGCAAAGTGGCAGAATACAAAATTAGCCCACAAAAATCAATAGCTTTCCTTCATATCAATAATGAACCCATCAAGAAAAAAATCATGAAAACAAATACATTCACAATAGCTCAAGTAAGAAAAATATCTGAGAATCAACCTAACAAGGAAGGTGAAAGAACTCTATAAAGAAAATTACAAGAATAGTGAAGAAAGAAATTGAAGATATTAGAAAATGGGAAAAAATCCTTTATTTGTACATTAGCAGAACTAATATTTTTAAAATGGCCAAATTTCCAAACCAATCTGTAGATGCCAATAACATTCTTCACAGAATTAGAAAAAAATGTAGATACCTGTTAGTACCTACAGGCAAGCCCTGCTGGTGTTTTATCAGGTAAAGATGGCAGTACCCTGCTACCTCAAATACTGCCAGGACATAGACTCCAATAGGCCCCTGAAGTAAGACCTACTGCTGAGGAGATGGCAGCCAATGCAGTATTTACAGCCTCTTGCTACCAATATGAAGAAAAGCTTGGATAGTTTGCAGAATTTTCTCAGCAATTCTGACTCCAGGTATAGCCATGAACTCATGCCTGTCTTCCACTACTACCCTGCTGACTTTTTAAAAAAATTTCTATGCATCTCAGCCTGGTCCAGAACAGCTGGAAGGGTACAATGGAAAGTCTCTAGTCCTGCTTCTACAGAACTGTTGTGAAATGCAAGTCAGAAGGATGTCATCTAGCAGCTACAGGACAGCCAGACCACCCAGGACATTCTGTCCAACTTCAAGCTTCATACATTCCTGGATAACAAGTATGTCTCCAGGAAGACAGTTACAATTACCTAATCTACTGTCTCCAAAGTGACAACATTGCATTGTTCAAGCTCCTTACTTTATATATTTACTTGATTGTGAAGCCAACTGAGGGAAGAGACTCCAGCTCTCCACCACTGGCAGCTTCTCCTGCAGTGAGAGCAGCAGTCTGCAGCCCCTAGAGGTGCTCATTCCCATTCTACAGAACAAGGCTACCCCTGAGGTCTTTCAGGAGACTATCAAGCATGTCAAGGGTGGGTCCCCTCCCTCACAACCATCTGCTTCTGTATCTTCCACAGCATGGAGCAGTTGCCAAACCCTGCAGAAACTGACCTAATAGAAAGATGCTGCTGGGTTTGCAATTCCTGCATAAAACTCTAGAGTCTGTGGTGCAAGAAGTTGAAGTCAGAGCCTATCCACTTGGTTTGTGATACAGTGGAGGAAGAGGAAGCCAGCAGGCACAGACATAAAGATCCTGCTAGGATACTGTGGACCAATGTAGAACACATAGATCCTCAAAGACAGCTCAGGGTTCTCTCTTGTCCTAAAGACATCTCCATCCGGTACTTGGATCTATAAAATCTCACCAACACTGTTCTGTACCAAGGACATAGCTACACTGTGTGGGAACTGGACATCAGGTATAAAGCCTGTACTTTGTTAGCAGGTCTCACAACTATACCACCAGGCTGTAGTCCTTTCACTGGAGGTGCTCACTGAGTATACACAGGACAACTGGCCAGTATAGACTAACTGACTCTATTTAGACATGAGGTTGCTAACAAGACTGTCTGGCTGTGGATCACCCAGCAGGGAATTTGGTGAGGCTCTTCACAGGACCAGAGGTTGAAGCTGTGGGATTTGGCCTCCAAGATCCTTTTTAAAAAGCTGAGAGGCCATATATATATAACCAGTTTTGCCTTTTGCCTAGACATCAGCCTGGTGGCCTGTGTCTCCATGGCCAATTTAGATGACTCCTCTGGCAATCTCATAGGCATCTATACTAGACAGACAAGCATTATCCTAAGTGTGTAATTCATGGCCTACAACCTGCTTCTGGTGACTGAAATCACACAGGAGAATCATAAACATTAGTTCTTACCTTGGCTGAATTGGGCTGGACCATGGTGGGAGGCCTCTAGCTGGAGCAGGAACATTCTGAACAAAGCCTTGACAGGCTGTAAAAGAGTACCCCACTCCCATCGAGCTCAGTGTTGCCTGTCATGGGAGGGCAAGGGCATGGTTCAGTGTCCCTTTAGACTCCAGATGAGTACTGGGATACCCTGAGGTCAGTGGCATGTTCCCAAAAATCCTCATATCCCTCATATGAATCCTCATATGAATCTCAGTCAGATCTGTTGACATTAATAAATTTGCCTCTAAATCCTGCCACAGCATCTGCATACTGGCCAGAAAAACCGACCATGCTGATCTTTTTTGTCAATGGTTGTAGCCCTCATGGATGGAGTAGAGAACTCTCCAGGTTCCAATGGGAAGGCCTGCCCTTGAGATTTCTTGAAGTTCCCTGCAAGGACTGGAGGAGGATTCCCAGTTCACCGCTTGCAGCCCCTTGCTGGGCCCTACAGGGAGAATGATGCTGTCTGCGTGCCTATTTTCAGTAGAACTTCCAGAGGCACCCATATTCAGTCTGTACCTGCTCAGTTAGAGCACAACAAGAGCCTGATCACCTCTCACTAGTTAGGCCTCCTTGTGGTCTTGGGGAGGGAACACTGTAGCCTCTGAATGCTTGATTAATGCATGAGTGAGTAGAAAAAACAGTGTAAGCCATACACTGCTCCATCTGTGCACCACAACTGGGAAACTGATCACAGTGTCTGATTAGGCTCTCATCTATGATTCCTTGGTGATTGACATATGGCATAATGGAGGCCTAGCATCTTCCTTAGCTAAATCATGCTAAAATACCCTGTGAGGGGCATGGCGAGGCAGGCATCTGAATGGGCTCTTTCTGAGGGGCACCCACTCTTTGTTTGTTGCAGCTCCATTTAAGGGTACATCACACATACTTAGGGAGTCAGAAATCATACTTAGTGAGTCCAAACCTATGGTCTTTGACTGTAGGTTCAAAAATTTTAGGAAGGGCTTTTCTGGTGAGTATGGTGATAAAGTGAAAGGCTCCTTATCTGAACAAGACTCTCCACTTCTGAACAAAGATCCATTGTTTCTGAGAATTCTGCCTTGTCAGATAAATCACCTTCATCAGCTGCCACAATTGCTACCAACAGCTACAGTTTCACAGGGCCAGCCCTCCTCCCCCCAGCTCCTGATTTGTCTACTTCTAGCCAGTTGAACTGTTTCCAGCCACCAGTCCATGCCAGTCTGCCTCTCCGTCCCCAACTCCAGGGAGTCCAATCAGTCACTGCCTGCATTTGGCCACAGAGGCTCCCCCCAGAGCCTTCTGCTCCACAACTACCCTTATACACCTATCCTGGTCAGGTGGTGTCATGAAATGCCCACTTGGGATGACTGTCAGCAATCCCTTCAAATTCTTTCAACAAAAAACACTGCCACATTTTGACTGAGAAAAAACTGATTAAAGGGGGAGATTCCTCCATGGACTGTCAGCCCAGATGAATATAGTGCCATGGCTTTTCTCAAAGATTGTCCTGCCAGAGAGCACAAAATCCAGCAAAAAGAAACAAAACAATCCAGTCAAGTGCTTCTTAAAGACATCAAAGAGGGGGCACAAAGCCCATCAATAGGTAAAAAGTTACTACTGTAACCCAGAAACCTAATAAAAGCCCTTCAGACTCTTATGAAAGACCCTGTAAATCCTACAGGGTTGGGCCGTGGATTTCAGTCAGTGGCATAAGTGCCTGCCTGGAAAGTGTGAGGTCATGAATTCAATCCTTGGCACACACACAAAAAAATACTACAGAGTCTACACTCCTTTGATCCTGAGGCCCCAGAAAATCTACAGATAACAGCCTTCATTGCACAAGAAGCACCTGATAGCCACAAGAAAATCCTGATAGATGACAATACCCTCTGTCCGAAGACCAATATGTGAATTACAAGGGCTATGGACACTAGAAAAATAAATGCACATTCATACTAAAAGATAAGGGATCTCAAAAGCTTCATCCTGGATCAAATGACAACCCTTTCATCAGTTTGATGGGCTCAGACTAGGCCAGACCAGGCTCCCTTCTTTAGCAGGGTCACTGGGAACCCACAGTTCACATCCATACTGGGGGCCAACCTATGACTTTCCAGACAGACAACCTATTGCCCCTCTGTCAGAAAAGTTACCAACACTGGGTTAGCTCTGTTAGGAATGGAGTTTGACAGGGTAGATACGCTGGGGTCACCTTCAACAGTTATTTCAGCCAAAGCTCTCCTAAAAGGATGGTCTGCACAGTGAGCTGAACTATAGAACCTCATATAGACCCTTGATTGGTTTGAAAACAAAAAAGTCAGTATCTCTACACAGACTCTAAATATGCCTTTACCACGGTTCATTATATATATATCCAAATATATATATATATGATATATATATATCATATAAATATATGAAAAAATATTACTCAGAACAGAAGAAAAATCATTAAAAACAAAGAAGAAATTCTTCTGCTTCTTGATACTGTCTGAAAATCCACCAAAGTAGTAATCTTCTACTGCCAGGGACATCAAAAGGTCAAAGGTCTCATCTTCATAGGAAACAATAAAGCAGATAAAATTATGGGTGTAGTTGCTGAAGGAACATCCTAGGACAAAAACACCATAGAAGCAAACCTAGAACTCTAATGGGTATTCCTCCTGATACCATGATGGTAATCAAAACTCAATTCCTTGCATATAGAAAGGGGAAAAAATGACTAGGCAAAACAAGAGCAAGCCACTACAAGACCAAGCCCCTGATAGACTCTCCCAGATGGACAAACTGTCACCCCACAAAGATAGCTTACGCCTGTCTTCAAAAACCCCACTATCTGACCCATGGAAAAAAAACAGTCATGGAAGAGCTCTTAGGCTACTACTATGACATCCCATGTCCGGTCAGTATCTGCTCCACTGCCTGCCAGGGATGCTAACTCTGTGCTCAAAATAATGCAATTCAAAGGCCGAAGTCTCTGGGGATCCAGTTGACTGGAGGAACACCTTTTGAGGGTATAAAAATAGACTTCACAGAAATCAAACCCAGCAAAAGATACGGGTATCTTCTGTTCCTAGTCTGTACTTTCTGTGGTTGGGTAGACACCTTCCCCACCAGAACAGAAAAGTCCTCTGAGGTCGGTCAAGCATTGCTCTGAGAAATTATTCCCAGAATGAACTCCCTTGGTCCATAGGAAGTGATAATGACTTAGCCACTGTGGCAGAAATAATTCAAAACCTCACTAAACTGCTCCAAATAAAACTGAAACTGCATACTGCATATCAGCCTCAGCAGCTCTAAAAAGATAAAATGGATGAACTGGACCTAAAAGACAACCCTAACCAACTTGCGTCATGAAACCAAAGCTCCACAGACCGACTCTCTTCTTGTGGCCCTTCTTCATGTTTGATGCTAACCTGGGCCCACTGGATTCACCCCATATGAAGTACTTTATAGGTTATTACTTCCTACAATTAAAACTTTGTAGGAGACTTAACACACCCTCCTTTGCCAGAGAACTCCCAGCGCTGCTCCTGTCATACTCAGAAGCTGACAGTTTTATGCTCGGCCAGAGCCTGAGGACATTGCCCTTGGAGTGTTTCACTGGCTGCCCCCTTTCTTCCTAGGACTCCTTAGAACTCTAAACATTGCTTTTTTTTTTTTTTCCTGTAGGAGTCAGGACTGTCATAGCCACTGACTAAAAAACTAGAAAAATGCATATTTTCATTGCTATGTTTATTGTCAGTTTTGGGATTGGCTACCCTCAGCTGTTTCCAGGAGCAGGAGGGAAACACTCAACTCTGACAAACTTGTAACTCTTAAATTTGATGCCTGCCTTGTTCTCTCATGCAGAGGCCTAGTTAGCCAATGTCAGTTTAGTTCTGTTAGCCTTTATGTCTGTCCCTACACAATCTGGCTGAGAGACTCAAATGTTCATGTATTTCAAAGTCCCTGAGGAGGAGAAGGGGAGGGGATGAAACAGTAATTTGGCCTAACTGCAGCCATTTTGTTAAATAAAACTGCAGTCATTCTGTTTTGTGCCACTGAACTCAGCAAAATTATATGATTTGTCATCAAATTGAAACTTCTATGAATGTGCTAAAACAACTTTGCTGTATGCAGCTTTCTATCCACAAGAGAAGGCTTTCTCACCACAAGAGAAGCTTTCTCACCACAAGAGAAGGCCATTGTACCATGGCCTTCAGCTAGACACATATCTTGTTCTTATAACTTTGTTTGCCACCCTATAAAAAGACAAACTTTCTGTAATGAAAACCTCAGACTTTGAAGACTATGCCTCTGGGGTCCACTAGAATCAATAAAATCTCCTTTCTTCTCCTGAGCTCCTGTCTACTGATGACTCAATTTTTCCTGCTACATTTACTGTTGGGGAGAATGTTGTAGAGAGGTTGCCCCAAAAGCATATTGGCCAACCTGACAACAATTCACACCAAGCTCAGAGCCACACAGACTTTCCTGAGAGGGTTGACACTAGAGTAGGAGGACTGAGAATCCTCTAGGCTCCCCTATGATCAGATGGCATCACTATCATATTGGAGTCTTAGAAAATCACTGATGTAGCAGCTAGGCAAACAGAGCTCCTATTAAACGTGGAAAATGCCTCTTCTGCCCTGGCCCAATGTGTTGCCCTTTCTCCAATGCCAACAGAAGTGTAACAGGCCCAGATGGCCTAAGGTAAGAAATTCTACTTCCCTCCTTAGTTGTGAGATTGGATCTACTGCCATTATTCATTCCTTATACATCCCAAATGTCCTTTAACACTGTTAGGGACCTTCTTAGTATATTAGATGCCTCTGTCTCTCTAAAAGAACAGATACAGATTTCTGTATCACTAGAGCAAGGGATCCATCTGATAGGTCTCCTTACAGCAGCCCTGATGGTGCTTCAGCAAACCCCTGAGGATATAAGGTGACAAAAGTAAATCTCAATCTGGGATACTAACACTTTAGGCTGAGCTGTAAATGTACGGTCATAAGGAAATAATTCAAGACTGAGTTAGGATATTCCTGGAGAAAACCATATCCCTTAAACTTGAGGCTCTGAAAAGTACCCAACCTCTACTTAAAAGTTTCTTGCGGCATGAAGTCATTAAACCATGACAGTCCCCTTGAGTGCGTCCTACTCTGCTGATAATGAAACCTAATGGTAAGAATTGATTTGTTTATGATCTGTGCAGTCCATGAAGCAGTAATTCCAATATACCCCATGGTACCTAATCCTTACACCCTGCTCACCTGGGTGCCTGGGGACACCAAATAATTTACTCTTCCTGGACCTGAAGGATGCTTTCCTTTCTTTCCTTCTTTTTCTTTTCTTCCTTCCTTTCTTTTCTTTCTTTGCTTTTCTTCTTTCCTTCCTTCTTTTTTTCATTTTATGTCATCGAGACAGGGTCTCATTATGTAGTTTAAGCTGTCCTTGAACACACTATGTATCTCACGCTGGCCTCAAACGTGTAGCACTCCTCCTGCCTCATCCTCCCAAGTGCTAGAATTAGAGGCCTAGGACACCATACCCAGAAAGACACTTTTTTCTGCATTTCCTTCTGTCTAGAGTCATAATACTTAGTAGTATTTGACTTTGAAAGGTGAGATCTTGAATGACAGAAGTGTATCCAATACTCCTAGGCCAGGGATAGCAAACCTTTTAGAGGCTGAGTGCCCAAACTGCAAACCCCTACTTATTTATTGCAAAGTGCCATCACTGCAATGAAACCTGAATATTGAGTTTCAGGTTAGAAAAAACAAATGTTATCCAATGCTCAGCTGCTGAGGTGACCGCACTCTTCTGACAGAGTTCTGAATACTTGCTGTGGCACGTGTGCCATAGGTCCACTGCCACTGCCCTACACAGTACTTCCTCAGTGGTTCAGGGACAGTCCTCATGTATAGTACTTGTGAAACATTAACCAATGAATTGAGAATTGACACTAAAATATAAGACTTTGATGCAATGTATGTAAAATTTGCTAGTTGCCAGGGATACTTTGCAGGATTCAGATAACACCATTAGAGTTCTGAAATTCCTTGTGGAAGGTTACCATATGTCCCCTTCTAAGACTGATTTCCTTAGAGAAAAGGCAGTATTTGGTTTCATTCTGACACCAGGAACCTGATCGTTGGCAATGGATGAGAACAAGCAGTCACCACACTGCCTTCTCCCCAGACAGGATTAACTATGGGGCTTTCTATGGATGGCAGGCTCCAGTCAAATTCAGATACCCAATTTTGGGTTTTGGCCAAGCCACTGTATGAATCGCTAAAGGGGTATGAAAGGAGGTCTGTTTACTGAAATAAAAAGTCAAAAGAATTCAAAGCCCTCAAAACTAAGATGAGCAAGGCCCCTGCAGGAGGGCTCCCAAGTCTAGAAAAGTCTTACCTCCATGAGGTCAGCTGTCTCCTTGGAGGCTGCATTTCAAACAGCTGGCTCTCAGGCCCTGCGAGGTAGATGATTTACATGAAACAGATTCACAGACCACTTGTCACTAGCTAACTTATTTCTGCCCTGTGAGACGAAACACAGACACAGCAAGTTGCATGAAGTAGCCATTACTTATAGCCAGCCAGAGACAACAGAAGCCTTGCATCCACTGGTCTCTCACAATTAAAGAAACCTGTCCTAAATTGCATGTGCCCCACTTACACCACAACCAAGAAGCCCCAAAAAGAAGCTGTCTGAGATACCCAGGGACAACAGGACACCCTGTGGAAAACACTGAAATGCACACTGCTTTTAGGGGAAAGGGCAACAAAGTGCTGACTTACAGAGGGTACCCAGTACACTCACACTGTAGATCTAAAATGTCTCTCAAGTTTCATGGGTTCAGAGATGGGCTTTCAGAAGGTGATTAGATCATGGATGTACTATACTCATCAGTAGATTAATCCTTGGATGAGTTCACAGTTGAACATGCTGGGTACTACAGTGGATGAGTCACAGAGGACATGACTTTGAGAGCTGCATCTCTGCCTACCCCTCTTCTGTTTGCTGGCTCCCATGAGCTTCCTTCCACCATGCCCTTCTGTCATGCCATTTCTGCCTTGGCATGGACTGAATATTCTGAAACCATGAACCAAAATTAACCTCTCAAGTTGTATATGTCAAGTGTTTTGTTCTAGTGATGGGAAAGTTGATTATTACACTAATAGACTAAAAAGAAGCCTACCGGTCCATTTGAAACATGCTCATGGCTTGATGCCAGGATTTTGGGGGAAGAGGCCAATGCTATCCTACTTTGGGAGGCTGTGGACTATAGCATCAGATGGTTTAGGAAACAAACCCCAGTGGTCCCAGCCTGTGTTGGACAGATTAACCAAACTCCTAGACTCCATGTGTGACTTTAGAACTCTTGCATGCTACCTGGGTTATTTCTGTCCTGGCTCTGAAGTACACCAATACCTAGCTGTACTCAGGGGCCCAGTTGCCTCCCAAGGCCATGGATGGTTCTAATGGAGGATGAGTTTTAAGAAAAGGCATCAGATGGAGCAGTTAGAAGTGAACTCTAGGCACTCTTCTGGACATGAGTGAGAACTTCCACTTACTGTTGAAACTACTCTAAATATTTGATTACAAGGGAAAAACACTTTGAATGATGTTGTTAACCTCCTGTCAGGGATTATGCCTGTTCCTTACCTGCAGACCTTGAGGTCCACCCTCTGCACTGAGCTCTAAATGCTCAAGTATAAGTTGCACCCTGATTGCAACAGACACAGGCTTTATTGAATGAATATCACACATTCCAGCAAGTATACATTTTGTATGAAGTTGGATATTGTCTTTAAGAAAGCAATTCTGATTTTTTAACCAACATTCTAAGTTCTTACCAATACAAATGGTCTCAGGGAAAATTAAGTATTTTAAGGCTATACAGATTTATTCACTGACACTGGTAAATGGTTCATCCCATATGAATTTTCTGATGTTGAGTAAGCCTTGAGCTCCTATTAAAAGCTTTGCCACAGTCATTACATTTGTAAGGTTTCTCTCCTGTGTGAATTCTCTGATGTATAATTAAATGTGAACGCCACCTAAAGATTTTCTCACAGTCAACACACTGATGCAGTTTCTTTATAGTGTTTACTTTTTTACGACTTACAAAGGTGGGCCCTTGTAGAGTGTTCCCATATTCATAGTACCACTGGGCTCTTGTATGTATTCTCTGGTGTTCAATAAGATATGAGCTCCGACTGAATGCCTTTCCACAATCATTACACTCATAGGGCTTCACTCCTGCATGAATTATTTGGTGTTGGAAAAGGGTTGAGTTTTGACTGAAGGCTTTTCCACATTCATTACACTTATATGGTCTCTCCCCAGTGTGGACTCTTTGGTGGATAGTAAGCTGTGTGCTCATGCTGAAGGCTTTTCCACACTGAAGGCATTCAAAGGGCTTCTCTCCTTTATGGATTCTCTGGTGGTAAATGAGGCTGGAGCTCTGGCTAAAGGCTTTCCCACAGTCATTACACACATAAGGTTTTTCTCCAGTGTGGATTCGCTGATGCTGAATAAGATGTGAACCCTGGACAAACCCTTTCCCACAGTCATCACATTTAAATGGTTTTTCTCCAGTGTGAGTTCTCTGATGGCGAATAAGCCGTGAACTACAACCAAAGGCTTTTGTACACTTGTTGCATTTATAAGGTTTCTCTCCAGTGTGAATCAGCTGGTGCTGACTCAGGCGAGATATCCACCTAAAAGCTTTCCCACACTCATCACACTTAAATGGCTTCTCCACAGGATGATTTCTCTGATGTGCAATAAGGCTTGGACCTTCTAAGGCTCTTGGGATTTGAGGCTTCTCTGCAGTATGCATCCTCTGGTGCTGAGCTAGAGTTGAGCTCTGGCTAAAGGCCTTGCCACACTCCTTGCACAGGTAGGGCCTCTCCCCAGTGTGAGTTCTCTGGTGTCTAACCAGTTGTGACTGCTGGCTGAAGGCCTTGCCACACTCATGACAGCTGTAGGGTCTTTCACCTGTGTGGATTCTCTGATGATGGATGAGG
Organism: Hydrochoerus hydrochaeris; assembly: GCA_004027455.1. Classification (NCBI taxonomy): domain Eukaryota; kingdom Metazoa; phylum Chordata; class Mammalia; order Rodentia; family Hydrochaeridae; genus Hydrochoerus; species Hydrochoerus hydrochaeris. Next base: position 56,665 of record PVLA01002073.1, read on the forward strand.
CTTGAGCTTTGACCAAAGGCTTTGCCACATTCCTCACACCTGTAGGGCTTCTCTCCAGTGTGAATTCTTTGATGCTGAATAAGTTTTGAGCTCAAGCGAAAGGCTTTTCCACACTCTACACACTTAAATGGTTTCTCTCCAGTGTGGATTCTCTGGTGCTGATGGAGCTGTGAGCACAGCCTGAAGACTTTTCCACACTCCTCACACTTGTATGGTTTCTCCCCACAACACTTACCTGGAGGATTTCCCCGCAAACAGTCAGGTAATTGTTCTCGGCATTGTTGACATTTGTGAGGTTTCTCTGGGTTCAAACCCAGGTCTAAAGAGGTTCTGAGATCTCTACCACATACCTCACATTTCTGCAACCCTTCTGCACTGTCCCTCTGATGTATCTCAGGCCAATGTTCCACATCACTTGCTCTCAGCTCCCTGTATTCCTGGGTAGAGTCCTTGGTGACAGCCTTGGGAGCTCCAGTCCCCTTTTTCAAATGGTGCTTCTGGAAGAGCGAGCTCCTTACTGTTAGCCCACAGCTCCTTGAACACCTCTCTGACCAGACTTCAGAATTCCAACTGTCTCCACAGCCAGGACCCTGAGGTTTGAGAAGATTGATGTTCTCACAGGGCTGCTTACAGTCAGGTTTAATGGTAGACTCTGAAACAACCAGGAAGTAAAAATTCTCCTTACATACTGAGCTTAGAGAAAGGACAAAGATTATGGTGAAAGCATGCAAGGCCACACTTCCCAGGCAGTATGTGTCTATTTGTGACACATCCTAAGTGGAAACATGGTAAGGAGATTCTTTGAAAGTTCTCACAATGTGGTTTCATTTACACTCTAATTCATTTGACAAGGATGAAGTGCTCATCTATATCAGGCAGAGTGCTGAGAGCTGCATGTCCTAAGAGGACATCCCACAGAATGTTTTGGAGTGAATGTCCACAAGGGTGTTAAGTGAGGATGGACAAGAAAATATGAGGTTGAAGAATCTGCCAAGAAGAACTGGGGGAGTGGTCACAGGGCCCCAGCATCCTAGTTAGCAAGTGAGAACAGAGCAGGTCTGACCTGTGAACAGAAGGAATGAGCAGGAGGCTGAAGAGCTGCTGAGAGCACAACAGAAGCCTAGAAGAGGGCTGGTCTCAGAAAGATGCACCAAGCAGTCCTCCAGCCTCTCTGTTCCCTCCAGCTGCACTGACACTGACATTCCTTGAAAGGCTGCAGGCCAAGAGGCCAGTCTGCAGTCCATGCTTATTTCTCTTTCCTAAGAGGAGTCTTTATACCTATTGGCATCCCAGACACCCACTTTCCTTCTGGACCCTCCCAATAAAACACAGGGACCTTCTTATTCTGAAATCTCCAGAGCACCTCTTCTGAAATCAGACTTCTTCCTCAAAACACAACTACAACCAGACTGGATATAGCTACAGTAAACCCGCAGCCCCCTTACAGGGCTTCAGGCTTGACACACATGCCCACTCATCAGTAGAGCTGAGGCTCCAATGCTAGTGATATGAGCAGGTCTTCCTGTCAGTCCTACAGAGAGGAAGGGGTGCCAACCATGCAGTCTCTTCCATGCAAAGAACAATTCCCAGTCAATCCTGTTGGTCTTCTATAACCCAGTGTGGGGGAAAATTCCTACCCACAGCTAAGTAGACTGGCTCACAGAGGGAACAAGTGCACCCTGGAGCCCCAACTCTCTCCACCTCACCATGCAGCAGACATGCACCTTGCCTGGCCATCCTCTGGAACCTTCCTCTGCCATGGGGGTGAGAAAGGACAGTGAGACTCTCTGTCCTGTGGGAACTCATAGTTCCTTTGGGAGAACCTCCAAAGAGCTGAATGCAGCCCCACTATTGTTCAACCAGGAATTGCCCAGCCTCATGCTGCTCAAGAGGATGAAACTTCTGTGGCTAAGCAGCCAAGAAAAACCATGAACAAAGAACAAGAATGTCACAAACCACCTGGCTGCCTTCCTAAGTTCTACCTTCTGATTCCAGTGACTATGTCTGTAAGCAGCTTGGGCTGTAACTTCTGCCCTAACCCTGAACATCACCAGGTCATGGCCCATCTCCCAGAGCCTAACCCCAGCCTCTCTGGCTACTTGGTCTCCCATAGCCTCTGGTCTCGTGCCTGGCCCATTTCCTCTCGCCCCCACTTAGCACTGATAGCACCCCCATGGTCCTAAAATTGTAGTACAAGAACTTCTCCTCTGCCCTGGAACAAAAGACCTTCAGCAAGCTCTGGACAACCCCTGGGAAGATGCAAGCTCTCATGAAAAATGAAAACACTCTCTAGCAGTGAAGATGTGTGTCTTCTAGGGCAGAGCAGGGTCAGGCTAAAGATCTACTGAGGTCACCGCCCTAGAACATGATGATGGGAACCACCCCTTGGGGCTATGGTGGTGGGCAAGAGTGGGGAATGCAGAGCTGCAAATGGTACCCTCTCCCCCATCCCTCTGACCAGTACCCTTGGAGATCTAATGCTGGCTGCACCAGTCAGAGGCAATGTGCACACCTGGGGATTTCCACTGCACTTTACATATTCTGAGTAGCACTACTATACACTGTCATCTAAAAGGCCACACTCCTGCCTGGTACTCACTGTGGGCTACTCTGTTGTCACTTCCTCACCTTAGGGACCATTTATTAAGCACAAACCCACAGAACTATCTAATTCTGCCTTCTTTACCTGTCTACGACCTCCCACTCTGGAGACACTTTATTGGAAGGCTGGGTTTTAATGGCTACCCTATATCTTTGCCTCCTTTCCAGGGAGGATCAGAAAGAACCTATCTCTTTAGGAGGGCTATGCAGGGAATTATGTGGAAATAAGGTTGCTGCAGATGTAATTAGTTATGGTAAAAGAGTTAGGGTGGCCTTTATTTCAGTGGGACGTGTCTTTATGAGGATTTGGGCACGTGAAGACAGAAGCACACAGGAAAAAGTCAGCTGAATGAAAATGGAAGCAGAGACTACAGGGATACAGTTATAAATGGAGGAGCACAAAGGACATACTACAAGAAGAGGGATCCCCCAGAGGTTTCATGAGAAAATGGTCCAGCAGACTTCTGGTCTCCACAGCTCTGAGACAATTTCTGTTGTTGTAAGGCACTGAGTTTGAGACTCGTTACAGAAACCACAGGAGACTAATACATGCAGGCCCTAAGCCAAAGGGCATAGGTCACCCAGGCCCCAAAACGTGCAGGAGAGAGTGGATGGAAAACGATCTGACTCAGCAAACATGGAACCTGAAAATCAAGTTTACTGCTTTACCTGGAGCCAAACACTTGTGCTTCTGCCTAAAAGACTGTTACTAAAATTACAAACTGAACAAAATTTGGTTAAGATTTCAAATACAGCTAGACATGGTGGCATACACCTATAATTCTAGCATTCAAGAGGCTGAAGCAGGAGGACTGCTATGAGTTTGAGGTCAGCCTGGGCAACATATTAAGTTCAGGACCAGTCTGGACTACACAGTGAGACCCTATCTCAAAGGAAAAAGAGAGAGACAGACAGAGACAGAGACAGACAGAGATTTCAAACACAAACTGTTCTTGGTGAATGCACAGCCATTTTGTGTCTTTGCTGTTCTGTGGTCTTCCTATACCTGAATGGGGTTCCTTTCAGGCCTGTGCCTCTCCCGCGAGCTCCCCAGCACTCCAGCCTCTCACTGCCTAAGATCCCACTTTGGATCCTCTTCACCTATAGCACCTCTTTGACAAGGCCTGCACCTCACCTGTCTGGAATGTCCGTGGTGCCTCGGTCCCCTCCGCTCCCTGCAGGTCCAGGACCCATGGCTCCTGTCCCTGCTCCAGCCGGGAGATCAGCTCAGGCTTGAAGACCAGGAATCCTGCTGTGTGTGTAGCAAAGAAGAAGATGCTGGAAGCTCATCCAGGGCTCAGCTGGCTCTGGTCTCTAGGTGTGGAGGATGGGGGCTGCCAGGACAGGCAGACCCTTGTGGAAGGTGAGGATGTGGACATTCCATAGCCCTTTCATCTGGGTGTGTCCAGTTCCCCAGGCTGAATACATTGAAAGGCACCCCAAATCCCACAATCTGGAGGGGACTTGGTCATCAAAGACTCTGCAAAGAATAGGCTGCTCTACCCAGGGCAGAAAGGAAGGTTAAGAGGAAGCCCTAGCCCTAGCCAGTGCCTCACTCAGCAGGGCCAGGGCTATCTAGGGCTCTTTCAGAGGGCTGGGCTGCCACTAGAGACATATGATGAGGAAATAAGATTTTTAAATGACAAAAATAAATAAGTTAATGAAGCAGATTTCAAATAAGGTCTCACAGACTAGTCCTCACCTTCAGCCTCCCAGGCTCAGCCCTTGAGCAAATGACCCATCAAGAGAATATGGAGTGGTGAAGGCCTGTGAGCATATCCCTAGTACCTCACTTCTGGGGGCTACCAGCATCCATGCTGTGCAGCATCCCCAAACCCCATCAGTGCCTGTCAATATAGGGAGGAGCATCTGAACAAGGGCAGCCAAGTCCTTGGTTCTGAAGCTTTGCTCAGGCTTCTGCCATGGGAGGAAAGGCAAGCAGAGGTCCCAAAGGCCCATAGCAAAAGTCCTCACACATAAGCAAGAACTCACACTCAACAGGACACTGTATCCTCTCCAAGCACAAGTGGAACTGGGAAATATCCTTAGGTACAGCCAAAAGCACAGTATGGCTGTCCTAAAGAACATACCCCCAGCCCAATGCCACTCATTGTGAAATTAACCACAGAAAGGCAGCTCATAAACTGTTAGTTATTTGGAAACTAAATGATGAATCACTGATTCTGAATGATACAAGAGGGCCAGGGATGTAGCCCAGTTGCACAGCACCTACATGGCAAGCGGAAGGCCCTGAGTTCGAGTTCTGGGACCAATAAATAAATAATAAATGATACAAAAGTTGGGTATGGTGGTGCACCCTTGCAATCCCAGCACTCAGGAAGCTGAGGCAGAAAGATCACTGCAAGTTTACGACCAGCCTGGGCTACAAAGTGAGCTCAAGGCCAGCCTGAACTGCATAGTGAGACCCTATCTCAAAATGACAAAACTAAATAAATGAATTAATGAATAACTAAATGATAGGAGAGGCAAGAAGGACTGTTCCCCTGAGCTTTTCAGTGGTGTATGGCCCTGAAGACTTCTGGCCATAACTCAAAATTTGTAGAATGAAGCCAAGAGATGTAAAGATAAAATTTATATTTCTAAACGTATTTCCTAGCAACAAGAATAATAAAACACACATATGGTAAACATTAAACTCAGGAAGTTGGGAAGAAAACAGCACAACAAATCCAAATAAAAGGAAGAAAATAATAAAAGATAAGAATTATCTTAACATTAACATCTTATCTTAACAAAACATTCCCCACCCCCACTCAGCAAAAGATTAGCAAAACCAAAAGCAAATTCTTTGATAAGATGAACAACAGTCTTGGACCGGTGTGGTGGCCCATGCCTGTAATCCCAGCTCTCAAGAGACTGACGCAGGGGGATGGCTTTGAGTTTGAGGCCAGCCTGGGACACATAGTAAATTCAAGGCCATCCTGGATTACATAGTGGGACCCTATTTCAAAAGAAAAGAAGAAGAAGAAAAAAAAAAACTGAAAGCATAAATAGAAATTTAGAGCTGAGTGGACCATTAAACATTAAGGGAACAAAAATGCTTCTAAGGCCTTCCTTCCTCCAAGCCCTGATGGTTTTAAGCCAGTTCTACCACAGGCATGAAGATTCTATTAACTTTACCTCTCTAAACACCTCCAGAAATTTAAAAAGTAAGGGCTGGACATACAGTGCAGTGGTAGAGCACTTACCTATCACATATGAGGCCCTGGTTAACAGCCAGCACCACAAATGAATAAATGATAGTGAAACTTGCCCAGCATATTTTATGAAGCTTGCATGCCAAAAGCCACTTCCCAAAAATGTTAAAGTTATCTAAAAATAATATACAAATGCAAATAATTAAATCCATTTCACGTAAGAATGTAGATTTAAAAAATACAAAATCTAACACTGGCTAGTGCAAAAACCTATTAAAATTTATATGTTAATATTATTTAACTAGCAATTATTCCAGGAATATAAAAATATAATGTAATTTATTATACTGATAAAGAAAAAAATATCAGTTGAGTATCTCACTTGGTGCAGAAAAAAATTTTGAAATCCAACACTTGCCAGGTGTGATGGCCCACACCTGTAATCCCAGCACTTCTGAGGCAAGAGGTAAGAGGATTGTTGTGAATTGGAGGGCAGCCTAAACTGCATAGCAAGAGCCTATTTCAAAAGAAAAGAAAGAAAAAAGAAATCCAACAGTTATTAATGATTATAAGAGAAACAAAAAACCTAGCCAGCTTCTGTGCTTAGGTGAACATCTCCCCATTAAAATGAGGAACAAGCCAGGTGCGGTGACACATGCCCATAATTCCAGCACTCAGGAGGCTGAGGCAGGAGAAGCCCCCATGATTTCTAGGTCAGCTACAATAGTGAGTTCAAGGTCAGCCTGAACTACACAGTGAGACTGTCTCAATAATACATGAGGAAAAGTGTCAGTGGTGGTTCATGCCTATAATCACAGCATCCTGGGAAGCTGAGGCAGGGGGATCTCAGTTTCAAGCCCAGCCCAAGCAATTTACTGATTTTTAGCAAGATGATATCTCAAAATTTAAAAAAAAAAAAGTCCTGGTAGCCTGACATGGTGGCACAGGCCTATAATCCCATCATTCAGGAGGACAAGGCAGGAGGATTGCCACAAGTTCAACCTGGACTATATAGTGAGTTCAAGATCAGCCTGGACTATACAGAGACCAGTACAATCCCCAGTACAATCAATCAACAATCAAATCAGGAGTTGGGTGTGGTGGCACACACCTGTAATGCCAGCACTTGGGAGGCTGAGGCAGGAGTATCATTGCAAATTTAAGACCAGCCTGGGCTACAAAGTGAGTTCAAGGCCAGCCTTGAATTGCATAGTGAGAACCTGTCTCAAAAAGACAAAAGGAAAAAAAAAAATGAAATCAGGAACATACCCACAAGGCCACTGTTTAACATAAGCCTGGCCACTGTTCAGGCAAAGGTTGGAGGAGCAAGAGCTCAAAGCTCCTGAGAACACAGGAGAATCAGTATCAATGTTGAACTAAGCAAATTAGACCCTCAAAGCTGCCAAATACAACATTAGCCCTCCAAAGTCAATAGTATTTCTACACAAAAGCAGTAATCAACTAAAAATATAATGACATAAGAAGCATTGAGTACAATATGTTGGCACAAACCTTTAATTCCAGCTGCTAGGGAGGCTGAAGCTGGGGGATGACAAATTTGAGGCCAGCCTGAGCAGTTTAATGAGGAAGAAAAAGAAAAAAAAAAAACACAAAACCAAAGCAACAAAGCAAGTAAATATAAAGCCAAACAAAGAGCATGGAAAGGAACACTGCTTGGAAGTGTTTCATAAACAAAGTTTATCAACAAGAAAATGAGGACCAGGAATATAGTTCAGCAGCACAGCATCTGCCTGGCAAGTGCAAAGCCACGAGTTCAAGTCCCAGTACAAAAAAATAAATAAATAAAAATAAGAAAAGGAGATTGTTAGCTGGGCACAGTGGTATAGGTCTGTAACTCAAACACCTGGAGGCTAAGGTAAGATGATTCCAAGCTCAAGCGTAGCCAGGGCAATTTAACAAGACCTTGTTTCAAAATTATAAAAATGGGGCCAGGGATTTAGCTCAGTGGCTTAAGCACTTGCTGGTAAGTCCAAGGTCGTGAGTTTGATCTCCAGTACCAAAAAACCAAAAACAAACAAACAAAATTATAAAAAATGGGAGGAGACAGAGGATAAAAAAAAAATTTAAAATGTGTTATATACATGTACCAACTCCCCACAAAGAATGTAAACATTATGTGCCACAAACATATACCAATAAAAATTAAAATTAAAAATATATATATACAGCTGGGGAAGCAGCTCAGTATGAAGACCCTAGATTCTAAAGGAGATTATTTAGATGATTCTGAAGAAACAGCTGCTCAGGCAAAACATCAGAAAGCTTAGGGCCAGGGATATAGCTTAGTAGTGCAGCATCTGCTTTGCAAGTGTGAGGTCCTGCGTTCAATTTCCAGAACACACACACAAAAAAATCAGAAAACTAGACTTCCAGACCTGCTGGGATGAAGGGTGCAGGCTTGATCTAGCACTCTAAGAAGCATCTAGTCAACGAACTATACTCCCACCCACCCCACTACTCCTCCAGCCACCTAGGCACTCTCTCAAGGGACTAGAATGTTCTTATGTTGTGGGGCTTCAGAGGACTTGGACCCAATACAATAGAGGATTTGGTAATAACTGACAGGCACAACAAGGAGCAAGTTGGATCCACACTACCTTGACAATATCGAAACCTAACAAGGGGACCGTGTTTTAAGGACACGAATACAAAGATGGACACAAAGTATGCTGCACATGATGGTGGGGTTGTGAGGAAACTGAACAGGACAGAAAGAAGAAAGGAATGCCTGATGGCATCTGCAAAACATCCCTAGGGCACTGGTGCCACCTCTGCTCTCAGTTTACAACAACTTCCATGGATTCCTTGAGCCAATTTTACTGTCTGAGGTATTTCTAATTTCCATCTTTTTCTCTGCATTAAACTTAGGAAAAAAGGAGGATTAGCTTCTAGAATTCTACCTAGCCAGTGGGAACTGAGTCACTTCACATGCACAAAGCCTGCAGCCAGCCTGACCCACTAAACACAGCCTCTAGGCTGCTGTTTAGTCCACCAGGGGCTGAGCACTCAGTATTAATGTCCCCAGCCTCTGAAGGAAGCCTGCTATGTTGTGTACTAACAGATGGCCCAGAGGACAGGGATCCCAGGTGCAGCCTCACCTAGTCCGGCAACACTGCTGTGGTTCTCCAGCATCACCTCCCTGTAGAGGGCCCTCTGGCCAGAGTCCAGGCACTGCCACTCCTCCCGGGAAAAATGCACAGCCACATCACCAAATGTCACCGCCTCCTGAAAGGACATACACCAGTCCCCCAGGGATCCTGGGTGATAGCCTCATTTTGGTGTACATCATGCCATTCTCAGACAGGTATGCCTTGGGGTTTGTGGACAAGTTATCTAGCTCCTTTGGCTCTAAAGTCTTAAGAAAGGGGAACTGTTTGTGGAAGAAGGGACCCAGTGCACAGTGACCTTAATAACCCACTGAGGAGCCTCAGATGGGCCCTGGTCTGGGCAGAGGTTGCTCACTGTCAAGGGGACGGTAACAAAGGGGCCTTCCTGAGCCTGGCACAGGCCACAATGAGGGTCAACGCAGGGACAGGGCAAAGGCCCAATATCCAAGGTGTCAGCTTCATGGGACACAGGTGAGAATGGAAGCAGGCAGGCTCCCTACCATGAGTTCCACAGGAAGGCCTCCACTTGTCCTGGCTGAGATACCTGTTGGAAATCATGAGACAGGTCAGAGGTCAGGGTGCTAGATGCTGCCTATCTTTTAGGATAATTAAAGGGACACGGCATTTCCTGCTCCCATCCTAGATATATTATTTTTCAGTGACAGGGCAGTTGGCTGAAGCAGCCCTGGTACTTGAGTATCTGTCCCTTAAAGCCTTGTTCATCCTTCAGTCTGTTATGTGTGATGTACAAATCGCTCCAGAAACAACAGGCGCGGGAGAAGCACTCATGTGCCATGCATTCAACTAAGCAGTGGAAAGGTAACAATGAAGGCTGCATCCTTTATGGAGCAGTCTAGTAGAGGGAAGGGTCAAATACCCACTGAACACGGTAACAGTGCTGAAGAGAGCTAAGAAGCATTTAAATTAGATAACTGATTTTTTTTTTAAGTCTCTTCCCTAAGGACCTATGCCGAGATGGCCCTGGTAGGGAGAAGCACTACAGGTAGCAGAAACGAGTTTGAGAGGCCTGAGGAAGACAGAAGCTAAGTGAGCTGAGTGAACCAGCGTGTGTGGATCATAGGCAGCAAGAGCAGGGAGTGACTAAAGCTTAGTGACAGAACCTCAGGCTGCAAAAGGCAGTTATCTGACCTGATGCTGGAACTCTACTCCCAAGTACTAAAACACATCCAGCTACAGCTGGCCTGCACCAGGATGAGATCAGCCAATGGCTGCAGTCCAATGAAGACCATCCACCTTAACTGAACCGATGACCTCAGACCCTTCTGTGGGCATCCCTCTGGGAGGTCTGACTGGAGATCAACCAACTTCCTTGGTAAGTTTGTGACACAAACAGCGACCCCGGCGACTCCTGACATAAGGACCTCTGAAGAAAGATCGCATCCTGCGCCAGAGCAGCAGGAATGCAGCTGCCAGGGCTGGACCTTCAGGCCGCTGCAGAGAAAGGCAGGCACGGGAAGCCGCCAGAATTCAAAACACCAACTATCTATCCCACCCAAGGCACCGCTGTTTTTGCAACTGTCACCGATCCTAGGCCTTCCAGGGGCAGAAAGTGAAAAGAAACGATGGGCCCAGAAAGTGATTATACCGGGGGGGGGGGGGAGACCGGGTAGATCAGGCCTGGAAAAGGCCGCAGTTGGAGCTCGCCTTGCTCAGGCCCGAGACCTGAGCCCGCGAGCGCAAAAGCCGCAAGGCTCGACCATTCCCATCCACCGATGCTGGCCGGGGCAGCCGCTGCCCGACCAGGTACTCCGTGTGACGCTCACAGCGGCTCAAAGCCTCCGCGGCATCTGTGATCCCCGATGTAGAGGCCACTGGCCACTCTGCTTGAAGGCGGGGAGCATAAGACCGAGCCCATCGAGCAGACTCACCCTCCCCGTGGCCAGCCCGAGACCCGCCAGAGGTCCGCACTGCGCGACGCCGCCGGAAACGGGCCTCGGACGCCCGCCGGGCCCCGCAGACTTCCGGGAGTTCTGGTCCGCTAGGAGGCCCGACTTTCTCAATGGTTCTCAGCCACGCCTCCCAATTTGGGGCGAAAATGGAGGAGCTAGAGCTCAAAGGAGATCCTGAGCCCCTAGATGAGGTGGGTGGGTCTGCAGCTCGAGTATGGAGTGGGCTAGAGGCCAAGGAAGGCTGAGGGGCAAGGTGGGCGTGGCCGGCCGGCTGTGGGCGTGGCCTAGCGGCAGTGGCCCAAACTCTAAAGCCCCGGCTGTGTGTGGATTCTGAACCCTCACCCGGATGGTTGGGTTCAGCTTCGCTCTCTAAGCATCCCTCACACACTGCGCGAAACACTGCGGGATCTGCGCGCCCTGCAGCGTCGGGGAGCCTTCCCAATTTGGACCCCCTTAACGCCCCACGTGGCTCTTGTTCTCAGGAGGTGCTGGCTCCCGGGAGACTTAAAAACTAGACTCACATCTAGCGTTAATGATCAAATATCCAGGATCCTTGACGGCCACTGGCCTCTGGAGTAGTCAGCTTTCACCTCCCTCAGGGGATCCCGGTTGAAAACAATCTACCCTTCTACCCCAGTGGCAGGGACCCTAGCACCCTTGCCCATCGGTGCTAAGACCCCAGCAGGTCTCTGCCCAGGACTGGGAGCTCCACCTGTCCTAATGTGATAGGGAAAAATAAATCCCAACTTACTCGATGTCAGATGTGCCGAACGCATGCCTTGACATAAATTGCAGAAGGAATTTCAAGCACAAAGGAAGTTAGAGTTCGACATTTTTTAGAGAAAGCTTCATAAAGACAAGAGGGGTCCTAAACTTGGGTTGCCACTGAGCCTCTTTGTCCAAGAATATTTTCTACAGCAAAACTGAAACATTAGTACAATGTGGGTCAAACTATAACCAAACTATATGATTACAAGTGTAGTCGCTTAGCTAATATTGATCTAATAGGGAAATGAGGCACGTAGCAAGGTACTGTAAGTAGCAAGCATCATTACTTTTAGTTTATCTACAATTTCTAACATAGAAGAAAGGCAAAGAATGGGATTGTGGATCCAGATGTTCTGGTCACCCGCCTAGATGCCCTATCTTGGCTCAGTGGAACAGTTTATGCTAATTATAGTATAATCTCAAACTGCTGTTTATTTCTAGGGAGATCTGTATGCCTGAATTTTCCATTTCTATCCGGAGGCTTCACTGTCTTCAGATTAACCTCTAGCTAGATTTTGATGTGTCTCCTCTCCTGCACTGACTCCCTCTAGGGCCTGATCCCTGTCTGATTGCCTATTAACTTTTTTGTTTTTATTGTACAGGTGATCGAACTCACTCATGACCTCACGCTTACCAGGCAAGTGCTTGAGCCACTGAGCTAAATCCCTGGCCCCATGCCTATTAATTTTGTATGTAACCTATAAAAGACCTTCCTTTGGAATCCCTATCTGATGATGGTCTGAGCCACTTCCTTTTTGGAATCCTCCTGCTTTCTGGGCACCTTCAGCCTCATGTTCAACTGGACAGTGTTCCATTAGGTTAAGGGGCAACTACATGCATGTCACCTCTCAAGAACGCAAGATATTTTTAGTGGGAGGGGAAAAATGTTTTTTCAAAGTTGGCTCTGACTGATACAGGGAGACTGCTTGCTCCCTCCAATCTCTGGCTCCCTGTGCTCAGGTGTGCACAAGGATTTTATTATTAGGAAGAGTGGAGAAACACAGTGAGACCATAGACAAGAGTTCTGTGCTGGGATGGAATCTTTTCTTAGCAATGGGTGATTCCTTCTTGGCCATGAGTGGCTCTTCCATCTCCCTTGTCAAATGGAAACCAGAGCTTGAGAGGAGCACTTGGATTTTTTTTCAAATAGATGGGGTTACATTTTTGCAAGTTGGTTCATATGAGCTGGAGGGGGGTGCTGTTTAAAGAGACTTCTCTTTAAAAATTAGAATACAAAAATGAGCTGTTAGAGGACTGAGAGGAGAAAAGTTTAGAGAAAGGAGAATGTGCTATTGAAAATTTTGTGTTTTTTGAAATGAGGTTTCATTATATAATTCAGGCTGGGCTTGAACTAACTATGTAGCTCGGGTTGGCCTTAAACTTGTGGCGATCCTCCTGCCTTGGTCTCCCAAGTCCTGAGATTAAGATCGTGTACCACCATAACAGCTTTGAAAACTATTTTTTAGAAGCCAGACTGGTTACAACAGAACGAAATTCAAAACTGTAAATATTCTTGGATAAATCCAACTAGGAAGCACTTTCTGTATCCTATGAGGCACCCAGCTTGATGCTGCTTTCAACAGATAAGGACAAAGGCCAGGGATATAGCTCAACAGCATAGCACCTGCCTGATAAGCTTGAGGTCCTGAGTCTGATTCCCAGTACCCCCCTCCCAAATAGATTAGGACAGACAGGGACTCTCTACAGTGTCCCTACACCCTTGGACAGGCACAAGTCTCATGATTATTAAAATGTACTAGAATTTGTTTTATTTATTTAATTTTTTTGCTTTTTGAGACAGGGTCTCACTCTGTAATTCTGGCTGGTCTTAAGCTCACTATGTAGCCCATGTTAGCCTCAAAATCATGTCACCCCTCCTACCTCAGCTTCCCAAGTTATAGGCCTGTACCACCAGGCCTGATGGGATTTGTTTTAGTTGGGTGTGAGACAGGCAAACACAAATAACTGCCATGAAGGAAGGAATGTATGATCATAGGTCCCAAGAAACAGGTAGTTTGCACTTGGAATGTCACCCAAAGGCCATGTGTTGGGGGCTTGTTTGGAAGGTGGCTGAATTAGGAAAATTCTAACTTCATTAGCCAATCAATCCATTAGTGCTAAGGACAGATACTGAATCCCTATCTTCGTGGTATAAGTGTACTGATTGTCAGCCACTAGCTTTTACAACTTCCTATTCCAGACCATGGGTGTGGCATGTAATATTCTCCAATCACTGAACTAAACCAAAAGGAGGGTCCAGTTGTTTATGTAACTCCATCTTGCTGTCTGACTTGGTCTGGCTGAGGCTCTCCTGTGGTCACCTTGGATTCCAGCAAAGATGAATATCTTATGACAAGAACCAAACTACTCCCAGCAGCAGCAGGTTTCTTCCTCCACGAAGGTGCTGCATGGCTGATCCTGAGGTAATAGCCAAACAGAACATGGCCTAAGAATACCAGTTTATGAAACAAGCTACAACCCTTATTTTTGTTCTTTCCCTATGAAATGCCAAGGTTATTGTTTCTTCCCTATAAAGCTTCAAGATTATTGTTAGCACCTTACAAAGACAAATTTTCACTCACAAAAAAGTGGTCTATTTTCAGGAGAAATTTCTTTAGCCTACAGATATGACTGAGGTCACAAATCTGAGAGGGTCTCTAAACAAAGGCAGTTTTTGGTGCACACCTGTAATTCCAGCACTCAGTAGGCTAAAGGAGAAAGATCACTGTGAGTTCTAGGCCAACCTGGGATATATAGTGAGATCCGGTTTAAAAAAAAAGGAGGAAGGTAAATAGTCAAGTAGAGAATTTATTATGCTAATTCCTACAGGGTATTTGCATAAACCACAAAATGTTGTTTTTTAGGGGACACTGATAAAGTAGGAATTTCCCAAGCCAGATCAAACAGAAAGGAAGACTCAGCACTGAGGAGATAAGAAGGCAGTGTTTAATCTACACTGGCAGACTGTTGAATCTTCATGCCAGCAGACTATTGTGGGATAATTCCTTGAAGGCAACAGCACTGAGTTTACAGAGAGCTTAGTTTAAGTAGAATTTAGAAGTGGGAGGTAAAAAGAAAGTGACAAAAAATTACATAATTGGTTACATGCATTGAGTCATATATTGACAGGCAGGCTAGTAGTCTTGAACAGATTTATTGAAGCAAGGAATTGTTTATAGTAACATTCTAGGAACAAGGGGAGGGGGCCCTTATAGGTTGAGCATGATATAGATATATTCTGGGAACAAGGGGAGAGTGCCCTTACAGAGTGAGCATAATTAAAGGTGTCCTTGCCCAGTCTAGGGTAGTTAAAGTATAGACAATTACCCTGAGTCAGTGCTTATCAGAGGTATGCAGTTGGGCTTTGGACACTATCCAGGTCAAGAGACCTCTAATTACTCTCTGATTTGTATTATGAAATACTTATAAATTTGCTATTTTATAAATGTGTTCTTGTATTACAAGTACTAGTGATATAGGGCATATGATACAGGGATGATAGAGGACCTCCAAATAAGTCAAAGGAAATATAACTTCCAACATACTAGATGTCTGTTATTCTGAGCTCATGTTCTCTAAAACTGAAGAATAAATTCTAGGAACAACAGAGTTTAAATGTAGCAAATATTTAAAGAAAAAAATCTGTCTTAATCCCAGTACTTGGGTAGCTGAGGCAGGAGGATCACAAAGTTTAGGCCAGCCTGGTCTTCATAGTAACTACAAGACCAATCTGGAATAAGAAGTCAAGATGGCCGACCAGTGAGCAACAAAATACAAAGCCTCCTGGGAGAAACAACTCATTTGCCAAAATAAAACATCCTGGAGAGACCCAGACAGTGGGAGATGGATCCTTTTGACACAGGAAGAAATTAAAATGTAAAAAAGCTCATCCAGTACGTTGGGACTACAACTGGAACAGCTAAAAATTATGGGACACAGTGTTTTTGCAGTGACCTGCCAAGTTTGTGCCAGCCTGAATTTGTGCCAGCTTGAATCCTCACCAGCAGGCAGAGCCGCCCAAACTCATTCCCGCCACCACTCATAGGAAGCACAGCAGCACTGAAGTTGGGGGTTGGAGAGCACAACGGAGAGCGGAGCCAGTGAAGGGACCTTCATTAATCCATGGTCAGTGCTGGGAATGAGACACCCCCCACAAGAAGGGTGTGACCAAATGGGCGACATAGTGGAACTGGGCAGGAGGAGCCTGAACTGGGAGTGACAGTGACTTCAGTTGGTTGCTCCCTCCCCAGAGAAGATTCATGGGATTTGCTTAGACTGGGCTGTGCCCCTGGCTGGGACCCAGTGAGCCGTCCCAAATCGATTCCCTATGCCTAGCACACACTAACCGGGTGAAGGCAGCTGAAGTTTGGCTGGCCCAGAGGGGAGGGGCAGGCATATGCAGCAGCTGCTTACACCTCAGTGACAAGAGCAGTCAGGAGAGGGCAGAGGTCCCTCACCAGCATGCTTTGGAGGAACCGCAGCCAACAGGGAAGGGGGCTGGGACCTGCACTGTAACCTGTGTGGAGGAAGCCAGGGCCATGACAGGAGAGAGAGGCAGGAGGAGGCCCTCAACCCAGAACCCTGAGATCCCTGATCCAGGAGAGGGAAAAACAAGGGAGACTGAGGGCCACAAGCATGCAACATCAGACATGGCTTCAATGGACATTAAGAAATATCTTCGGGACCTTGTAGATGAGCTCAAAACTGAAATATTAAATCAGGTAAAGCAGGATATGAGTAGAGTAATAAAAGAAATGCTCTCAGGAAGCATCTCTCAGGAGATACAGACAGAAAAGGGAGGAATACAAAAAAAAGAAAGAAACATTCAATAAAGAATATAAAGAAAATACAGAATACATGAAGCAGATTCAAAGAGACTACCAGGAAATTAAAAACTCCATTGAAAGCTGGCAAAACTCCTTAAAAGAAACTAAGGATAGACTATCAAAACTTGAAGACAAGCTTGCAATGTGTGATCATGAAAGGAAAGATCTCTTAAAAATAATAAGTAAACAGGCAGTAAAAATACAAAGGCTAGAAGATGACAATAGAATCTATAATTTAAGAATAAGAAATGTGAACGAAGAAGCAGGAATACATACAGGCGAATTACAAAGGCTATTCATGGAAATAATTAAGGAAAACTCCCCAAGCGTAGGAAAAGAAAATGACATTCGGTTATGTGAGGCATACCGAACTCCAGCCACCCACAACCAAAACAGAACTACACCCAGACATATAATAATCAAGATACAAGAAATTCAATATAAAAACAGAATATTAAAAGCCGTCAGAGAAAAGAAACAGATTACCTATAAAGGTAAGCCCATCAGAATCATGGCTGACTTCTTGACACAGACCATCAGATCAAGAAGAGCTTGGAACTAAGTCTTCCAAGCCCTGAAAGAAAATACCCTCCAGCCCAGATTGATGTATCCTGCAAAACTGTCACTAGAAATTAATAGAAAAACAAGATGCTTCCATGACAAAGAGGAACTGGGGGAGTTTGTGACCACCAATCCAACCCTACAGAGAATACTGAAGGACATTCTAGAGAGAGAGAAAAAAAATGCCAGGATTTTAGGAACAGTGGCAGAAAGGCCTCAATGAGAGGGGTAGGAAGTAGAATGAAGGAGAAAACTAGACAAACAGGCAGAAAAAGAGCATAGCAGAAATGAGGCAGAGAAGGATGACTAGAATCTCTAATATAGATGGCCTTGATACACTATATTGTTAATAGTGCACCAGGATTTAAAACCCACATTACTCACACTACTCTACTTAGATGTATTATATTCTGTTCCAGTCATTCTACCTGTACTAGATTTGAGGGCACAGACAGTAGTCCCAAAAATAACAGGATATATATAGTATGGTAATCATCCTTAATTTCCTATTAAGTCAATCTAAAGCTCTGTAAAACCTACACTGTTTTACTATGACTGATCATAATCAAATCTGGTCTGTTAGATGGCTGTTTTGTATTGATAGATTTTATTCAAAGTTGTTATGATTGATAGTATCAAGTCTGAGAGTATAGGCAACTGCACTTAAGATGACAAGATTCTCTAGAATAACCACTATGGTTTGATTATTACCTGCCTTTGAAGTTTTATACTGTCTACTGTGTTTTATTTTTACTAGTATTGTTATGTATTGCTATATTCAGTTATACTGCTATATTCAGCTATGCCTGATGATATAGACAATTATATTGAAGATAATAAGAAACAACACAGTAATCATTGTAGATCACCTTGTACTGTGGTTTTATATGACTTTTTGGTTTCATGTTTTTATAGGAATTTGTTTTGTTTTGTCTTGCTATGTTTTGTTTTTCCCTCTAATACAGAAAAGATAGAAATACATGTAGAGATGCATGCATGCATAGCTGTTTACACTCTCACTGTTTGAATATCTACTTTGTATGCTTTAATTTTGTAAGTTGAACAACTATTTCTAAGAGGACAATATGTAATTTATCAACTAGTGATTTGTTATTGTTTATCCTTTTTTTGAAATTCTGTATTATCTCTACCCTTTACATGCTTTTGTTTCTCTTTAAATAAAAAATTTTTTTAAAAAAAGTAAAAGGAGGAACAGAAAGTGCTCAAAGGATATAACTGCATTTATGTTTAAGTGTGTAGGATTAATAATCATGTTGCTAAGTTGTTATTGTATCACTGAACTTCTTTGCAGCCTCACTGTTTGAATGTCTACTCTATATGCTTTAGTTTTGTAACTTGAACAACTATGTCTAAGAAGACAATATGTAATTTATCAACTAGTGATTTCTTACTGTTTTTTTTCTGAAATTCTGTATTGTTTCTACCCCTTTTCTGTTTTGCTTTTTTCCTCTTTAAATAAAATTTTTAAAAAAGACCAATCTGATTTAGAGTGAGACCCTGTCTCAAAAAAAAATATATATATATATGTATATTTATATTTCTAAGGTGGAGAAAGGGGTTCCTGAATGGTTTTCACAGGAAACTTTTCTTTTCTTTTCTTTTCTTTTTTTTTTGTCTTTTTGAGACAGGGTCTCACTATGAAGTTCAGACTGGCCTTGAGCTCACTTTGTAGCCCAGGCTGGTCTCGAACTCACAACAATCATCCTGCCTCAGCCTCCCGAGTGCTGGGATTACAGGCATGAGCCACTATGCCTGGCTGGAAACTTACTTTTCAAGGATTTATAGAGTAAAACCACAAGTTGAGGCAGGTATAAAGTGGGACAAAACTATATTTAACTAGTTACAAGTGATTACAAGTGTAATCACTTAGGTAATATTGATCCAATGGAAAAATCACATAATGGGTATGAAGTGGGACAAAACTATGATCAATCAACAAGATTCAAAGTATAGTCACTTAGGTAATTTTGATTAAATGGGGATCAAGTGAGAGAACAAGTCAGCTAGCAAATACACATGGGACAAATAAGTGTTAGGTTTTTAGCACAATAAGAATGAAAAAATATAAAAGTAGCTTTTATTACAAGGACGTGGAGAGAACTCCATAGCTACAGAAGCCTGGCATTCTCTGACCAGACTGTGGGGCATGGTATGTACATATAACCTCTGACTGGGGACGGTGCTTAGGGTGGGCATAGGTGACACAAGAGGAGCTGGTTGGATCTCTCTGCATGCACAAACAGGAAGGAGAGTTGCAATTAGGGCTGAGGAAGAAGCAGTAAATGGTAGGTATCCCTGCTTTGGTTTTCTGCCATGTTAGACCACCGCCATGACTGTTAGACCACCGCCATGACCATATAGTAATTTATTCTAGGGAAAAATCCTTTCATTCCGTCTTTTTATTGTTAGGAAAAGGGCAAAGTCTCTCTCTTACTACTTACTGCTGAAAGGGGGTGCCATATTGGGGTTTAGAAAGGTTGACGGGATGATGGTTGATGCCCATGTAGAAGCTGGTACCAGGTGTTTTAGCCAGGAAAACTTCATCATTGGTGAATTCCCGCATCTTAGACTGGTAAAACAAAGAGACAAGGTGCTATGAGGAGTAAGGCTACTATCACATTTAAGGATCTAAGGGAAGTAGAAGGAAAGGTGCCTTTGATTTATATATGCCATTTCATCAGGACCACGGTGAGGTAGAATCTAAAAAGTAAGTGTGGGGTTAGGAGGAGTGAAGTTATGAGAGGTGATTATTCCCCTATCTGAAAGGGTAAAAATTAAAAGTGTAGGTAGACAGGGTTTGTCTCTGGTCCAGGAGTTGAGCTGGAAAAAATAAGAGGCGGGGAGGGCCGTGGCTGTGTCATTATAAGGGAGATAAGAGCCTAGACCCTCAGGGACCTCATGTTTGACATAACAGCTGAGGGTAGAGAGAACTAAGACAGTTGTCACATAGAACAGCATGAAGACAATTTTATGCATGATATGGGAGTCTTTAGGAAAAACTGTCAGGAGTCCTGCTGTAAAAAAGATAATTAATAGAATGTAAGGAATTAGAAACCAAATTGGATAACAAAACATGACTTAGCCTGAGTGTTGTGGCTGTGAGGCCTTGGTGAGATGGAGACAGGTAGGTGACAGAAGATGAGCTGATCACTCAGGATGGTTAGATTTAGGGTTGGGAGGACACTGCTTAGCTTGAGTGATATGAAACCAGGAGGGAAGTCCAGCAACTTTGACCACTGTTGGGGTTGCCAAGAAGACCAGGTAGGGGCTGCTTTGCCATGGTTGTAGTCTTTTTGATGATTTTCTGTAACAGGACTTTAGTAACTGCATCTACAATTTACCTGGCTGTGGAAAAGGCTTTTATCCATCCTGAAAAGGTACAAACAAAGGTGAGAAGATATTTGGGAGTTTTGTGGCAGGGCATGTGTGTAAAATCTGCCAGTCCTGACCAGGGGTGTGTCCATGAAATTGATGAATAGGAAAGGAAGGGGTTGGCAGGTGTCTCTGAGGAGAGGTTTTACTATAGTGATAACAGGTGTAAGTTGTTGAGACCTCAGCGTGTCAGTCACACAAAGGAATCCTGACAATTAGGGTGTAGGGGAGATGGTAAAAAAGGCATTTTTAAGATTTATAACTGTAAAGTGAGTGGTGGAGGGAGGGATATGAGGGAGCCTGGTATAAGGGTTTGGTACCACTGGGTGGATTAGGGTAACAGCATTATTGATTACCCTATGGTCTTGCACTAGACGATAAGATCCATCAGGTGTGAGTAACAGGAGAACAGGAGTATCATAGGGTGAATGAGTAGGTTTAAGAAAACCATTATCTAAAAGGTGCTTAATTATAGGTTTAAGTCCCTGTAAATGTTTGGGAGCTATGGGATATTAGGGAACGCAAGGAAAAACTGAAGGATACCTAAGTTGAATCAAAAAAAGCATAGCATGGGTAGTACGGATGGGATTGGAGGTATCCCAAACTATGGGATCAACCAGAGAAGAAGATCTCTATCTAAAAGGGACACTGGGAATTGAACTTGGGACCTTGAACTTGCCAGTAAAGTGCTGCACCATTGAGCTAAACCACCAACCTTGTCTGTAAAGGCTGTATAGGTTGGCCGTCAACACCCACTATAGAGACTGAGAACTTAATACAAGGGTCTGAAAACTCAGGAAGAACATTATATATGGCCTCTATGTCCACAAGTACAAAGAATGTCTTACATGAGACCTCCAGTGGGAGTTAGGGCTCTGAGAAGGATACCTTAAAGGGGGGCTGTGGACCCCAAGCCCCATTAGTCTTCAGCAGCAAGTCCAAGTAGATCAGTCAGTGATGAATCTGGTGGTGATGAAACCTACTGTGAGGGCAAGGTGTTAAGAGAATGGCTTATCTGCTCTATGGCAGCTAGGACATTTGCTCTTCCAATGGCCGCTTGAGATTGCAATCCATTTGGGGCCCTCTCTTGCCCAGTGTCCTTTTTGCTACACTTGAAGCATGGTCCAGGAGGGGCTCTGGAAGCTCTGCCTTGTTTTGGCTTTCCTGTCTTGGGAGTCCCAAGTGTCACTGCTAAGAGATCAGATGGTTATTTTTTCTTTTAATTTTTATCTCTGTTGTTGAGCCACATTAAGGTCTCCATGTGGGATTTGAGGGCCAAGTTTAGCCTTTTGTCTTGGGATCTGGCCCACAGAGGAAGGTATCTATCTCTTCTACAGCCACAAGACATTTGGTTTTTATCTCGGGTAGGTGTACAGCTTTAAGTCTAAAGGAGACAAGGGAAAAAATTAAGTATGCAGGAGTCAAATAATAGAATCAACAGGATATTTATGATTATAACTTTAGTAATGGCTTTCCATAAGGAGGCAAAGGATAAGGTCTAGGAAATTTTAGAAATTGACATGTCATTGATTTGTCATACACATATTTAGTTTATACAATTGAATAAATATCTCCTGTCCTGTTAGAATGTCTAATGCCATCTGATTTTGAGGATGGCCTGCTTTATGAATTTTACCTTTTTATTTAGGAGAGAGAGATCAGCTGCAGTGTCATTTAAGTTTAGTTAATTATGGCTCCAATATGTATCATATAACCTCTTTTTGGAAAAGATCTGGTGGATCTCAGCAAAGAAATGTAAAAGAAATTTATAATTATCTCTTAATCTCAGTTATTGACGATCTAGAAGATTGATAACAGTACAGTGCAGTAGAGGCAGTAAGCTTAACATAACCATGGGTGTTTTTAACATTTGAGCACTGAAGAAATTTGTGACATTGTTTGGACTGTTCAGTATTTAAGCATCTCTAAGTATAACATATCCATTTTATACATTACATAAATTTTCATTTAAAAATTCTTATTTGAGTGGTAACCTCGTGTTGGTCTGACCTGAATATCCTGGCTGGAGCACAAGGAAAAGGCAGAGATCTGGATCTGAAAGAAAACACTTGTCATCATAAGCAATCTTAATTT
Organism: Hydrochoerus hydrochaeris; assembly: GCA_004027455.1. Lineage (NCBI taxonomy): Eukaryota > Metazoa > Chordata > Mammalia > Rodentia > Hydrochaeridae > Hydrochoerus > Hydrochoerus hydrochaeris. The sequence continues at coordinate 79,104 of PVLA01002073.1, forward strand.
TACATTTGAGAGCAAGAATATACCATCAGATCAACCACAACGAATTGTCTCAGTTATATGAACTTTAGTTGGGGTATCTCCCATAAGCTATGGAGATTACTGGGGCCTCCGATTAATGAACAAGACTGGTTTAAACACCAGGTAGCCACTTTCTTATTCATCAATTGAAGTCCTGTCCAATGTCTCCTCATCTCAAGGGATTTTGTTTAACCAGTTTTAACATTTTAACCAGCTGGCAAACTAGGTGGAAGCATGCTTTTTAAATGTATAACCAAAGAGGAGGAGGAAAAAATTGAGCTCAAATAAAAGAAACTGCTGTTTACAGAGCAGGCAAATAGACAAGCGCAGACAGACAATCTGTACAGTATAAACAGACAACAAATATATAGACTAACAAACATGTTATAAAATCAGAGTGCACTCAAATATATTTGGCCAATTTGAGCTATATAAAAAAATGGACTAGTATGAACCTTTTTGTAGATTAATTAATAGAGATCTCTTGAAATAAGAATAGCAGAAAAGGAACCTAATTTATGGCTAATCTGAGATAGGTCAGAGACGGAGAAAGGGATAAGATTAACTAATTAATCTCTCAGGGCCAGCCTGTTCCCAAATTGGGAGCAGAGACTGAGGCTGAGAAGACTGTGGAAATAGCCACCAAGTGGCCAACTGTCCGGCAGGCATGCATGGACAATTAATCAATGATTGGCTATAAAATGGCTGCTTGTCACCATGTGAAGAGGAATCATAGGCTACTGGCAGGTCACTGCACAGCTCAGAGCAGCTTAGCTGCTTCTAACAGCACAGTGAGCAAGCACAAGATGGCAGCTGGCCACCATGTGACCTGCATTAAGATGGTTGATGCTGATCACAGGATGGGCCACAAGGTGGTGCACATTGGCTCTGAGACCCGTTGCAAGATGGTGGCACACTACCATGTGGCGGAGGGCTGCAAGATGGCGGCTGTCCTCTACGCAAGCTGCAGCAAGAGGGCTTTTGAGCCCAGCATGGCCTGCTGAGGGGCTGAAATGCACATGACTGTGTATGATGAGCCAGTGGAGAGAACAGTGACACAGCAGTAGAAAACAAAAAACCCATCTTACTGAACAAATGGCTCAGGTGGGGGGATTGAGAAGTTGGAGACTGGGGAGAGAGACTAAGGGAAGGATAAGTAGCCACTGTGGGGGAGGGAGAAGGAGAAGATGGCACAGGGGCACGGGAACCTTTGGCTGAGAAAGCGGTAGGGTTTGGTCTGGGAGATATGGGGGAGAGTTTTTGGTGGAGCTGAGTGAGCCAGAAGTATTTGGGCCATTATACAAGACAGAGTGAGAGAAAGGCATGTCCTCATAATAGGTTTTTGTTAACTTGCTGCCAGTGTAAGAAATGCATAAGCTTTTTTTTTTTTTTTATAACCTTGAGGCCAAGAGCACCAGGCACTCCAGAGGTGTGGTTTTTTGTGGGGTTGGGCAGGAAATGGCCTCCAGGACCGAATTATAAGTGAGCTGAGAGAACAGCTTCACCTCAGGATGTAAGAGCTTTAGCTCTCTCCCAAGGAACATGGAAGCCATCTTGGGTCACATCTATCAAAAAGAGTCGTCACCCATTTTGATTGTGTGACACAGAATGTCCCAACACCCATTCTCCTGGCCATCACCAGAGTTTGGGGCGGGGTCCCAGGGAACAAAATTAACAGTTTGCCTCAGGCTGTACAACCTAAGGATTGTGAAAACTGTATTTCTGTCCCAGGACGGTAATGATAGGTTTTCTGACCATAAGCTTATGGATTTTAGGAATAGAAATAGAAAACCCCGCATGGTAGCTCACCTTTGATGAGTGAGGAAGGTTGCTGTTGCATACAATTTAGCAGCGGCAAGTTAACATTTTCAGAGCAGAAAACGGGTTCACAGGCAGGGTCAGCTCCAACTTGGGAGCTAACTTACTCTACCATCCCAGGTTTCAGCTCCATTCTGTTAGGTTTTTGGCACAATAAGAAAGAAATAATATAAAAATAGCTTTTATTAAAAGGATGTGGAGAGAACTCCATGGCTACAGAAGCCTGGCATTCTCTGACCAGACTGTGGGGCATGGGAAGTACATATAACCTCTGACCAGGGGCAGTGCTTAGGGCGGGCATAGATGATGCACAAGGAGCTGATTGGAACCCTCTGTGTGTGCAAAAAGGAAGGGGAGTTGCAATTAGGATTGAGGAAGAAGCAGGAAATGGTAGATGTTCCTGCTTTGGTCTTCCACCATATTAGACCACCACCATGACTGTTAGACCACTGCCATGACCGTGCAGTAATTTATTCTAGGGCAAAATCCTTTTAATAAGGACTTTGCTGGAAGGGGTGTTTTAAGGAGATTTTGGTCCTACACCCAAAGTGATGTGTATTTATCTATTTTTGTTTCTTTGTTTTGTTTTGTTTTTTTTGGAAATCCATGGCAAAAGAAACTGCAAGAACTTCATAAACACATGGGAAACTAAATAGCACCCTGCTGAACAACCAATGGGTCACAGATGAAATTAAAGAAGAAATTAGACAATTTTTACAGTTGAATGATAACAACAATACAACATACTGGAACTTACAGAACACAAAACAGTCTTAAGAGGAAAATTTATAGCAGTAAATATCCATATCAAGAAAACAGATCAAGTGAATATAAACAATTGGTGGATCTTAAACTTCTAGAAACAGAGGAGCAGCCTAAGCCAAAAGCTTGTATGTTCAAAGGAAGAAATTATAAAGGTTAGAGCACTGGAGACTAAAAAAAATTCAAAGAATCAATGAATTGAAGAGTTGGTTCAGGGCCCAGGGATTTAGCTTAGTGGCTTAAGAGCCTGCCTGGCAAGCACAAGGTCATGAGTTCGATCCCCGGTACCAAAAAAAAAAGTTGGTTTTTTGAAATATTAAATAAAATTGACAAATCCTTATCCAACCTTATCAAAAAAAGAAAAGACTCAAATCCATGAAATTAGGAATGAAAAGGATGAAGTCATAACAGACCCAGCAAAGGTTCAGAAAATCATCTATACCTACTTTGAAAACTTGTATTCTAGTAAGATGGAAAACACAGAAGATATGGACAGATTCCTAGATACATATGAATTACCAAAGCTGAATCAAGAAGATATAAAAATACTAAATAACCCAATATCAATCAGTGAAATTGAAGATGTAATTAAAAACTTATCAACAAAGAAAAGCCTAGATTCTGATGGATTCACTACTGAATTTTACAAGAAAGTTAGAGAAGACCTAACAGCGTGTCATGGTTTATGTCAGTAGACCCCAAGCCTCATGAATTATGGACTTGACCAAATCTAGCATTTGTGATTGGTTCTTGTCTATCACTTGGATTGATGGTGTGAGTGCCACATCCACTAGGGGTGGAGCCAGCATACAATGTAATGGCAGGAAGAAGGTGTGTCTCTCTTGCTGGTTCATGTCTTGCTGTTTGTGGCAGCCATGAACGGCAGCTCCACCATGCCACCCTGCCTTAGAGCCAACTGAAACCTCCAAGAACTGTAAGAAATAAACTTCTCCTTCCTTCATTTTGGGTGTCAGGTACTTTGTCCCAGCAATGAGTAAAAAGTGACTAAGACACACCACTACTTCTCAAACTCTTTAATGATAATGAAAGGGAAGCAAATTCTCCCAAACTCATTTCAGGAAGCAAATATTATCTTGATACCAAAACCAGAGAGGGACCCAATAAGAAAGAGAATTACAGGTCAATTTCCCTAATGAATGTAGATGCAAAAATCCTCAATAAGATACTGGCAAACAGGGCCAAGGATATGGCTCAGGGGCACAGTGCCTGCCTGGCAAGTGCAAAGTTGTGAGTTCAATTTCCAGTACCAAAAAGAAAAAAAAAAACAGAATTGAAGGACTGGGGATTTATCTCAGTGGTCAAGCATAAGTGCAAGGTCATGAGTTCGATCCTTGGTACAAAAAAAAAAAGATGCTGGCAAACAATGCAGAAAATCATCAAGAAGATTATACATAATGATCAAGTGGAATTCATTCCAGGGATGCAAGAATGGTTCAACATATGTAAATCCATAAATGTAATACACCATATTAACAGTACCAAGGACAAAAATCATATGATCATCTCAACAGATGCATATAAAAGCCTTTGACAAAGTCCAGTACCCATTCATAATAAAAAAAAAACAAAACAGAAATTGGAATAATGGAGTGTGTCCTGAGGTCCGTGCCATGTTGGAACTTGGGACACTAGAAAAACAAGTAGCCAGCTCACTGCTCTGGTAAGTGACTGTGGTCTGACAAGCCGCAGTCACTCCAGGGCTAGAACCATCAGTGTTTCCTGAGGTCCACCATGTTGGAACTTGGGACACTGGGAAAACAAGCAGCCACCTGGCTGCTCTGGTAAACAGCTGTGAGCCTACCAGCACATGGGCTAAGAATCAATATCCCCCACCCTCGTTAGCAAGTGAGAGCCCAGAGATCTGAGTATCTCTTGGGAGGATGAACATATGCAATATAGTAAGTAATGGGGGTTTCCTTTTACCATCTCTTTGAAGGCAAATATTTTTATCACTGTTTTGCTCTGTCCTGATTAATGGCATTGCTCTATTCAGTACTTGGTTTTCATAAGTTTGGTATTTCCTTCGATCTTGCTGTACCTGATTGAAAGGACAACTATTGTGAAGAAAACAAGATATACTATGGTACCTATTACTGTTATCCTGGTAACCTGCTGTGAAGTTCTGTACCAATTTCACTAAACTGTCTCAGTTGGCTTTGTTCTGTCTTGTTCTGCTGTATTTTACTACCTTCAAAATAAAAAAAAAAGATTTTTTAAAAAAGAAAATTGGAATAATGGTCTTTATCTAAATCTGATAAAAGTCATCTCCAACAAGCCAGCAGCCAACATCATACTAAGTGGACAAAAACTGAAAACTATCTCTCTAAAACCAAGAACAAAACAAGGATGTCACTGTGTCCAATCTTATTCAACACAGTCCTAAAAACTTTAGCTGGAGCAATTAGACAAGAGAATGAAATAAAAGGGCTAAAGATAGGAAAGGAAGAAGTTAAACTATCATTATTTGCAGATGACATGATATTCTAGACAGAAGACCCCAAAAATTTCACCAAAAGACTACTAGATTTAATAAGCAAATTCAGTAATGTGGCTGAATACGAAGTCAACAGTCAAAAATCAATAGCCTTCTTGTACATGAATAATAAACTCACTGAGAGAGAAATCAAGGAAACAATATTTTTCACAATAGCATCCAAAAAAATGAAATACCTAGGAATCAATCTAACAAAGGATGTAAAAGACCTCTACATTGAAAAGTACAGTACTCTGAAAATAAAGATTGAGGAGGATATTAGAAAATGGAGCAATATTCTGTGCTCCTGGTTATGAAGAACCAATATGGTGAAAATGGCCATGCTTCCAAAACTGTTATATAGATTCAATGCAATCCCAATCAAAATTTCACACAGAATAAGAGAAAATAATTCTAAAATTCATCTGGAACCAGAAGAGACCTAAAATAGCAAAGGCCATCCTGGGCAACAAAGACAAGACAGGGGATGTCACAATCACTGACTTCAAATTATACTACAAAGCTACTGTGATAAAACAACAACAACAACAACAACAAAACAAGCCAGGCATGGTTGGCGCATGCCTGTAATTCCAGCATTCCCAGCCAGGGATTTAGCTCAGCAGTGTAAGTGCCTGCCTGGCAAGCATGAGGTTGTAAATTCAATCCCCACTACAAAAAAAAGTCATCACCAGCACTCGTGAGGCTGGGGCTGGAGGATCATTTCAAGTTCAAGACCAGCCTGTGCTACAAAGTGAGCTCAAGGCTAACCTGAACTGAATTGCAAGAACTGTCTTTAAAAATACAAAAAAACAAAAACAAAAACAAAACAAAACAAAACCCCCCAAAAAACAATAACATCACAGCTTGGTACTGGCAAGAAAAAAAAACCCCAAAAACAAACAAACAACAACAACAACAACAACAACAAAAACCAGATGCGAAGAATAATGGAACAGATTAGAAGATGCAGAAACAACTCCAGACACACTAAGCCACCTTATCTTTGACAACTGTGCCAAACACATTTACTGAAAGAAAGTCTCTTTAATAAATGGTACTGGAAAAACTGGCTCTACACATGCCAAAAATTAAAACTGCTTTCACCATATCTTTCACCATGCACTAAGCTAAAATTGGAATGAATCAAATATCTGAATATTAAAAGAGAAACATTAAATCCGCTGGAAGATGGAGAAGGTAAAATTCTTAAAAACATTGATGTAGGCAAAGACTTTATGATTACACAGGAACTATCACAAACTACCACAAAGAATCAACAACTGGGATCTCACTTTAATGAAAAGATTTTTCTTTCTTTCTTTCTTTCTTTTTTTTTTCTTTTTCTTTCTTTCTTTTTTCTTTTTTTTTGAAAAGCTTTGGCACAGCAAGAGAAACCATCAACAGAGGAAAAGACAATCTACAATGTGGGAGAAAATGTTTGCCAGCTGTTCCTCATGCAAAAGATTATCCAGAACATTAAAAAAAAACTTAAAAAAATCAGTCCCCCCAGATTTAAAGATCCAATACAAAAATGGGCATATGAGATGAATATATACTTCTCAGATGAAGAAATACAAACAACAAATAAATATGTGGAAAAAAATGTTCAACATCACTGGTCATTTGAGGGATACAAATTAAAACACACTGAGATTCCACTTCACCCTGGAAAGAATGGCTATTATCAAGAAATCAATAACAAATGCTGAAAGGGATGTGGGGAAAAAGGAACCCTTCTCTACTGTTGGTGGGAGTGTAGACTGGTGCAGCCACTGTGGAAATCAGTGTGGAGATTCCTCAGAAAACTAGGACTCAAAGTCCCATTTGACCCAGCTATTTCCCTTCTGGGTATCTTCCCAAGAGAATTAAAAACATCATACCACAGTGATATATGTGCACTCATGCTTATAGAAGCACAATTTGTATTAGCTAGATCTTGGAAATAACCTACATACCTATTGACTGAGGAATGATTAAAAAAGATGTGGTATTTTTATACAGTGGAGAACTACTCAATCATAAAGAAGGATAAACTGGAGACTTTTATAGGTAAATGGATGCAACTTGAGACCATTCTTATAAGTGAAATAAATCAGACACATAGGTGTAAACATCATACTGTTTCACTAGTGTGAGAAACTAAAAGAAACAACATGTATATATGTATATAAAAAGAAATTAAAATAGTTACATTATTGATTTCTCTGAGCTCACTGAAGAGAAAGATCTGCACTGGTATTGTTTGGACAATTGAATGCAGATGTCTTGTACTCTGGTTGAATGATTTGGGGATGACAGTGTGCACTGTATGTACCTTTGTTACCTCCTGGTTGATGTGTTTTGAACTTTAATTTTATTTTTTTTCTCTTGTCTTTTTTTTCTTGAAATAAAATAGATTTAAAAAATAGAAAACTTGAGATCAAAAACCACACATAGTATTTCAGCATGACAATCATGATGCCATTATCTTTGCAACACATGTAATGTCTACCTTAAGATAGAATAGCCTTTTTAGTCAAACATTCCATCTGATCACAAGACATTAAATGACACAAAGAAACTCTCACCTAATTTGTTATGCTTCAATAGGATCCCATCCCAAAGAGAATTTACCTGTCTATAAATGTGCGTTAGAAGTTTATAATGTTTAGCCTTTAACTTTTAGTGTGTGACATGTTTAGACTGCTTGGTATCTGAGCATCTCTAAGTATAATGACACATATATAACATATATCACATAGGGTTTTTTGTTTTTTGTTTTTGGTACCAAGGATTGAATTCACAATCTTGTGTTTGCCAAGCTGGTTCTTGTACCGCTGAACCAGACCCCTCACCCCCATCACATAAGTTTTTAAAAAACTATCATTTGACTGATGAACTCATACTGCCTTGACATGTAACTTTTATCACAAGTAGCTTGAAGAAGTTATCTGAGTCTAAAAGAAAAGTTTTTCACCAGGAACATCCTGGTTTTATAAGTTAGAAGACCTGTGCAAGCAGAAGGCATGAATACATTTAGTACATCATGAAATCAGGAATAATAACTGTCACAGCCATATGGAAATCTTTGTCTTTTAACTTAGTTTTGTATCAAGATCATCTTTTAATAGAATGTTATTATTTTTAAAAACAGAAACTTAACCTTTTGATGAAAATCAATGCAGTCATATCACAATAATATGGTTAGCAATGTTTATTAGGGTGTTCTCCTGAAATTATTAAAGTCCCACTAGTGAACAAAGACTGGAATAAAAATGTTTCCAGCCAGGTGCTCCTTTATTCACCAAGGGAAGTCCTGTGCAGCAGTTTCCTTAACCTAAGGGGTCCTCTCTTAATTTTTTTAAAATCTGGATTCAAACTTAGGACCTTGTGCTTACCAGGCAGGTGATGTGCCACTGAGCTATATCCCAACCCTGTTTATCTTAACAAAATTTTAGATGACTTATGAGAACCAGATCATAATAATTAACATATTATTCTTGACCAATGAAAGACTCTCAAATTATTATACATAGACAATGTGCATTGCATTTGTGAAACTAGTTTTGACATCATTTTGATCAGCAAGCATCCTGGATGAAAGCATGTCCTTAACTCTACTGACATTTATTTATAGGCCAACTTAAGTTATAAGTAAATATTTTAAAAAGGCAAAAAGAAAAAAAAGTTGAACTCAAAACAGAGTTAAGTATTATAACCAGTCAGAAATTGAACAGGCAGGCTGGGGATATAGCTCAGTGGCCTAAATGCCTGCCTGGTAAGAGCAAGGTCATGAATTTGATCCCCAGTACCCCCCCAAAAAACAAAGTGAACAGGCAGTCCAAGTTGAACTCTTTTACAGTTTTTAAACTTGTAACTATAAATAGACTAGTGTAAACTTTTTTATAGGCTGATTAACAGAGATCTCTTGTAATAAGAATCAGAAAGAATAAAAACCTTTTACACTTATGAAAGCAAAGACTGTTTTTTAAGATGGGCCTTTGGCTTATGGCTTATCTGATTGGAGTACCCAGCTGTATAGGCTTCTCTTTGTTGCTTTGAAAGCCATAGTTGTGTGATAGTTATAGCTGATAGCCAAAACTGCTGCTTTTGTTTTGTTTTTATCTTTTTTATATAAACCAGTTATTTATTATTGTCATTGTTATTTACTATACATAACTGTGTTTTATGTTTTTATAACCAGCCTTGCAGTGAGTCTGTATGTCAGCATCACCATAAATACATGAACAATGATCTATGATACTACAATGACTACAATATCAATTAAGGTGGGTTTGTGAACAACAATACAGGAATCCAAGCAAGCCAAATTGATAAATTTGGAAGTTAATTAACTGAGCTCAGGACCACTCATATACAGACAACCCCCTTCCATTTCAGAGTCCAAACAAGTGGCATGGAACTGGAAAGTTACAGAGCTTTTAAAAGAGAGAATCATAAAAAGACATCCTACTGGAAACAATTTAGCTAGAATCTTACATTAATTTTTGGTTGACACCTGCATCCTGCTTCTTTTGTTGAGCAAGTTAATTTTTCTTTTTTTGTCTTAATCTTTCACAGGATTTTTTTTTTATTTTGAAGGTGGTAAAATACAACAGAACAATATGGAACAAAGCCAATTGAGACAGTATAGTAAAATTGGTACAGAACTTCACAGCAGGTTACTGGGATAACAGTAATAGGTACCATAGTATATTTTGTTTTCTTCACAATAGTTGTTCTTTCAATCAGGTATAGCAAAATCAAAGGAAATACAGAACATTATAGAACTTATCAAAACAGAATATTGAATAGAGCAATATCATTAATCAGAACAAAGCAAAACAGTGATAAAAATATTTGCCTTCAGAGAGATGATAGAAGAAAATCCCCCTTATTTGCTATATTGCATATAGTCAACCTTGCAAGAGATGCTCAGATCTCTGGCTCCCACTTGCTAATGGGGGGGCGTGGGGGTGGGGGGGTTTCAATCTCAGCCCGAGCGCCAGTAGGCTCACAGCCACTTACCAGGGCGGCAAGCTGGTTGCTTGGTTTCCCAGCGCCCTAAGTTCCAACATGACGCAAATCTCAGGGCAGCGAGCTTGTTTTTGTTTTTGTTTTTTTTTTTGAGACAGGGTCTCACTGTGCAGTTCAGGCTGGCCTTGAGCTCACATTGTAACCAGGCTGGTCTTGAACTCATAACGATCTTCCTGCATCAGCCTCCTTAGTGCTGGGACTACAGGTGTGTACCACAAAACTGCTGTTTGATAGCCATTTGTAAGCATTCCCTAAAAAGGGACAGAATGGTAAAGGTAATTTTAGCTATTTTCAGGGAAGGTGTGATTTATGGTCCAAGTTTGTGTGCAGAAACAGACTAGGTGGCAGTCTTGGGAGCTAAGTATGAACTCCAGACAGTGGGGGAAGAAGGTCTGCCAAGGTTCCAGTCTGCCCAGCTATGGGCAACTACCTATGATAGTATTTTTTTTTCCCATTTTGAAAAAAAGCAAGGGGAAAGCAAGTGTCCCTTTTTATCCTTCTTGCTCTGTGTCCAATCTAAGTCATCTCTTAGACTTCATCCTGTCCAGTGCCATCAGCAGCAGACTGGTGGTGCAAGGAAGTGCCCAGAGCCAGGTTAGCTTACAGTACACCTAGACCCCTGTTATGGTTTGTGTCTGGATGATCCCCCAAAGCCTCATGAGTGAAGGGGGTCAGGCTTTTCAAAGGCAGCTAATCTAGAGTTTGTGATTGGTTCATTATCTAGTGCCAGGACTGGAGCTACACCTGCCCTACGGTTGGTAGCCTACATACAATATAAGGGATGGAAAGAGGCTTGCTCCTCCCTTTTCCCCATTTTGCTTTTGTTGCTTTCACCATCTTTCACCACTATGAACAACTACCCTTTGCCATGCCACATTGTCTTGGAGGCAAATGATTATGCTCTGAAACCTCCACAAACAGAGCTAAATAAACCTTTACTTCTTTAATTTTGGGTGTCAGTTATTTTGTCTTAACAATGAGAGAAAAGTAACCAAAACAGCCCCTTCCTGATGATTCTGTGACGGTTGGACCATACTTAGTTATAGGTCTTCCTTTTTTAGCCTCAGTATAACTCCAGGAATAGTACCTGGTTTGGTAAAATATTCTGGAGAGAAATCATGATGAGAGAGGTAGCCTTCCAGGCACTGGAGCTGGGCCTGTTCTTTAATACATATTTCTATTTAAAATTGTTATTAGCTGGGTATGGTGGCATACGCCTATAATCCCAGCACTCAGGAGCCTCAAGCAGGAGGATCACTTCAAATTTGAGACCAGCCTGAACTACATAGAAAGTGAATTCAAGGGCAGCTTGAACTACATAGCAAGACCTTGTCTCCAAAAGCAAAAAAAAAAAAAAAATTTTCATACAAACTGTTATTAAACTCATAAGGTCCACTAGGAATGTATTATCAGTAAACTTATCTGTGCTATAAAAACCAGTCACCACCATTCTTAAGAAGGAAAGAGAATAGGAATTAATCTCCAATTCTGCCTAAGGACTCAAAGGCAGATAAAATGGGGCTATAACTTTTACATTTATTCTTTAAGGGTTTCAGGGTTAAATCTAGACCACTTTTTAAAAATATGGCCTGGATATAAGTGAAGGTCAGCTTCACTCTGGAAGGGTCCCAGGGAGGGGAAATTCACCATTCTGGAAATTTGGTCATGAAATTCAGCAGCCACAGAAGAAAGAATTGTCTTGAACCAAACACTGTTGCAAACTGCATTATTTCTTAGAGGCAGGGTAGTGGACAAGTGACAGAAGAGTGACTCTAAGTATGACACAAGAACTAAATCCTGGACTGGAGATTTAGCTCAGCAGCATAAGCACCCACCTGGCAAGCACAAGGTCATGAGTTTGATCCCCAGTACCAAAAAAAAAAAAAAAAATGAAAGAAAGAAAGAAAGAACTAAATCCTAATCATATCAGTTATGGAAGGACAATTAAAATCAAGAGCTTTCCCAGGGTGGGTCTCTAATTCATAGCAAAATATAACTCCAGAGACAAAAGCTATGATTGACTCCAACTTCATTCCCAAGTGGAAAATTAAACGAATAAACCAAAAAACCTGAATAGCTGTTTTTTAGCCTTTTGAAAATTAGTAAGAAAAAAAAAAATAAAAGTGCTCCAACTATCTTGCTTATATTTCACTTTCTAAAAAATGACGCTTAGATGCCCTCTTCCAGTGGTGGGCGAGCCAGGAAGAGAATAAGTCGGTGTCTCCTGTGAGCCTACCTTTTTGCAGGCTGAGAATCAAACATCCCATCTAGACCCCTCCCCACCCGTTTATCAATAAGGACAGCTGAAGTTGATAGCAGCTAAGGCACAGAAAGCAACTAAGTGCTTGTACTGTTGGGTTGATTATGCTGACCTGGGGCAAGAGGTCTGAGCATCTCTTAAGGGGATGACCATATGCAATAGAGCAAATATGGGGAATTTCCTTCTTCTCTTTGAAGACAAATATTGTTTTCACTGTTTTGCTTTGTTCTAATTAATTGTTTTTGTTCTATTCAATATTCTGTATTGATAGGTTTTATAATGTTCTGTTTTTGGTTTGATTTTGCTATGGCTGATTGAATGGACAACTATTGTGAAGATACCAAGGTATACTATTACAGTACCTATTACTGTGTACTATTATACTGTACCTATTACTGTATACCTATTAAGGTATACTGTAAAGTGCCTATTACTGTTTTCCCGATATCCTGCTGTGAAAGTTCTGTACCAATTTCACTGCCTTGTGTTGATTGGCTTTCTTCTGTCTTGTTTTGTTGTATTTTACTACCTTCAAAACAAAAATAAAATAAAATAAAAATTTCAAAATGACCCTGAATCAAAAAGTTATAAAATCCTGGCCTGCAAACAAAATCTATCACCTCTAGAGACAGATAATAGTCCAGAAGAAATCTTGGCCCTGTAAGACAAAGAGGTCTTTGGGACATTTTGGTTTCTCTATCTGGTCACTAGGTAAATCTCTCCAACAGTACTAGCTCTACTTAAACCCACTCTGAAAATGTCATTCCTGGGTATCTGTAATACACCTAAGAAAATCTGAGTCAGCAACCATTGTCTCACATTAGAAGTTGATGTTTGATTTAAGAATAACATTACAGGGGCTGGGGAGTTAGCTCAGCGGCGTAAGCGCTTACCTTGCAAGCATGCAGTCGTGAGTTTGATCCCCTGTACCAAAAAAAAAAAAAAAAAAAAGTAACATTAACATCTCCCCAGTATAGTTTATAGGTCTGAATAAGTTCTCTAAAGATATCACTGTACTTATCAGGGTCACCTGAGAATTTTCCTAGATCTTATTTGATCTGTTTTTAGGTCACTAGGAAAAAAGGACACATGAACTTGAATAGTTCCAAATTCCCCATTTACTTTCTGTAAGACATCTGTAACTAGTTTAAGGAGCTTGAACAAGATAAACTAAAGATAGAGACAGCCTCATGGGGACTTTAATTATGCCTGGCCTAGAAGCTCCACCTTCAGGACCTGAAGGGTGACTACCCAAAGCCTTAGGCTCATTATGTAATAGTAGATGTTGGATTTTGATTAAAATTGAGCTGGAAGCCCTGTTCTCAGTTTCTAAAAGTCCAGGAAAAGTAACCTCAGGCTCAGTGACAGTGGATGCCTTAAGGGCTAAGTGTCTGGTTACATTTGTATTTGGACCCAAGTGAGAATTATTTCTTAATGCAATGAAAGTCTAAATGTAGCCTAAATGTAGCAATTTTGACCACTTTTCCTCTTTCTTACAGTACGAATATAGTTGTGAAATAGCATCATAATTAATACTTCACACTACAGTCTATCTTGGGTCTTGGGGATAGGCAGGCCATGCACGGATACAAAAAAGTAATAAACTGTTCTTTTTCAATATATGAGGGTTGAACCTTCATCAGTGCTTAAGAATACATTCCAGGGGCCAGGGAGTTAGCTCAGCAGTTCAAGTGCTTGCCTGGTGAGCACAGAGTTGTGAGTTTGATCCCCAGTACCCCCCCAAAAAAAAATCCAAAGGAGTAAAAGATTTTGACATTTGAGCTTCCTAGGAAAATGCAAAAAAGAAAAAAAATCAGTGTTTTTTAAATTTCTGTTTGATTTTAGTACCTTCAATGTGTTCCCTGAGTTGATTCTACTCCAGGGTAAGGTAGCTGTTTTCTGGAGACCCGGAAGATAAATCCAACCAGACTATACACCCTTATACTGGTGAATGATTTTGTCTTCCCAGCAAACTTGTATCTTACAAGAAGAGAAAGGCTGACTAAACTCTCTTTGTTATTCTTTAGCACACATGAAGCACAAATAAATGTAAGTCATTCCTCTGGTAGTTTTTTTTTTTTTTCCTGTGAAAGGCAATTGTTGCAAGTTGTCTCAATTTGATTTCTGGAGGGAGTAGAGTTAGAGAAAAACTGAGGTGTCTAACTTATGGACAGCAAAAAGTTTGAACCTGTAGCTCTACTCTCAATGGAGCTTTAAGAAAGGAATCTAACAGCATCATCTCTCATCACTCTGGGACAGAGGATACCAGAAGACCATGGAAAGAGTTACCTGTTTTCACTGAGGAGTGTGGGTGGGAACAATAGATAAGTGGAGTTTTCTCTGCTAGTTACCTAGTTGGGCTATCAGGACTCAGATTCTAGTGAGGAACCTGTGGGTATTCATCGGAGGGTAGCTCTGGCCATGATCCCTCATGTTTTGTTAGTTTTCATTGATTCACACAACCAGAGATCAGTCTCCAGAAAAAAATCCAGCTGCCTGTTTGGTCAACATCCCATTGGCCATTGGCTTCAGTTCTGTTTTAAGTGGAAGCTGCTCTAAGAGCATTTAACTAGCTGGCAGAGTGACCACTGTTAGTAAAAGTTCTACAAAGGGCAGATAAAAGCCTAAACCAAATATAGACTAGATTTCATAGAAAGACCTATTCTACAGCATTTTGGGTCAAATTCCACTAGGGGGAGCTCTAACACTACCTTTCCCTACCATTATTTAACAATAATCTCAAACTTTTGTTTACCCCTTAGGGAAGTATGTAAATCTAGCCGCTGTGACTTTAATTTTTTTCAGCCCTCAGACACAGGTTGGATTCATACTTGTTTTAAGCACTGACTCCCTCGAGGACCCAGCCCTGACTGCCTACTATATATCTATCTACTTTAGTTTTTTATAATACTAGGAGGAAGGAACTGCTGATTAGAGTTTAAATTGCTCTTTGTCAGAGAAGTCAGTCTGAGGAAGTCAGTCTATGTTGGACTGACACACAATTCTTGTAAGAATGAGAAATAAAAGTGTTACTTTTTCCTGCCTCTCAAACCCATTCTTTGGATCTGGAACAAGTAGTCATTTTTCACAATGAGACTGCTATTTTTTTCTTTGCAGTGTGACCACACTGAGAATAAGATCCTTTCTTGCTACTTGCCTCTTGTTTGGTCAACTGTGTAAGCCTGGTGGATGGGATCCCTGAGTTGGGACTCTGGCCTGAAACTTTGTAATAGTCACATTCACAACCACTATGTTCAAAAGATGTTTCCTACAAAGGAATAATCACTGCTTTGCAATATATCAGCACTGCCAGTTTATTTAAACTCCCATTTCCCCTGCCTATTACAGGACACTGATTTAGAACTAACTAAATCTGTATCTCCTGTATAATTCCTAAGACCCTCCCCCACGAAATTCCTTTAGATTTATAGTATTTGCGTTTGAATTGATTGACAAGGTCAAATTATCAAAACACTGAAAAATATCCAATAGGAAGATCCCTGGTGTAGAGAACAGCTCCGGAAGGCTGCCCTGCAGATCTTAGACGTTTCCACAAAGACTCCTGCCTAAGGTTTGGTTTGGTTTTATTTTGTTTTGTTTTGTTTTGTTTTGTTTTGAGATAGGGTCTTGCTTTGTAATTCAGCCTGGCCTTGAACTCACTATGTAGCCCAGGCTGGCCTCAAATACATGAAGTCAAGTGCTGGGATTATAGGCATATGCCCACTGATTGAGTTGAAATTTTGTACTCAATCTAGAGCAGCACAGAATATTAGAAGAGAGGAGACAACTAGATAAGAAAACAGTTTAATGAGGGCAGGAGGCAGTTACCACATAGCCTCTGATGGGGGAAGGGCTCTGGATACTGATGTGAGCTGATTTATTTTGTGAGAGTGCAGGGGATTGGGTAAATCCTTACATGCCTGAGCTTTGGCAAAGATTTTTGGGAGGAAAAAGCCATAGGGGCTTCTGGGAAGAAGGAGGTATGCATTATCATGGCACAGTTTTGAACCATGGCCATGATGATTGTGCTCTCAGATGAAGGAGGGATCTATCACTCACCACACCCTGCTTTGGGGAAGGTTTAAGCGTACAGTTTGTTTTGAGTTTTGGCAGAATGCCCCAAGGTGCCTCTCAGAAAAAAAGAGACAACCATACCATTTATTACCAGCTGTCTATGGTTTTGGCTGACCCTGGAACTTCCCATCCTGCATCTACTGGCATTACCATCCCACCTGGTGGAAGTTTGGAGTTGGGGTGCCCAGCAACAGAGAGACCCCTCTATCTATGTTTTCTGTCATCTGGTCTTTCTGGTTTTCTGTCTTTCTATGAGTTTAGAGACACAAGTTGCTATTGATATACCGCCCTTGGTGTGGCTAAGTAGGTAAGAAACACTGTCTAAAACAGGCTTGATGTCACAGGTCTGTCATCCCAGAACTCTAGAAAACTAAGGCAGGAAGATTACAAATTTAAGCCCAGCCTGGACTATTTAATAAGAACTTGTCCCAAACTAAGAAATAAAAAATCGGCTTCAGGTTCAAGGTATGGAGTGCTTCAAGCATAGATCAATTTTTTTTTCTTTTGTTTTTTCAAGAGTTTCACTATGCAGTTCAGGCTGGCCTTGAACTCACAGCAATCCTCCTGCCTCAGCCTACCAAGTGCTGGAATTACAGGCACAGGCTGGGGCCACAGAGATCAAATTCTTAAAGACCCTTCCTGGAGCCAGGAAGATCCAGGCTGCGGTTTAGGATGTTCTCCACCACTGGGTAAAGGCCAGGTAGTTCAAGTAGCTCTAGAAGAAGGGCACTTTTAGTTCTTCAGTGTCAAGGGCAGGGGATCTGGAATTTGGGAGATAGCATGGTGTGTGTGGGTAAATTTACCAGCCTCCTTCCCTTTCCCTGCTGCCTGCCTAGAACAAGTGGAAACAAAGTGGCGATTTGAAGGATTTAAAAGATCCCATAAGCCCTGTGAACTCCCCGCAGAACAGCATTTGCGGGGACACAAATCCTATCCAGGCATGTACTGTGTCCTGCAGCCATCTGGGACCTGGGTGGATTCTGGGATTAGGCCTAAGAGAAACCGTGCAGAGCAGAGGACGAGGCACGGGGGTTGGAGAACTGACAACTCGGGTCTAGGGAAGCCTGGGGCGTGACGCGGAGGTCAATTCCTACGGTAGGCGCACGAGAGGTCTGAGAGCTAGACAGTTACAAATGTTACGAACAGCACACTTTATGTACGCTGCAGAATTCCAGGTCGATAATCGCCGCTGCTTTAGGAATCTAATTTGTAGTTTAACACTATCGCCAGCAGTATGACCGGCCTTCCGGCGAGCGTCCCCTGCACGGACAGATAAGGCGGAACTACGCGGAGGAGCCACATCCGGGTCCCGCGCGCGCGGGGCGGGGCGGGGCGGGGCGGGGTGGGGCGGGGCGGCCCACCACTCTCCACCCCGGGCCCGGCTCCCTGAATCCCAGGCCTAGGCGCAGGCTGGAGTCGTGGGCAGCTGCAAATTGTCTTTAATGCGGGCTCCGGCGGTGGGGGTCCGAAGCGGGCAAGCTCCGCGCCCTCAGAGCGCCCCGCAGTGGCTCGGGAGCGCGGGTCCGCTCTAGGCCGCGGGCGGCGGGCGCCTCGGACACGCTTCGGGTCACGGTACTGGGCTGCAGCCGGGCAGTTCTCAGCCTCCGCGGCGCTTGAGTGGGGCGATGCCCGTTCTCGCCGCGAGTTGGTGGGTCACTCTGAATAGACGTGCCGTTTCCCCAAACCTGGTCGCTCTAAGGCCCAATGGGGACTCAATTCAGAGCTGGAAAATTTGAGAGGATCAGCGGTGCCTTCAAATGATTGTTGCCCTTGGCTCAAGTCTCTGTGCTCCCAGCACCCGCAAAAACAAGGGAGGCTTGTCGAGAAGGAAAAAGGCTTCATTCAAAGATAGGTCTTAAGGAGATAGCAGAGCCTCATCATCCAAATCATCTTGCTGCATCTGGGGGGCGAGCACGACTGCTCAGTTCTCCGAGTAGCCCAGCGGGATCCCAGATCGTAACTCAGACCGTTTGGTGCCTTTCTTTATCCCCCGCCCATTTCTACCCTGTCTTTGAATCACTTCCCAGGGGAATCTCTAGTAAAGTTTGTTTGTTTGTTTTTTTTGGAGTTGTCTTTTTGAGACTGGGTCTCATTATGTAGTGCACGCTGGCCCCCGCCTCAGCCTCCTGAGCTGGGATTACAGGCATGTGCCACTATACCTGCTTTAAAATTTGTTTTTAACTCCTTAAAAATTTGTTTTAATTCCTTTAGGATTAACTACAAGACCCGAGGAGGCTCCTATTTTATTTTCTAGTCTACAGACTCCTGTACAATTGTAGACTTCTAGTCTACAATCTCACTGTATTCAGGTGCAGAGGGAATTTAATGAGCCAATAGACAAATCTAGGCTTGTTTCATTCCTTCTTGTGCCCTGACTACCCCTTCCTTCCCTGTGCAGGGGAAACTGGGCTTTGAGCCCCATGGTCAGCATCTGCATATTTTGTCCATTTGGGTTTAGGAGAGGTAGGGGTGGCAGTTTATTCCCTAGACCTGAGGAAATTTGAAGCTAACTTTCTTTTTCCTTTTTTTTTTTTTTTTTTTTTTTTTTTTTTTTTTTTTTGAGACAGTCTCACTATGTAGCCCAGGCTGGGTTTGAACTCACTGTGTAACCTAGGCTGACCTTAAATTTGCAGTGATCCTCCTACTTCAGGTTCCCAAGTGCTGTATTTATAAGCATGAACCACCACACTTAGCCTGAAGCTAACTTTTTAAATTCTATCTTGCTATGCTTGTTACAGTTCTGCCATTCTAGCAAGCTAAATCTACTAGCAGAAACCTACTTGGGCATCTGGATGAAGGTCAGATAGCACCCTGCTGCTGTTATAGAAAGACACATTCTAAGCTCAGGTGTCCACTAAATGCCACCAAGAGTTCTGTCCTGTGTGAACAAATCCTCATAAAGAACCTATTTTCTGACTTGTAAACTCTTAAACCTATCTGGCTTTCTTAGGTGGAAGAGGATAGAAACTACTCTCAAAAGGTGCAAAAAAAATTTTTTTTAAGACAGGTTCTCACTATGTAGTTCAGACTGGCTTTGAACTCATAGCCTAGGTTGTCCGCTAACTGCTAGAGATCCTCCTGCCTCAGCCTCCCAAGTGCTGGAATTACAGGCATGCACTACCATACCTGATGACTCCAAGCATGCAAATCTTAATTACCAAAGTCTTTAAGGGTGATAAACTAATGTGAACCTAAGGTCACATTTATGGGTATCTATTACTTAGTTAAGTGTCCATGTAAACAAGGTACCTGAGTGATTAGAGTGACTGTCAAGAAGTTGCACATGATGAGACTCAATTTAAAAACTTTCTTGGGTCTTTTTGAGACAGGGTCTTACTATGCAGTTCACACTGGATTTGAGCTCGTTGTAGCCCGTGCTTTCCTCAAATTCACAGTGATTCTCCTGCCTCAGCCTCCTGAGTACTGGGATTACAGTTGTGCTCCACCATGCCCAGTTGTTTTTTCACAGTTTTTTGTTGTTGTTGTTGTTGTTTGTACTGGGGATCAAACTCAGGACTTTGTGTTTCCTTCGCAGGTGCTTATGCCACTGGGCTATATCCCTGGCCCTGCTTTGTTTTTGAGACAGGGTGTTGCTATATAGTTCAGGCTGGGTTTGAACTCACTTCTTGCCTTGGCCTCCCAAGTGCTGGGATCAAAGGTGTGCACTACCTGAAATGAACTTTTCCAGCAGCTGCTCCCATGGCTTTGCCTTAATACTGTAGCTTCCTCACCTAGAACAGCTTGTCTTTGGTATGTTTACAGTTTCTCTTGAGGCAGATGGGAAGCCCCTGACTCTTCCCCCTTGCCCTATGACACTGAAAGATATGGTTTGGTCAATCACTGTCATGTTTTGATGTGCCCCCCCCTCTCACTCATCACTTCTAGGCTTTTCTTGTGGCTCCTCTCCAGGTTGCTGCTACAGATGCTACAGCTCCGATGTCAGGCCCCGTGTCCCTTCCCTGTTCCTGCTTCTCTGAAGAAGTGGTAGGAAACCACCCCTAACTTGGCAGAGACCACGGAGGGATCCAGGCCATTATTAACTGTATCACCAACTGTATTCGTTACTTTTCTCATTGGTCATACAAAATACCCAAAACCCAAATTTACAGGAGGAAAGGTTTATTTCAGCTCATTTTGTAGAGGTTTCGATCTTTCGTTGACTGGTTCCAAGTTAAGGGTAGCATGGTGATGAGGCATTGCATAGGAGAAACACTTTGTTGTAGACAACAGTGAGTAGCAAGCAGCAAGCCTCCCTTTCCCTTTTATCCCTTCAAGGCTATCAGCCCTTTGGGCAGAGCCACCCACATCCACAACTATACTAAACCAATCAATGGACTAATATAGTATCACACATCCTAGATCTAGCAGCCTGTTACAAAAAAACCATTACAAAAAGCCCCACCAATGAGCACAAGAGACTTTGGGGGTACAGCTGGATATAAACTATAACACTCTGTATAGCACTCAGGAGGCTGAGGCAGGAGGATTGCCTCAAGTCCGAGGCCAGCCTGGACTAGTGAGTTCAAGCCCAACTTCTTGGCTCAAAAAGACAAAAAACAACAACAAAAACAAAACTAACAAAAACCCAGTAAGCTGTAATTAACTTGCCCCACTCAGGATTTCTCAGTTTTAGTTCCACCATTTTTCTTGGATGTATGACATGTCAGCCAAACATGGATTCTCCAGATCGCTGCTATGACAGTGGCACTGTGCTGGACCTGCTGCACGGGGTCCAAGAGATGTGTATTCTGCAGTGTGGCAGACTGCAATTTAAATAATAGAATTGAATTTGGACTTAGAGGGCTCTGGTCAGAAAGCTTGCTTTTGGGCTGGGGATTTAGCTCAGTGGCATAAGCACCTGCCTGGCAAGTGTGAGGTTGTGAGTTCCATCCCCAGTACAAAAAAAAAAAAAAAAAAAAAAAGCTTGCTTTTAGTTTGGGCCAATCAGCAGGCTTGAATTTGGACCAATCACAGGCCTGCTGTGATAAGGAGCTCCTCTCTAGTATTTCTCAAATTCATCTATCAGGGCTTGCTCTGAGATACTGACCCCACCCCAACCTCCTGCTGCCACACAGATCCTGTTCGAACAAAGTCTCACTGGTGGCCCTGTAAATCTCATTATCTATTTATCAGGCAGTGTGGGCTCTGAATCCTGAGTAGTGTGGACAGAGCAGTCTGTCTCTGTCTCTAGCCATAAGTGCAAGGATCTGTTAACCCACAAGAGCTCTAGAGACCAGGAACTGGCAGTCCACTGATGGTACACTGGGATGAACATGCTGGTCAGAGACCAGCAACAGGCAGTGTAAGCCAATAGCATTTGCATTAGTGTCCTGACCTACTGACTGCATCAGGGTTGCTAGCAGAGCTGCATTTTGCTGATTCTTGATTTCTCTCAACTGATCAAATTAATCCTTTAGTTGGTGACATTGATGGGAAAATCCAAGCTATTTGTTTTCTTCTAGTTTAGTGCTTTGCAGCAGAAGCTACAAACATTTGGAGAAATTTTATTAGCCGTGGAGAGGATCCTTGAAGTACCAGTACCTAAGCTTTTTTAAATTTTGTTTTCTGGGTTTCTTGTCCTTTTTTTTTTTTTAATTGTAGTGCTAGATATCAAATCCAGGGTCTTGTGCATACTAGGCAAACATTCCTTCACTGAGACATCCCAACCCTTTTTTAGAAATTGTAATTTGAGACAGGGTCTTGCTAGATTGAGCAGGGTGGCCTCAAACTTCGAACCCTCTTACCTTAACCCTCTCAGTAGCTGGTGTTACAAGTGTGCACCACTATACCAAATTCGTTGTCTCTTAGTGACCTACAGAGCTTCCACTCAGCCTCCTGTCATTTCTAGGATATGGCCTAGCACTTTAGTACCAGGAGTGGCAGTGTTTGGGGTCTTAGCAGAGGCTGACGTGATGCTGGAGAACTTTGGGAAGATGACTTCCATCAGAGAAGAGCTATAGTGCTAACTGGAGCTTTGCCCCTAAGATTAATGTAGGGCCATCAGTTTTTTTGGAGGATGGGGTAGGGTGGGGAGGATTCTTTTTGAGAAGAATCTTGCTATGTAGTTCAGGTTATCCTTGAATTTACTATGTAGTCTAAAATGGCCTTGAACTCTCCATGCTCCTCCTGCATCAGCCTCCCAAGAGCTGAGATTACAGGTGTGCACTGTCATACATAGCTTTTTTGTGTGTTTAGGTTTGTGGTACTGGTGCTTGAACCAGGTTTTTACACTGAGCTATATCCATGCCCCCTCCCCACTTTGAGACTGAGTCTTGCTAAATCACTGAGTTTCCCAGGATAGGACTGAACTTGCAATCCTCCTGCCTCAGCCTCCCAGGTATCTGCCACAATGCCTAGCCACATCTGGCCAAGGCAATGAGTTCTGTCTCTGAGGGTAATATGTTAGCAGGCCCACCACACTGTCTGTCCTCTGGGCTGTCCTGGTTCACTCCCAGGCCTTGAAAGTCTCATAAGCAGGACTCCCAGTTTCCTAGCCTGATCTCCCTAGTAGAACAAGGGAGGTATCATGGACCCTCACTCTGTCACAAAATGGAGAAAAAACACTCCTACATGACCCCAGCAGAGGTGGGTGGAAATGAATGTGTGCACCTCCCTGGGGGTATCCTTGGTTCTGTCCCCTGGGCCTGCTCACTCCCTGGAGTCAGCAGGTGCCACTGTTGTCCTTGATGGAAGGAACCCACTTAGTGTGTGCCTCCTGTGGAAGGCCTACACTTGCCAGGGGCCTCTTGCCCAGATGTATTTGCAGATCCTCTCAGCCCTGCCTCAGCTTCCTGAGTAGCTGGAATTGAGGTAGAAGAAATAAAAGTGGATAGAAAGGAGATAAGGAAAATCATGTTTTAAATTGTACTTATAAGCTTCAGGACACCAAAATTACAATGTTTTTTCCCTGCTAGTAAACTTACTCCCAAATATAAGATCGTAAGGTCCTAAAGATAAAGTAGGCCTGTACTCTGGGGCCCATACTTTTTTGTAGAGGACCACCTGAACTACGAACTATTCTCCTTGAATAAAAAGCAGTTACCTCCCCTTTGGCTAAACCTGGCACTAGCTCTATGTGCTGATAGGTACACAGCTGGCTAAGCTATTTCCTTTTCCCTTCAACTGGCTCTCAGCAAAGTAAATAGGGTAGCTGAGCAGCTGATGCTTAATCTTTGAAGCCAAATGACAGTCGCTGTTTCACCACCTCCATGTCCTCTTAAACGGTTGAGCCTGGTAGAATGCAAAGCCAAGCTAAGGCTCCAGGGCTGTCAGCTGGGTTTAAGCCTTGAGATAAGAGGCTGTGACTTCCCAGGGCAGAAAAGGTTTGCACATCAGAACTGAAGCACAAGCCTTCTAAACATTAAATGTTACCTCAATTGTGTTATGTAGATTGGTCTTTCCGCGTATCTTTCTCTCTGCATACTGCAGAGATGATTTCTGTCCTCCTACTAGCCCAGCTCACAGTACTCATGTAATTCCCTCCATTCTCTTAGTCATTCATCCTCTCATTCCCTTCATGAATTAATAAAATGAATCTTAGGTCCTGGGTGGAGGTCTTTGTTCCATGAACCTTCATCTGGGCAGTACTCAGGACCTCTTGGCTGCCCATAATTATATATGTCTTAGTGTCTTTATTCTTTTTATTCACTGGAAATGGTAGTTTGGAATTAACTTGCTAGAATTCCAATAACGTTTCCATGGGATTAAGAATATAAATTTCCCGGACTGCTAGAAATATGGGAAAATTTTTAATTAAAAAATTAAACCCTGTAAGTTCCTTTTCCTCCTACAGACCTCCATTCTCTAAACCAGTGCTGGCAATCTAGGGCACACATGCCGAAATGAGCTGAAAGTTCTAAAACGCTTGCCATCAGTGCTGTAGGAAGTAGCACTGCTAAATAAACAACATATTTTGCTTTCTTTCTTTTTTGGTTTCTTGAGACAGGGTTTGCTATGCAGTTCAGGCTGGCCTCAAACTCATGGCTATCCTTTTGCCTCAGTCTCTGGAGTCCTGGGATTACAGGCAGGTACCACTAGGCCCAGCTAAAAACAACATATTCTAAATTTCAAACACATGCAAATGGTTTGCATCCAACCTAGCCCACCACATAGCAGGAACATTAATCCTCTATTGGCCATGTTGAAGGTACCTCCAAGATCACTATAATATGCCTCACCATACCAGTGCCCACACGCCTCATAGTATATAGGTCTGCCTTTAAAGGTCTTTATGCCTCTCATTGATACATCTTGAAAATTCTTTTTTATGATGTAATTCAAAAATCTATAACCTGCTGCCTGAGTTAAGTGAGTTGAGGTCCCCATCTCCTCTTTGGCAGACTCCCTCAGCCTCCATGTAGTGATAAAATCACAGGCAGTGCTATCACACCTGGCTCAAATATACCTTTTTTTGAGACAAGGTCTCACTATGTAGTTCAGACTGGCCTTGAATTCACTGCATGACCCAGCCTGGCCTCAATCTCACAACACTCCTCCTGCCTCAGCCTCCCAAGTGCTGGGGAACAGCCATATGCTACCATGCTTGGCCAGACCAGGTAATTTATAAATGATAGAAATTTTCATAGATCTGGAGGCTTGTAAATCCAAGATGTCTTGTGAGCACTGCTTTCTGCTTCCAGCACTGCATGTTGTTGCTACATCCTCAGAGAGGTGAAACCCTGCATCTTTACATGGTAGACAGGATAGAAGAAAGCATTCCCCTTCAACCTTAGCCATTTTAGGAAGTACCAGTGAATAAGGGGCCCTATGTATTTCAGATGAGCATTTTACCATTGAGCTATATCCCTAGGCCTCTCACTCCCTCTCCTTTTAGGACAGGGGTCTTATTATGTAGTTCAGGCTGGCCTTGAACTCACTATGTAGCCCTGTTATCTTTGAACTTGTGGCAATCCTCTTGCCTCAGCCTCCCAAGTGTTAGGATTATAGGTATATATCACCACATCTCACTCATATATATGTCTTAAGACTGCTGTGTTGAGAATTAAATTTCAATATAAATTATGGAAAGGATACCATCTTTCAAACCATAGCGCATACCTTAATCTCAGTGATTTAGCTGGGTTGATATTTTCTCTCTTGAGATAAAGGCTTGCATCCCATCCCCTCCAAAGCCTTTTTTGAAGATCTCCCTGAAATTTTTATCTATCTGGGCAGGTATTTTGAAAACTCTCTGCAGGAGTATAAAGACCAGAATTGCAAATTTCATATGCATCACAGGAGGATAAAAATTTATACAAATTCTATTGTGAATCTAGCACCAGGTAAATGGATTTTCAGGAATTTACAGACCCTCACCTGCTGCCTATGGCCACTCTCAGACCACCTTTCAAGAGTGGTCCTTCAGTAAACAAGTACCATTCACTTTCACTTGTGCCAAGATGTAACAAGCCCAGGAGGGAGTTGGACAGCACACAGCAAATACTGACAGTAGTCAAGGCAGGAGTTTTGTGACAAGACCCTGGGATCAGGAAAGGAATACCAATTGCCAAGGAATGTCATGGATCACTAGAACTTCCAGAGAGATGCTAGGTTGAGCAGGGAGAACAGCAACTTGATGGAGCTAACAGAAATCACCAAAAGGAACTAGAAGATGACAGTGTAAATTAAATCTTACAGTAAGAGAAAAGGGATGAACAACATCCTTAGCTATCACATCATAGGAAGATCTAGATTTCCTTATGGCAAGACAGACTCTTAAAAAGAAAGAGAAAAGTACTGTTTATCTGAAATACCCTAAAAGGGGCTAAATATGTAACTTAGTGGTACAGCACTTGCCTAGCATGCATAAGGTCCTGGGTTCAATCCCCAGTACTGCAAAACAAAAACAAAACAAAATAACAAAATACAAAGAAAGGCAAAAAGTAGGGCCTGGTCAGCTGACCATCAAACTGATTTAAGCTGCCCACATGAGCCTGGGTTGTGGCATGAGCTGTGGTGTCAGTTGCAAGGGACCCAGCAGCTGCAGCAGGGTAAAAAGCAGCAAAGGTGTTTGAAGTCCCCAAAGGAACTGAGAGGTGAAATAGGTCAAGGCAGTAGCTCAGGCTGAAACAGAACAGTACTTCTGCCAAAAGAGGAGATTAAGGCCATGGAAGCTTTGGTACTGGAGTCCATGGTATTTGCCACACTGAAGGGAGTCCAACAGATGACCATCTATCAGACCTGCTTCCAACATAACCTCTTGGCCTTGGTCTGCATCATTAGCCATAAATCCATGAGAACTGCATAAACTGATAGATGAAGTGCCTGTTCCATGGACTGGCTGTTTGCTTTGTTTTGTTTTGTTGTGACAGGGTCTTGCTAAGTAGTCTAGGCAGGTCTTGAACTTGCTATGTAACCAAGGCTGGTCTCAAATTTGAGGCAATCCTCCTGCTTCAATCTCTCAAGTGCTGGGATTATAGGCATGTACCACCACACCTGCTGGACTGGCATTTTGGATGCCCTCCTGAAATACAAAGCTTTGGAAAAAATAAATAAATAAAAATTAATTAATTAATTAATTTTAAAAAAAGCTTCGGTAAAACTCGAGTTACATTGACGTTCCCTGGAAGACACTAAATTGCTTGGAGGACACATAAATAAATAAAATTTTAAAATATAAAAAATAAATTTCTAGCTATGTGCCATACACCTCTAATCCAGCTACTCAGCCTTTTTTTTTTTTTCCTTTTGGTACCAGGGATTGAACTAATGATCTCACACTTACCAGGCAAGTGCTTAAGCCACTGAGCTAAATTCCTGGCCAACCCAGCTACCCAGGATGCTGAGGCATGGGAACTAAAAGTTCAAGGCCAGTCTGGGGAACTTAGTGAGACCCTGTGTCCAAAAAAAAAAAAAAAAGGACTGGAGAAGTAGCTCATTGATATAATACTTGCATAGCATGCACTAAGACTGTGATTTAATTCCTAGTACCACATGTATATACACCCAAAGTTATTATGTATATATCTTTTAAACCCTAAAAATAGAGGGCAAAAATCTGCTAGGAAATGGAATCAAGAAGGAATGGGATAATGTAACACACAAGGTGGGATTTAATGTTGAATTTGGCCATTAGATTATGGCTTTATCTATGATCAAAAAAGCACCACCAATGAGGATAAATAATTTTGAATCCAGACACCTAATATACCT
Source organism: Hydrochoerus hydrochaeris (assembly GCA_004027455.1). Classification (NCBI taxonomy): domain Eukaryota; kingdom Metazoa; phylum Chordata; class Mammalia; order Rodentia; family Hydrochaeridae; genus Hydrochoerus; species Hydrochoerus hydrochaeris. The sequence goes on from PVLA01002073.1 coordinate 106,700, forward strand.
GGAAAAACCAAGATAATCTTGATGAAAATGCATTTTCCTAAATTATAATTCCAGAATGGGACACCAAATCAGGAAAGCCAAGAATGTATGATTAACAGCTGGACATACTTAAAAAACTATTCCTAGTCTGTAAAGACTGCCTGGTATTGAGTGCCTGGTATTATTCCTGTTATTCTGCATGATCCCATTTTAACCATCTATGATGGCAGGCTTGTTACAGGGCACATGAGTATATTATGTGGTGGGACACAGAACAAATTTCTGCTTTGAGGACGTGAGGATAAGGGTAGCTGATGCTGGAGGGAGTGGGAAGTCAAACCAAAAAAGACAGGACAACAGCTACTAGATTTATACTAAATTACATGTATGTATGAGACAAGAATTATTTAAGATTAATTTTTAAAGAAAATACAATAATTTCTAACAGTATCGTGTGTGTTTGGTACTGGGATTAAACCCAGAGTCTCCACAGTAAACTGTAGTCCCAGCCCTTTTTATTTGTTGAGACAGGGTCTACTAAATTGCTGTTTCCCAAATTGGCCTTGAATTTGTGACTCCCCTTCCTCAGCCTCTTAAAGCGTTTGGATTATAGGACTGTGTCACTAAGACTGACTTCATAACAAAATTTGAAAAACAGGGACAAACTGATTATGGGTGGAATGGGAAGCATGACCAGCACAGAGAATCCACGTGGGGAAGGTGGATCCTGGCAGCATGGGCCCCCACTCACTGGCCACCACTATGACACAGATCTGTGGTATCCCTGCCTCAGGCCAGGCTGGGTGACATCACATGGAGGTGAATGTCAGCTAAATGGGGCTGAGTCGCTCATCAACACTGAAGGGTACAACCGTCAAGACCTTGTGAGCCTGCTTGTGGTGTAGTTAGCTCCCTGGTTGCACCCAAGAACTTAGCGCCCACATCAGTACACCTCATCCCAGGGATCCAAGGACCATCTTGAGGGCCCCACAGCTTATGTATCCACCTGTCTCTCTCCGCTGAACATCACAACCCTCTCCCACCCTGGACACAGTCCTGCCCGTGGGCTGTGGCCTCCTGACCACTCAGCGGCTCTTTCTTGATTCCTCCCCACTGCAGCCTCTCTGAGGCCTCATAAGCCAGCCTCTCGGCTCCTCTGTGACTTCAGGAAAGTTGATACATGGCTCCTCTCCTTCTCTCCTGGTCCCCTTTTCATGATGCCACCGTGGCAGCAGTCTTGCAGGATCCGGTAGAAACTCATCCTCTTCTCTTTCTGCCTTGCTTTTCCAGTTTTCAGGGTCTCACCTGGTGGGCCCCTCTCCCTTGCTACAGCACGTGCCCTGTAGACACCCCTGCCCGGCAGCCCCTCTTTATTTCCAGAGCCAGAGTGGGCTTGGAGGCGCTCTTCTTGACAACTCCCGCCGCCCTTCTACTTCCAGCCTGTTCTCAACTTTTCCGCTTCTCGGAGCGGCCAAGCCGTGGGAAGCGACACTCATTATTTGTCACCCAGGTCCCACTCTTCTCGCTTGGCAAAGCACAAAGCCCGATTCCTCACGACCCTCTCCCCAGCCTACCTCGTGCCCTACGCCAGCAGAAGCCCCTGCCCAGGATGTAAGGAACCCGCGGCCACCCGGAAACTGCACGGCAGCGGGGACACTACACATCCCAGCATGCACTGCTCCCGGAAGGAGGCTTTCTCTGACTCCGCCCCGGAAGATAAGACGTCTAGTGGAGTCGCCGCTTCCTCTTTCGGCCTAGCTCGGCAACAGGTAGGTTGTGTTCTTTGCTGTGGCCTTGAGAGAATCCGTTGCCATCTATCTCTCTAGGCCATGATTGGGCTTGCCGTGGACCTGAGCGACACTTTTGAGATATCGCGGGCGCGCGGCCTGAAATGGGGCGTGGAACAACCATGATGGGGGCGCGTGCGACCCGTGGGGCGGCGGCGGGTCTCTTCTCCAAGACGCTGACGGCGAGCTTCCCCTAGGCCCGGCGTCATGGGCCGCGTGATCCGTGGACAGAGGAAGGGTGCTGGCTCTGTGTTTCGCGCGCACGTGAAGCATCGCAAGGGAGCTGCTCGTCTACGTGCCGTGGACTTCGCAGAGCGGCACGGCTACATCAAGGGCATCGTGAAGGTGCGAGGTGACAGCCAGGGCTGGTGGGGCGACGGGGCGTTCCACCTCGGCCCCGGGCTAGCTCAGTGTCTACCCACAGGACATCATCCACGACCCGGGCCGCGGCGCACCCCTCGCTAAGGTGGTCTTCCGAGATCCGTACCGATTCAAGAAGCGTACGGAGCTGTTCATCGCCGCCGAGGGCATCCACACGGGCCAATTTGTGTACTGCGGCAAGAAGGGTGAGCCTTGCGGTTGGGAAGGAAGGGCAAGTGGAGCGGTAAGAGGGTATTCAAAGAGCGCATAGTCTGCCTGGATAAGAACTTTCTGGGCAATAAGTCTCGCGTGTGGTAGAGGAGTACCCGTTCAGGTTTGCAGAAATATGTACATTTTCCTCAGCCTGTTTCTGGACTGCTTAGAGTCGGTTTATGTTGCCATTGGTTGCACTGACCTTTCGATGCCACTTTTCCTGACAGCCCAACTCAACATTGGCAATGTTCTCCCTGTGGGCACCATGCCTGAGGGGACCATTGTGTGCTGCTTGGAGGAGAAGCCTGGAGACCGGGGTAAGCTGGCCCGAGCCTCTGGGAATTATGCCACAGTCATTTCTCACAACCCTGAAACCAAGAAGACGAGAGTGAAGTTGCCCTCAGGTTCCAAGAAGGTCATCTCCTCTGCCAACAGAGCTGTTGTTGGTGAGTGCCATGCCATGGTTAATGGTGAAGACTGGGTTGTCAAACTACAAGGCAGTTTTGAGCCCTAGAACTGAACTGTTCTGTAATTTGAGCACAAACAGTTTGAAGTTGCCTTGTCTGAAAAGCTGGCAGGGTTGGCTATCATTTTTTTCATCCAGAGAGTGGCAAGATATTTGTGACTTTCTCAAAAAGATATCAATTGAGTGGTTCTGTTGAGCAACACCATAGAATCTTTCCTAAATCTGTTCTTGCACAAGGTCCATTCTGAGGCTATGTTCACAGACTAAGCAAAGCTGTGATACAGTGGGCTTGATCAGTTCTCCTGGAACTTTTAAAGGCAAAGTGATTTGGTCTGTGTCACAGACATAGTAATGAAGGTGCTTTGCTTACTTGTGAAATTGAGTTTAGGCAACATCATGATGATGATGAGAGCCTTGGCTTGTTTGCCAGGTGGAGCTTGAAATGTGATGGTACATACAGGATCCAAGGCCTCTTAGGTGGAAGCTGATGGTGGCTGTTGAAATACTGTGGTTCTTGCATGATGCATGTGATAACTCTTTAAGTTGAGTGATTCACTCATTCAGCTGGGTGTGTTCTTACTGAAGGGCATTTGGTGCCCATCTCTGACATGCCTCATCTTGCAGGTGTAGTAGCTGGTGGGGGCAGAATTGATAAACCAATCTTGAAGGCTGGCCGAGCCTACCACAAATACAAGGCAAAGAGAAACTGCTGGCCACGTGTACGTGGTGTGGCCATGAATGTAAGTAGCCCAGAAAATGAGTGGGGTATTCTGGGTGCAGTGGCCATATAGGTGGGTTACCTAGCCCTCTAGAGATGTTGGACTTTTACCCCTGTGGTAGAGCATCTGCAGTGGGAGCAGCCCTGGGTGGGTGGGGGGGTGGAGTTTGTTTTGTTTTGTTTTATTTTGTTTTTTGAGACAGGATCACACTATGCAGTTCAGGCTGACCTTGAGGTGTAGTCTGGCATGCGCCACCATGCCTGCCACTTGGGTGGTAGTTTTATCTCAACTTGATCTTGCCCCAAAGCAGGTGGGATAACCCCTATTACAATACTTTTCTTCTGCCTGTAGCCCGTGGAGCATCCCTTCGGAGGTGGTAACCACCAGCACATTGGCAAACCCTCAACTATCCGCAGGGATGCCCCTGCAGGGCGCAAAGTGGGTCTTATTGCTGCTCGCAGGACTGGACGACTACGTGGAACCAAGACTGTGCAAGAGAAAGAGAATTAGAGCTGAGGGGCTCAATAAAGTTTGTCTTCGGACTGGTTGGCAACATCTTTTTTCAAATGATGGGGTATCCCTGATCTCATTTATTTGTGGAGTCACTGGCTGGGGTGTTCAGCTACAGGTGCCTACATGGGGGTCCATTCTGCCCAAGGATCTTTGGGTATGAGATGAACCATCTGACCTCACCACTCTTAACTGCCTGCAGGTTACCAAGAGCAGGGTATAACTACAATGGCTGCATTCCATGGGTGGCAGGTTATCAAATAGTGGAGGATTCTAGGCACCTTTCTCTTAGCTGTGTCTCATAGCCTACTGCTGGTTTATCTTGGTGGTCAATTTGAGATGGGCAGGTCTTGCTCTGTTGTACAAGGATCTACTTCCAGGTTCCTGTACAATAGCAGTGCTGATCTTTGAACAGATAGTTTTGTTGCAGTTCTTTTTTCCTGTGTCCTAGATCACCTTAGACCCTGTCTATTCAGAGGATTGGTTTTTGTTTTTGTTTTTTTGTTACTGGGGATCGAACTCCTGACCATGCACTTGCAAGACAGGTGCTTATGCCACTGAGCTAAATCCCTGGTGACCTTGTCTAAATAAGGCCCTAGACTACATGGCAGAGAGCTGGTACATGATCCTTTCTGCCCTTCAGCACAGATCACTAGGAATAAAAACTCCAAAACTAAATTTAGTGATTCACTGATTTTTGCACTTAGAGGATATTGGTGCCGGGGTATTTGGGGCCTGACTTTTCCTGAGAAGCAGAAGGTCAGAAACATGAGTAAAGCAACCTGCAGTGGGAAGACAGGCTAGTTCCCTCCCCAGGGCAAACCAAATAGGCTTGTTTGGCATGTCCATATTATGGTGTGTATTGACCATATGCTGAGGGGTGTAATTACCAGATCAGGTAGCTCCCTTGTACCAGTTGGAGCAGGACCTGCAGATGACTGATGCCACTTGTGTTGGGCCAAAGTGGCTGGCAGGATGCTCCCTAGTCATCTCAGGATGGTTTTGCTGTACAGCTGTAGACAGCCTTTGAACAGTGGGGCCTTGCTGTAGCTCCTAGAGGCTTGCTACTTGGTGTAAGCCTTACTCTCAGGTCTGTCTTTTGTGACCAATGTTATCACCACCTGCCCTTGGGTGCTCACCACACTTGTTGGCCAGGGACTTTCTCTTTCACATAGGTGGCCCAAGGGTCCTGGGTTAACAGACATTTTCTGAAGGATGGAGGGGCATCTGGAAGGAAGTTGTTGGGAAATCACTAGACATGATTACTCCAGCCATAAACTACTGTTGGTTTCCAGTTCCTGCAAAGTGGATCCTGGACCAAGGTATGGGGGATGGTTTGCTTCAAAAGCAGTCAACTTTAGTTCAGTTTGAGTGGATGCTGGGCCCCTTATACAGGAGTTAGGGGTGGAGTCTGTGGACTAATTGAAACATGCAGGCCGCTTTTCTGTATCCTGATTCTTTGGCTCATTAAGGGAACAGTTTACCAGGAAAAGTACTATCTGGGCCTGGTGGTGCACCCCTGTGCTGTAATCCCAAATGCTGTCATCTGGGCACTAGGAGACACAAATGTAAACCTATCCTGGGTGACAGGCCTGGCGGTGGCGATGTATCTCTACGTTCGATCCCCAGTACCGCACAAAGGATTAGTATAAACCGCTAGCCATTGACTTGGTCTGGAATATGTAGGCCATTACCTAGGTTTCAAAGCCTCTGGGTCCTTTGAACTAACCCTCCCCGCGTGGTTCCTCAACTACCAACATCCACGGAGGTAGATAAAAGTAGGTAACCATCCGCTACATAGGGACCACGCTTCCAGAGCGGCCAGTAAGGCCGGTGGCGGGGCGGGTTCGATGACGTCACTTCCATCTTAGCCTTGATTGGCAGCTAGTGGGGTCTGTTGCGGGCTTCCGCTGCGCTGCGGTACTGAGGTGAGTGCGGCTCCCACTGCGTGCGCGTGTCCTGCGCGCGACCTTCCAGGTTCCCCCTTCTCCGGTGGCAGCGGGTCCAGTCGGCCTCGCCACCCCGAGACTGACAGGCTTTATCCTCCGGTAGTTCCCCTGCCGTTCACCTACACCGGGGTCGTCCCCTTGCTGTACCCTTCGGGTTCAGCGCGCCGGAGTCTGGGAGACCCTGATCTCTTCCTCCAGGCAGCCCCTCCGCCCACCCGTGGGACCCCAACTTGTTCCCCTCTGTTCTGTTCACTCCTGTTCCCCGCCTCCCTCTCCCCTTCTCCTTACCCGCTTGCATCGCGTCCCGTCCCACCTGCACCCATCCTGTGCTCTGCTGGCTCGCCAAGGCTTTTCTCCCTATGCCGCCAAATTTTTGATTCTCATTTTCAGCGTCTGAAGTATTTATATTTGCCCCCATCGCCTTATGGTTTTTAATCCATATTTAAATATATTTTTCGAAAACATTTAAAAAGCAAGTACAGAAAATGAAAGAAACACCACAGCGACTGGAATTGCTAGTTTTCATTGTGCCAATTTTTTTTTTCTTTTTAAAGAAAGCATTATTAAATGAAGCCTAGCTTAGATGCAAGGCCCCAATTGCATCCGTTTCCTTAGAGACATCCCTATTCTGACTACTGTCCTTTCAGCCCACTATTTTGCTGTACACATCTACATATAGTATAGATATTCTATATCTGACAGTATTACTTAACCTTGTAACTTGGGCCATCTACTTGACTTAGATAGAGTTCATTTTTTGCTTGTTTGGTTTTGTTTTTTTGAGACAGGGTCTCACTATAATCCAGGATGATCTTCAACTCAAGATATTCCTGCCTCAGCCTCCCAAGTGCTAGGGTTACAGCCATGTATTATGCCCAGCTTAATGTAGTACACATTTCTCACTGGTACACATTAAGGATTTTTTTCTTGTGTTTGGGCAGATAGTGACATCCTTAAATGCATTAGCAGGATTTTCTATAGAGCATGGTGTTACTTCTACCAGGTATTATAAGATACATTTCCAGAACTCTATCACCCTCCTACTTGTCTGTATTATTTGGTATTATGAAACATTATATCTTTTCCCAGCCTATAAGGAAAGAGGTCTTGTTTCACTGTTTCTGTAGTTCATTATGCTTTTTCCTTAAACTTAAAAAAAATCTTCTGAGCCGGGTGTGGTGGCTCACGCCTGTAATCCCAGCACTCGGGAGGCTGAGGCAGGAGGATAGTTGAGAGTTCCAGACCAGCCTGGGCTACAAAGTGAGCTCAAGGCCAGCCTGAACTGCATGGCAAGACCCTGTCTCAAAAAGACAAAAAAAAAAAAAATCTGTATATTTATCTTCTGTTACATATTCTTACAAATGTCTTTTCACTTTGCAGCTTGTCTTTTTTCTTTTTTGGACTGGGAGTCAAACTCAGGACCTTGTGCTTGCCAGGCAGGTGCTTGTGCCACTGAGCTATACCTCTGGCTGGCTTTTTGGCTTTTTGAGACCAGAGTTTCGCTATGCAGTTTGGATTGGACCTGAACTCACTTCGTAGCTTGCCCAGCTGTGATTTGTCTTTTCATTGTTTTTCCCCAAGGAGGAAAGATTTATTTTGGCTCATGTTTGCAGAGGTTTCAGTCCATGGTGAGGCAGAACAACAGGGTAGGAACTGCATGGTGGGGCAAGGTTGTTCACTGCATGGCAGTCAGGATGCAGAGAAAACTTGTTTTTTAGTTTCATGGTGTTACACAGAAGGTTTTTTTGGATAAAGTCATGTAACACAATCTTTTCCTGTGTAGACTTTTTGTTGTTGTTGTTGTTACCAGGGGTCAAACTCATGACCTTGCTCTTGCCAGGCAGGCACTTATGCCGTTCAGCTAAATCCCGGGCCTTTTTTTGTCTTTTTGAGACAGGATCTCACTATGCAGTTCAAACAGACTTTGGGCTTACTTTGTAGCCCAGGCTGATCTTGAATTTGCAAATGAGTCTCCTGCCTCAGCTTCCCAAGTGCTGGGATTACAGGAATGCGCCGTGACACCCGGTTCCTGTGTAGACTTTTAAAAACCTATTTAAATACCACACAAGACAGAGATCTAATTTTATTTTTCTATGGAGAAACAGTTGTTTTGCTAGGGATAGTGGCACATGCCTATAATCCAAGCATTTGGGAGGCTGAGGCAAAGAGTCCTCGGGAGTTTAAGGCCAACCTGAACTACAAAGTGAGACCTTCTTTTAAAAAATAAACAAATAAACAAGAACAACAATAAAAAACAGTGTGCCAGAACCATTTATTGATTAATATATCTTCCACTGTAAGATATGTGTGCACCTCTTCCAATATCTTTTTCCTTTTTTTTTTTTTTTGTGGCAGGGTCTTGCTATATGTTATTAAATTGCCCAGGTTGGGCTCAAATTTGTGATACTCCTGCCTCAGCTTCCCAGAGTGCTGGAATTATGGGTGTGTACCATCATGCCCAGTTTCCTTCTTAGGTGCTTTTTGTCACTGCCTTGACTAATCCTGGATTATTATCCTATAATGTAATATTTAGAATCATTATGGTCCCATTTCATGTTGAAATTTTTGGTATAATTACACAGAATAGATTTAAGCAGATTTGGGGTTTTTATATTACTGAGTCTTATTTATGAATTTTTTTTTTTGAGACAGGGTCTTGCTAAGTAGTGCAGGCTGACCTTGAGTTCACTTAGGTACCCCAGGATGTCTTTGACTTCATGGTGATCCTCCTGCTTTAGCCTCCCAAGTGCTGGCATTATAGGTGTGTGCCACTATGTCTAGTTTTAATTTACCCATAGGCTTTTTAGGTCCTGCAATAAATTTTTGTCCATAGAGTACTTTTCCCCCGCTTCAGACCAGAGTCTCACTATGTTGCCCTTGCTGGTTTTAAATTCCTCAGTTCAAATGATCTACCTCCCTCAGCTTCCTGAATAGCTAGGATTATGGACGTACCAGTATGCCTGGCTACACATATCTTTTGTTAAACTTTGTTTTGGTGACTGAATGGTCTTTGAAGCTGTTGTGAATGTCAGTTTGTGGTGTTTTGTTTTGTTTTTTTTTGTACCAGGGATCAAACTCATGACCTCGAGTTTGCCAAGGAGGTACTTAATGCCGCTGAGCTAAAACCCTGGTCCCACTTTTTAGTTTCTAATTGCTGTATGTAGGTTTGGTATTAATTTATCTAACTTTTTACATAGTGATGCTATTAAATTCTTATCTGAACCCTGGATTGATACTCTTGAATTTTCTAGATAATTATATTCTCAAATATTAAAATTACTTTATTTGAAATTCAATGATATTTAGTAATATTAAAATAATATTATCTTATTTATTCTCAAATAGTGGTGTTTTTGTCTTTTTTTCAATCCTGTTAGCTTGTATTTCCTTTTTCTGAGACTTACTGCACTGGCTCAAATACTGAGTAGCATCACACAGAGTGAGTGTCCCTGTCTTGTCACTGACTCTTGCACAAGTGCTTCTGTGATGTCATTTCAGTGTTGGTATGAACATAGGTTGAGAGCATGGGATCTCAGGTTCCCTGGGTCACACTCAGAGAACTACTGCTGTATAGTGTCTTATTTTATATCTTATTTTTGTTTGTTTGTTATTGTTTACCTAGTAGTATTTATTTTTCCATCTCCTTCTTCCTTTGATTGGACTTGACATATGTTTGTGTATTTTATTAGCATTTTCAAAGAACCAATATTGAGATAGTTTTATTTTTTTGGAATTTCCTGACACTGTCTGGAACATGGAATTTTTTCTTTTTGGAGAGACACTGAATGCATATGTTGAAAAAAGTTATATTCTCTGTTAAAAGTATGAGATTCTCTACTTGACCCATCATTTCTTTTTTTTCTTTTCTTTTTTTTTTTTTTTTTGTACCAGGGATTGAACTCATGACCTTGTGCTTGCCAGGCAGGCACTTGAACCAATGAGCTAAATCCCCGGCCCCTTGACCCATCATTTCTGAGAGAAGTATGTAAAAGAGCTCATTTCAGAGGAGGATTTGCCAGTTCCTCTTTGGTGCATACATATGTGTATAATTAACACAGTGTTTTGGTGGAATTTTTCATTTATCTATAGTATCTGTTTTTGTTTCTACTAATGATTTTTGCTTTTAATTCTGTTTTGATTGGTATAAGCCAGTAAGGGCAAACCTTTTAGAGTTTTCAGTGATACAAACAGCTCTCTGTGGCATGCGTGCCATAGCTTTGCCACCACTTGAACATACCACATGCAGCACACTGAAGGGAAGAAGTGAGGTTCAGGAGGGCAGAGGTTGTGATTTGCTTCAGTTCCTCACAGAAGAGGTGATGTAGAGTTGAAGCTTGGTGTTTCTCAGGCTGGGCTGGTTATAGTGACTAAGGGCTGGAGATATCTGGCAACAGGTCTTGTTTTTTCTTGACCCTGATGCTAACTCCGCATGTGGGGCAGTTTGTGATTGTCCATCAAGCTGTATACATAGGACTTGTCAACTTTTCAATATAAATTTCCTATTTCAACAAAAAACCTTTGGACTACATAGTAAGACTCTGTCTCAGAATGGGGGAAAGAGGCAGGGGACACATGGAAGACCAACCTGGCCCCCGATTCTGTATCTCAGGCTGCTTGGTGCTGCATAAGCAGCCCTACCTGCCTATCCCTGCTGGGCACTTTCTGGTGTAGATGCTGTGCCTCCCTGGGACTGCCTGTCATGTGGACATCCCCTCAGCCCCCTGTCCCTCTCCTGGGCTCACTAAGTTGTGTCATTCAGGACAAGGACAATACATGTTTACTTTATGTAAATAATAAAGACAGGGGCTGGGGCTCTAACTCAGTGGTAGAACTGGTCTAGCAAGCTGGAAGCCCTAGATTTGGTCCTCAGTGTGTGTGTGTGTGTGGGTGTGTGTGTCCATATTATTGGGGATTAGCCCTAGGGCCTTCACACCACGCTACATCTCCAGGCCTTTTTTAAATTTTGATATCAGGTCTCAGTCACTTAGTTGTCCAACTGAACTGGAACTTATAATCTTGTTCCCTCAGTCTCCTGAGCTCTGGGGTACAGGCACCACCATGGCCAACTTCCGTGTGTCCTTTTTTCTTCCCTCAGCACCTGAGTAACAGGTTCCTGTGCACTGCTCTCGAAGCCCAGGCCACAGGTGATGGCAGCCTTGTTCCCATCTGCCTCGCTCCAGGTAAGTGTTCTCTTTGGAGTGTGAAATTTGTGTCAACCAGGGCTTTCCCTGGCAAACAGTGTCAAATATCTGGTCTGGGGTGCTGACATCAGAGGAGGGGTGACTCTGGAGTTCTACTGTTGCCCTCAGCTTCCTTCTGTTCTCCTTGCTCCCTGGTGCCCACCCAGGACCACTCCAGGGGTTGCAGCAGAGTCCTGTTATTCCAGGCCCAGGTGACCTTTGAGGATGTGGCTGTGCTACTTTCCCAGGACGAGTGGGGATGTCTGGGTCCTGCTCAGAGGGGCCTCTACAGGGATGTGATGCTAGAGACCTACAGGAACCTGGTCTTTCTTGGTAAGGCTCCTGAGCAGCCTTTAGCATGGGAATGTGCTGGGGTTGTGGGCTCACTAGTAAATTGGATTAGAGCTTCACTCTGGGCCCACAGATGGCAATGCTACCCAGGCAGACCCATTCATAGAAGAGGGTGGGTGGTGCACAGACCATCCTAAGTAACCCATCTTGTCTCTGACCTCTTGCCTTGGGCTGAGACAGACCCTTGTTTGAGAAGCTCGGCTTCTGGTGCATAGCACTCCTGAGCTCTGTTCCTGTTCTCAGGCTTCCATTCTCATGACAACCTCCAGCCTACTTCCAGCCCCTCCAGAGAGTATCTGGGCTTTCATACCCTCTGCCTGTGCTCCCTGCCCTTGCATCCTCAGAGCAAGGTGGCACACAACCCAGCTCTGTATCCTTGGTACCAACCCCAAGCTCTGTCTCCTTCCCAGGAGCGGGATCTGCAGGTCCCAAGCCTGGGGTGATCTTGCAGCTGGAGCGAGGGGATGAGCCGTGGGTCCCGAACACGAAGGAAACTGAGGGGAGAAGGCATCTGAGACTCAGCAGCTCAGGTGCGTGAGGGAAGCTGCCTCCCCAGTTCTGTCACTAAATGAACATTCGTTGGGGGTCATGGTGTCTGGTTAATGGTTCAGGAATTTGAGGGAATTTGCATTGGGATTACATGGACCAGTCTGGAGTGTTGACTTGGTCAGGTTTGGTGGCATGACAGGAGATTCTTAAGTAGCAGCTTCTAGAAAGGCTATGGAGGCCGGGCATGGTGGCTCATACCTGTAATCCCAGCACACGGGAGGCTGAGGCAGGAGGATTGTTGGGAGTTGAGACCAGCCTGGGCTACAAAGTGAGCTCAAGGCCAGCCTGAACTGCATAGCGAGACCCCGTCTCAAAAAGACAAAAAAAAAAAAAAATCAAGGCTGTGGAGACTGTTACAGAGGACAGGGAAGGCATCCCAGGCAGTGCTAGTCTAAGGTGTGGTGCATGGGTACAGGCCACAGTGCTGTGAGGGGAGGCTTGGGCCTGGGAAACCTCATAGAATCCTGTCCTCAGAGCTGTGCTACAAAGGGGGTATGGCAAGGGTGTGCAGTGGAGATCATCACTTCATTCCCTTTCTTTTTTTTCTACCTGCATTTCAATAAGCTGTCTTGACAACTACAGGCCATTATAGGAAAGTGGGAGAAGAAAGATCACTGTGAATCGCACTGTGCAGACAATGGTATTCTAGAATACTCCATGCCAGGTGTGGTGATGAATGCCAGTAATCCCAGCAGTCTGGAGGCTGAGTCAGGAGGATCACTGAATTCAAGTCTAGCCTGGGCTATGTAGTGAAGCCAACCTGGACTACATAGAGACCCTGTCTAAAAAAAAAAAAAAAAAAAAGGAAAAAAGATTATTTCCTGTTGTTCCCTTTTGGTGATGACTTTTCCACACCTGTGTATGAATACCATTTTGTGTGTATGCACATATATATGTGTGTATGCCAGGCAGTGCTCTACCAGTGAGTTATACCCAGCACCAAGGACTGCTTCTTTACTAGCAAAGACCTGTATGACCAGGTGTGCCACTGAATGTTTCCACTTTTGTGCACCTTCTGGGCAAGTGACAGCCAAAAGTTCCCATCTTCTCTTGCTGCCATGGGTAGCTGTAGTGACCAAGCTTTTTGCTTGTGTCTGCTGTTGTCCGAGGAAGGTGTTTCTGACCCAAAGGATTTATTTTCCTTTTGTAAATTTGCTTTTTCTTCCTTTGAGCAAGAAGTAGTGGCAAGGTTTATTTGAGAAAGTAAAAGTGAAGAGTGAGGGAGAAACTGGCTCTGCAGAGCAAGTTTGGGCTGAGTAAAAATGGGGGGAAAGCCAGATAAAAGAACACCCTGGAGAAAGCTCAGCAGGCTATTGTGAAGAAAAGCCACAATAGCTAAATCTGTTTATTTGAATATACTTAATAGAAATGAGACAAAACCTCAATGAATTTTTATGACAAACTCTCCTCCAAGTTAAAATATAGACTTTGTCCATGGTCCTAGGAGCCCTTGGGCCTATGTCATTTTTCATTGCTCCCCACATAGGTCACAAAAGGCTACTTTGCTATTTTTGTCTGTTTGTCCAGATTCACACAGAGAATTTTCTGCTGAGCCTTGTGAGAGGTACTGTGTTTCCCACAGCAGCAGTTGGGTCTGTTTTATTGCCAGTGTTCTATCATACAACCATGCTAGAATTTATTTTCCCTTTTACTTGGAGAGGACATTTGGTTGTCCCCAGTTTGGGGGTATTGTGCACATCTCCATCTGGCACATAGGGACCGTGTTTCTCATGGGTATGTACCTGGGAGTCAAGTTTCTGGGTCACAGGCTATGCACAGATCAGCTTTAGGCAATGCTGCCAAATTACCTTTCAAAGTAGCAGTGTGTGTGCATCCTTGCAGCAGTTGACACCACTAGTTGCAGTCTTGCAAACACATATGAGCTGCTACAGACATGCAGTGGGGAGGCTGGGCAGGAGTGGAAGGCAATCCTCTAAGGACTGAGAAAGAAAGATGAAAGTGACAAGCCATTTACATCTGAGATCTACTGTGTTGGCCACTGGGCTGAATGTTTGGTGTTCAGTCTGTTATTTAACTCCACGTTAACCCTTGTTAGAGTGCTTTATGGGTAGCACCTGGCATATCCTCCTTTTCAGATGGGGGAAACCAAGGCTCAGAAAGGTAAATAAATTGCCTCAGATCATTCACCCAGGAAGTGGCAGCCAGAGCTGGTCAGTGCTGAGTATGGCAGCAGTCTCTGAGGGGCCTTACCTCAGGACCCTGTGTGGGTGCTTCTCCATGTCCACTTTTGGGGAGTAACTACCAGAAGAGCTCAGAGTGTACTGGGGAAGGAGGGAGGAAGGGATAGAATTTTGAAGGCATCAGAGAGCCTTCCACATAGGTGTCTTAACGTAGCCCCCAGCCTCCAGGGAAAGCCCCATGAGTAAATGTGCACCACTAAGGAGAGCCAAGGGGCCTGGCCTACATGTGCTGTGCCTTCCTTCTGCAGGCTGGCACAAGCATGGCCCTCTGCCCTCCCAGGGAGGCAGCTGATTTTCCTGCCATTGATGTTGCCTGTCTCCATGATTGTTGTCTATGACTTTCCCTCCTTGCTTTGGTTTCTATGGAGCTGTGAAGGCTTTGTATTCTTAGGAACAGGTGTCCTACAGTCTCACTCAGGATAAGGGCTCACATTGCCACATGACTGTGGCCTGGGCAAGGTCTTAAGCCTCTGAGCTTCAGGCTGAATTTCTGAGAGGCTGTTGTGACTTTGAAAATGACTGATCTGGTGTCCCCTGGGTCATCAGCATCTTTAAGTCTTCCTTCCAGGGTCAGAACAGGTCACCCTTGGATGTTTATTTGTTTCAGCTCGTGGGACCAGGATTGAGCACACAGAGATGGCTTCCAAGGAGACATTTAGTGGACAAGAACTGCACCAGCCCTTGGGTACTGTTCACCAGAAAGTGGAGCCAGAAGAAGACCATGGCTGTTTCACGGGACCAAGGAGGAGTTTGGCTAAGCCAGTGTGGCAGACAGGCCCTAGGCCAAGCGCACTGACCAATGAGGCGAGCAACCGATGCACTGGGGGAAGCCTCAGGTTGGGGTTAGGCCCTTTCTCTGATCAGAGGCCTCACAAATGTGATATATGTGAGCAAAGCTTTGAGCAGAGATCATATCTTAACAACCATAAGTGTGTGCATAGGTCAGAAAAGCTAAATACCATTCATAATTCTGGGGAGTTCTTCAAGACAAACTTAGTTGTTAAGGAAGATCAGAAAATTCCTGCTGGGAAAAGGTCATACTATTGTGGCCACTGTGGGAAGCCATTCAGGTATAGTGCTAATCTTATCAAGCACCAGCGGCTTCACAGTGAGAAGCCCTACAAGTGTGGTGAGTGTGGAAAAGCCTTCAGCCAGAGCTGTGAGTTCATCAACCACTGAAGGATGCATTCTGGTGAGATTCCCTACCGGTGTGGGGAGTGTGGGAAGACATTCAATCAGAGGCCCAACCTCATGAAACATCAAAGGATTCACACTGGAGAGAAGCCCTATAAGTGTTCTGAGTGTGGTAAACACTTTAGTGCCTACTCTTCTCTCATTTATCACCAGAGAATACACACTGGAGAGAAGCCCTACAAATGTAATGACTGTGGAAAAGCCTTCAGTGATGGTTCTATCCTTATTCGACATCGACGAACACATACTGGAGAGAAACCATTTGAGTGTAAAGAGTGTGGCAAAGGCTTTACTCAGAGTTCCAACCTCATCCAACATCAGAGAATTCACACTGGAGAAAAACCCTACAAATGTAATGAATGTGAGAAAGCCTTCATCCAGAAAACCAAACTTGTTGAACATCAGAGAAGCCACACTGGAGAGAAGCCCTACGAGTGTCACGATTGTGGCAAAGTCTTCAGCCAAAGTACACACCTCATCCAGCACCAGCGGATCCACACAGGGGAGAAGCCCTACAAGTGCAGTGATTGTGGGAAGGCCTTCCACAACAGCTCCAGGCTCATTCACCACCAGCGCTCACACCATGGAGAGAAGCCCTACAAATGTAGTGATTGCAAGAAAGCTTTCAGCCAAAGCACTTACCTGGTTCAATACCGGCGGATCCACACCGGAGAAAAGCCCTACAAGTGCAGTGAATGTGGGAAGACCTTCCGGCACAGTTCCAACATGTGTCAGCACCAGAGGATCCACCTCCGGAAAGACTTCTCTCCATGATAGTGCAGGAGCATCTGTGAGGGCGGAGTCCTGGTGTGCATGTCTTTGGGTGCCCTGCTAACTGTTCACCCTATTTCCACAGGGTGAAATGGGATTTCTGTCTAATTAAAGAAACCTCTTTTCTTAAACCAAAAGGAGTGCATATGCTTTTTAAAGAAACAGAAAACTGCACAAAATAGAGGCTTCTGTGGTTTCCCACTTAGGAAAAGAGGATTCATACTTCTAATTTAGAATATGTTTCCTTTCAGAAACACTGAAGAATATTTTAGGAAGAAAACACTGCTAGATGTGTTACCTGTAGTGCCTGCACTTGGGAGGCTCATCCAGGAAGACTACCTGAGCTCAAGAGTTCAAGACCAGCCTGAGTGACATAGTGAGACTTTGTCTCAAAAAAGAGAGAGAGAGAGAGAGAGAGACAGGGAAAACATTCTTATGCATGTCATTGCAGCACCTAATACCTTCACCCTTACTATTTGTTTAGTACCAAAAATTTCATACTGTAGATAACTCCACATGTGGCTGTATTTTTTTATGTTGTAAATAAATAAACATGTCATTCTTCCCTTTCCATGTCACTTAACAGAGTTCATACTGCTTTTTTTATTATGGTAAAATACACATAACAAAATTTACCACTTATCCCATTTTAAAGTGTACAGCTTGGTGATGTTAGACACATTCATAGTATCCTATAACCATCATTATTCTCTTTACAGAACTATTTTATTTTATTTATTTATTTAGAACTATTTTATTATCTGAAACAGAAACTCTTACCTATTAACTCCTGTTTCCCTTTGTCCCAGATGCTGCTAACCTCAATTCTGTTTTCTGTGAATTTGCCTCTTTGGAATCATATGACCTTTTATGTCTAGCTTAGTTCATTTAGCATAATGTTTTCAAGGTTTGACCATATTGTGGCCTCTATCAGAATTCCACTCCTTCACAGATAAGTAATACTCCACTGTGTATGCCTTGTCTTATCCATTTATCCATTGCTGTGGATAATGTTAGAATGAATGTTGGTGGACAAGTATATATTTGAGTTCTGTCTTTAAGCACTTGTGGGTAAATAAGAATGAAATAATTGAATCATGTAGCAATTATTTAACTTTCTGAGAAGTAGCCCAACTTTTCCATAGCAACTGCACTACTTTAAGTCCCCACAAGGTTCCAGTTTTCTTTTATATCCTCTCCAACATATCTTTTCTTTGATAATAGGCATCCTAACTGGTATGAAATGATACTGTGGTTTTTATTTGCATTTCACTTTAACAGAAAATAATGATGTTGAACATATTTTCAGGTTTTCTTGACCATTTTTATATTTAATTTGAAAAAATGTCTATTTGAAACCTTCACCTTTGTTTTTAACTGAATTTTTTGTTTTAAATGGGGTCTCACAAGCAGGCTAGGCTTGAATTTATGCTCCTATCTAAACCTCTCAGAGTGCTAGGATTACATGGGTGTGCCCCAAACCAGCTCTGCCCCGTTTGTAATGGAATTTTATTTTATTTTTATTGTTGAATTCTAGAAGTTCTTTATATATTTTGGCTATTCATTCCTTAATATTTACACAATTTGCAAATATTTTCTCCCATTTGTGTGTTGTCTTTCACTTATGATGGTGTCCTTTGATGTACAAAAGTTTCAGTTTTCTTTTCAGTACTGGGAATAGAACCCAGAGCCTTTGCACTAAGCTACATCTTTAGATATTTTTCATTTTGAGACAGAGTCTCACTGAATTGTTCAGGCTGGTTTTGAGCTTGTAATCCCCCTCCTTACCTTATCCTCCAGAGTGCTGGGATTACAGTATGTGCTACCATGCTCAGCTAGAATCTTTAATTTTGAGGAAGTTGAATTCATCTGTTTGTCCTTTTCTTCCTGTGCTTTGGGTGTCATATACAAGAAATCATTACCAAGTCCAAAATAATGATACTTTTTCTTCTTCAAAGAATTTTATAGTTGTGAGTCTCAGTTGGTAATTTTGAGCTGATTTTCATGTATGGCATAAAGAACAGTCTAACTTAATTTTTTCTTTTCTTCTTTTTTTTTTTTTTTGTACCGGGGATTGAACTCACGACCTAGAGCTTGCCAGGCAGGCGCTTATGTTGCTCAATACCCGGCCCTAACTTCATTCTTTTGAATGTAAATATTCAGTTTTTCCACCAGTGCTTGAATAGCCTTTCCAAATTGAATGGTGTGGTGGTCAGCTTGGACTGCCACAACAAAATACCACAGATTGAGTGGCTTAAAAAACAGAAATTTACTTCTCATTGTTTTGGAGGCTCAGAAGCCCAAGATCAAGGCACTAGCCTACTCAGTTCATAGTGAGGGTTCTCTTCCTGACTTACTTGTAGCTCCTTACTTCCATGTCCTCACATGGCAGAAAGAGGGAGATTTCTGTTATCTCTTCTTTTTATAAAAACAAACCCTTTTGGATGAGGGCCACACCCTTATGACCTCATCTGATTTTTTTATTTTGAGACAGGGTCTTTCTAAATTCCCCAGGCTGGCATGAACTTGTGCTCTTTCTGCCTCAGCCTCCCCAGAAGGCTAAGATTAGAAGCATATGCTACTATGCCACGGACCTCATTTGATCTTTACCGCCTCCTCACTGGCCTTCTCTCCAAAAACAGTTGTATGGATATGGGGGATACAGACAGTCCATAACAAGTAGTCTTAACACCCTTGTCAAAGATCAATTGATTATATATGTGAGGGTTTATTTCTGAGCTCTTGTGTTGTAACCCTTTCTGTATACCCACCCTTATGCTAGTATGCCATGATTTGAATGTGATTTGCACCCCAGAGGTTCATGTAGTGGAGATCTGGTACTCAATATGGCAATGTTGAGGAAGTTTACCCTTAAAAATTACTAGACCGGGCATGGTGTCACAGGCCAATAATCCAAGTACTTGGAAGGCTGAAGCAGGTGGATTGTCATAAGTTTGAGGCCAGCCTGCGCTACATAGTGAGTTCAAAGCCAGTCTGAACTACAAAGTGAGACCTTGTCTTTAAAAAAAAAAAAAGGTAGGGCCTAGTACAGTGAGAGTGAACCTTTCAGTGACCAAATTGCAACCCAAAACTCATTTATTGAAAAGTGCCAACACTGCAATTAAATCTGAATACCAAGGTTTCAGTCACCCAGTGCTTGGCAGCTAGGGTGACTTATATGCCAACAGAGGACACTCTGCAGCACATGTACCAAATGTTCACCACCACTGGCCTAGTGAAAAGCAATAAGGCTGTGGGAGAAACCATCATCAGAAGAGAGTAATGCAAGGTTTTGAGACTGGACTCTCTCAAGAATAGTTTGTAAAAGGGACCCTGGGACCTCCCCTGAGTGCTCCTGCATGTGCTTCTTGCTTTTCCATACGTATTACTGGGATTGTGATGCTGTCCACTATGAGGCTTTTGCCAGAGTCAGCTGGCAGTACTATGTTCTTGAATCTCCAGAACTATGAGATTGAAACCCTCTTCATAAATTACCAAGCCTAAAATATTATGGTATAGCAACACAAAATGGATTAAAAGAGAGGATTGGTACTGAGAATAGTATGTTATAGTTTGGCATAGCTGACGCCATCTTGTGCCATGTATTTGACTAGTGCCCTGTATTTGACCCAGA
The DNA here is from genome assembly GCA_004027455.1 of Hydrochoerus hydrochaeris. Lineage (NCBI taxonomy): Eukaryota > Metazoa > Chordata > Mammalia > Rodentia > Hydrochaeridae > Hydrochoerus > Hydrochoerus hydrochaeris. Next base: position 126,563 of record PVLA01002073.1, read on the forward strand.
AGAGTGAAAAATTACTGAAGAGTACAATCTCGAGAAAAGCAGAATGAACTGTTCCCGCAAGACAAAAATTAATCTGATCAACAAAGAAGCAGGATACAGGTGTGAACCAAAAATTAATGTAAAATTGTAGCTAAACTGTTTCCAACGGGATGTCTTTTTTGTGGTTTTCTGTTTTAAAAGCTCTGTAACTTTCCAGTTCAGCACCACTTGGTGGGACTCTGAAACAAGGGTCTATATACGAGTGGTTGCTGAGCTCAGATAATAAAATTCCAAATTTATCAATTAGGCTGCCTGGATTCCTATACTGTTCATGAACCCACATTGTGGAAGTAACTTTGGAACTGGATAATGGCAGAGGTTGGAAGAATTTGGAGAAGCAGCTAGAAAAAGCTGGAATGTTGCAAATAGACTTACAGGAAATTTTGGTGAGGGTTTGTAAGATAGAGAGCTAGAAATTGTTAAGAGATTGGTTGAATGGATAAGATCAAAATGGTGATAGAAATGGTCATCCTATTGGAAACTGGAATAAAGGCTACTTTATCACCCCATTGTAAAGAACTGCTACTGTGTCGTATTTGTACCCTACAGCTTTAGAGTGATAAAAAAACTAAAGGAATTTTTGAACAGCAAAATACTCAGGTTGCTATTTGGAATTGTTTTGTTTTTGTCTTCTTGAGATGGGCTTTCACTGTGCAATTCAAACAGGCTTTGAACTCACTTTGTAGCCCAGGCTGGCCTTGAACTTGCTATGCCTCAGTCTCTTGAGTGCTTGGATTATAGGTGTGCACCACCACTCCTGGCCTTCATGTTGCTATTTGGTTACTTTGGTTTATACTCAGATTCAGGGGCAAAGCGAAGTAGAATGGAAAGATTTGGAGAATTTAAAAGCCTAGCCAGAGATTTTTAAAAATTAAAAAAACACTTGAGGGCATAGCTCAGCAATCTCTGCATTAAGACAAAGATAGTCCTGGGCATTTCAGAATCTGCAAGTCCCCCTCTCATTTCCCAGGTCCAAAGACCTGGAGGACTGAATGTTTTGGGGGAACAAATCTGGAACAGTCTTCACAGGTTCACTGCCCAGGGATGCCTTGGGATTCAGCTTCCTGTGTTCTGGTGAAGTGTGCTGTAACTGTGGTTCAGTTGGGTCTAGTATGTCTTTTTTTTTAATCGGATTTTATTAGTACATTTTAGTTGTACATAATGATCACATTCATCATGGAGAAATTGTACCTGTACGTGATATAACTTTTTCCTTTTTTCTTGTTCCTCTACTGTCTTTCAACCCCTTTTCCCTTCCCCATTTACAAAAACTTTGTTTCCATTTTTCTCTTCTTTTCTCATTATTTTTTGGGAGGTAGATCTAGTATGTCATATGCCATCACTCTGCAGGGAGCAATCAGCAGACCTTGGTGCATCTAGATGGTGCTGATTGGGCTTGCATGCAGATGCAAGAGGTATATGGTCATAATGCTCCCACTGAGATGTTAGAGGAAGGCCTGGGAGGGCAGGCAGAGGCTTGTACTTTAAATTGAACCTGCTTCAGAGAATCTTCACAAAGGTACCCGGTTGAGCCATGGGAGTAGGACTGCTGCCCTTGAGACCGTAGAGAGGTAAATTCATTGGCAGTGAGTGGAGCCAAACAGGGAAAGCCAAAGGCACTGGACCCTAACCTGTCACCAACACCCTATGGGGCATAGGACTGCCTGAGGCCTTGGGAATCCATCCCCACACCAGCATGCACAGGATGCCTGATTTGGAACATTTAAGACGAAATGTTTGCCCTCCTGTGCTTTAATCTTGGTGGGAACCTGTGGCACTTTCAGTTGGCACATATCTGGAAATGTTTACCCTGTTCCTTGTTTCACTGTCATATCTTGGAAGTATGTGACTTGTTTTTAATTTTACAGGCTCATAGAGTCTATCTCAATGAGACTTTAGACTTGAACTTTTGAGCAATGTTGGAATCAGTTAAAACCTTGGGATTAATGGGGATTGGGACTAATGAGGACATTTCATCCTTGGGGGCCAGGAGAAATGTTAAGGTTTAGATGTGTTTGTTCATGTGTTAGAGGCCCAGTATACAATGTATCAGTGTTGAGGTGCATCTAGAGTCTTTAATAGGAGTTTTTATTTATTTTATTTATTTTTTAAAATCGGTACCTGGGATCAAACTCACAACCGTGCATTTGCATGGCAGGCACTTATGCCGCTGAGCTAAATCCCCAGCCCCCCTTTAGTGGGGGTTTAGTTGATTAGGCCAAAGGGGTGCCCCTGAAAGAGATTAATGTAGGTCTTGTGGGACTGGATTAGTTCTCTTGAGAATGAATTGATAGAAGAGAGCCTGGTCCTTTCCCTGAATTCTTCTGCGTGTGCTCCAGCCACTGTGATGCCATCTGCCATGAAGACCTCACTAGAGCTGAGAGGTGGGTTGGTGTCATGCTTTTGAATGTTTAGAACTATATGTAAATAAATCTCTTAAAGTATCTAGCCTCGGGTGTTTTGTTATAGAAACTCAAAATGAACTAACACATGGCCACACTATTTTGATTATTATAGCTTTGTAATAAGTTTGAAATCAGCAAGAGCGATTTGTTTCTTCTCAAGATTGCTTTCTGGCTATTTGGGTGCCCTCAAAATTTCATATGAAGTTAGGATGGAGTTTTATGTGTCTGCAAAAAAAATGTCATTGGATAGTATAATCACCTTAACAACATTAGATATTCCAATCTGTGAGCACAAAGTGTGTTTCCATCTGTTTATGTGTTCTTAAATGTCTTTTAGTGACATTTTGTAGCTTCCAACAAGCTAATCTTTTGCCTGTTAGATTTATTTGTATTTTATTCATTTTAATGCTACTGTGAATGGAATTGTTTTCTTAATTTCCTTTATGGATTGTTCATTGGTAATGTATAGGAATGGTTTTTATGTCTTGATTTTGTATCCTGAAAACTTCACTGAATTCATTTTTTAGCTCTTATGGATTTCCTTTTTTAAAAAAATATTTATTTGTTTGTTTTTGGTTTTTTTTGAGACAGGGCCTTGCTATTAATTCAGGCTGGCCTTGAATTTATAGCAGTTTTCCTGCCTCAGCTTCCCAAGTGCTGGAATTACAAGAATGTGTCACCACACCCAGCTACAGGTTTCTTTGTGTGTATGTGTGTGTGTGTGTGTGTGTGTGCGCGCGCGCGCGTGCGCGCAATCTTTAGGGTTCCATGCATATAAGATCATGCCATCTGTGACCTGAGATAATTTTACTTCTATCCCAATTTGGATGTTTGTGTTTCTTTTCCTTGCTTATCTTCTCTGCCTAGAACTTTCACTACTGTGTAGAATAGAAGCAGCAAAACTGGGCATCCTTGTCTTGTTCTGGATTTTTTTTTTTTTTGAGTTAAGGTCTCATTTTGTACTGAACACTGACCTTGAACTCACTATGTAGCCCAGGCTAGCCTTGAACTCGTGGTGACCCTCCTGCCTCAAGTGCTGGAATTACAGTCATGTGTCACCACACTTAGCATTTTCTTCTTTTTAATGTATTTGTTTATAGCTATAAAATTTCCTCTAATTATTACTTTAGATTTTGGTATGTTATATTTTCCTTGATATTTCTCACTAGGTATTTTCTATATTACCTTGTCATTTTTTTCTTTAACTCATGCATTATATTAGCATGTTGCTTTTTCATTTTTTTCTATTGATTTCTAGCCTTATTGCACTCTGACCAAAAGATAGTTTAAATTCTTTTCTATTTACTAAGACTTTGAGGGGGCTACACTGGAGATTAAACCCAGTGTGGTTACACTGAGCTACATCCCTAGCCTTTTTAAATTTTTATTTGGAGGTAGGTGTTTGCTAAGTTGCCCTGGCTGGTCTCTCAGTTCTCCTGTCTCAGCTTCCCGGAGTACCAGGATTACAGGCAAGTGCCACCATGCTCAGCTGTTAACACTGATTTTGTGGCCTATCATATGGTCTAATTTGGAGAATGTTTTGTACTATATATGCTGAAATGTGTACTTTGCTCTTTTGTGGGGAGGATTCTGGTTTCTAATATTTTTCAAGATTTTAATTAGAAAATTTTAATTTTATTGTTGATTTCCTATTCAAGTAGTTTTTTTTTTTTTGGTGGTACTAGGGATTGAACTCAGGGCCTTGTGCATGCTAGGCAAGCACTACTACTGAGCTACATCCCCAGCCCTCTTATTTGTTATTGAAAACTCAAATTATTACTATAAAGCTGTCCATTCATCTCAGATGTAATATTTTTGCCTTATGTATTTTAGGTCTCTGTTGTTAGGGTTGCATATGCTTATAATTGCATCCTCTTGTTGTATCAAATGTTGTATCAATGTATAATGTATTTTCTTATACTTTTTTATCTGAATATAGCCATTCTAGCTTGCTTCTGATCTTTGTTTATGTGAAATATTTTTTTCATCCTTTTACTTTTAACTTCTTTGTGTCCTTGAGTCTGAAGAGAGGCATTCATAGACAGCATATAGTTGGATCCTGATTTTTTTTAATCCAGGCTATCAATATCTGCCTTTCAAAAGGATAGTTTAATCTACTTACGTTTTATATACTTACTGATTAAGGATTTATTCCTGTTTTTTATTTTTCCTTTTTGGTTCCTCAGTCTTTCCTTTATAGCACTTTTTCTTTTGAGACGATCTTGCTGTATAACCCAGGCTACATTAGCAAATTATTGAACCTGAGGGTGATTTGGGGGATACCCAAACTTGTGACTCGTCCCAGCAGTGAAGGTAGTTTTGGGACCCATAAACTTCATACTGTCACCTCAGTTTCTCAGCTCAGGAATTTATAAGCATAAAACCTAAAGTGCTCCCCCAAATTTGCATCAGTGGGCCAAGATATAGTCCCCCAGACCATATGCTGCTCTCAGTACTGCTCCTAAAGTTGGTCTCTGCCTCAGGGTAGGTCCAACTCCCAAACAAGACCCTTCTGGCCTCTACCACCAGCTGAATGGCCTTTGTGGCCTGAGTTCCCCAGCCTGTCTTCTAGGAGTATCCTTTCTTCCTGGGGACTGTTTGTCACCTGCCCAGCTGAGCCCTTGTAGGCTGTCATCATCCTTCACACCACTCCTTTAGGAGGAGCTGACAAACTTTTAAAAAATTTTATTAAAAAAAAAAAACAGAAAAAACGGTAGAAACAGTACAGAATTAAAAAAAATAAACAGTAAGAAATTACTAGTTGATAAATTACATATTGTCTTCTCAGATACAGTTGTTCAAGTTACAAAATTAAAGCATAAAAAGTGGACATTCAAACAGTGAGGCTGCAACAATTCTGTTAAACAAAAACTCAGCAACATGGTTATCAATCCTACACACTTATACATGCAGTTAGTTATATCCTTTAGAGCACTTTCTTTTCTGCCTTTTGATTTTTTAAAAAATTATTTTTATTATTTTAAAGGTAGTAGAAATACAACGGAATAAGACAGAACAAAGCCAATTGAGACAGTGCAGTGAATTTGGTGCGGAACTTCCCAGCAGCTTACCGGGATAACAGTAATAGGTACCATAGTATATCTCCTTATCTTCACAATAGTTGTCTAGTCAATTAGGTTCAATTATTGAACCTGAGGGTGATTTGATCCCCCAAATCACCCTCAGGTTCAATAATTTTCATTTTTCATAGAAAAATGAAACCAAAGACAGAAATTATAAAATCAATCGAAAGAGAATATTGAATAGAGTTAAGCGATTAATCACAATGAAACAAAAGTGAAAACAACACTTGCTTTCAAAGAGAGGAGACCCCCCATATTTGCTATATTGCATACAGTCATCCTGCCAAAAGATGCTCAGACCTCTGTCCCCAGATGCTAATTGTGATGTTTGATTCCAAGCCCATGCACTGGTAGGCTCGCAGGAGACACTACTAGATCCCTTCCTGGCTCATGCCTAAAGAAGGCCCTTACCAAGAGGGTGGCGGGCGAATTGCTTCCACCATGGCCATGGCCGGATCTCGGGAGCTCTCTGTTTCTCCTTTTGGCTCACACTGGAGGAAGGTGCTCACCAAGAGGGCCGCAGGCGAATTGCTTCTTTGTGCAGCCTCCTGGGTTCTGCCATGGCCGTGGCCTGACATACTTCATTTGTTTTGAGATTGGCACCTGAGCCTTTTCTGAGCTTCGGTGGCCTTTTCACTGGTCTTTTTCTTGATTTGGAATTGCTTGTTCATGTCCTGTGATGTAAATCTTAGACTTTTGTGTAAGATGTTTGTTTTTTGTTTGTTTTTGGTACTGGTGATAGAACTCACGACTTCACACTTACCATGCAAGTACTTGTGTTGCTGAACTAAATCTCCAGCACCCCTGATGTGTGAGATCTTTTTGCCAAAGTTAATGAGTTTGGCTGGGCACACTGTAATCTCAGCATTCTGGAGGCTGGGGCAGGAGGGTTGCTGTGAGTTCAAGGCCAGCATGGGCTACAAAATGAGTTCTAGGCCAGCCTGAATGGCATAGTGAAACTCTGTTTCAAAAAAACAAACAAATGAACAAAAAACAAAGGCACTGATCTTTCCACCCCAAATAATTGTTACAGCCATTGCTTTTTATTGGAAAATGTCCAATTATATGAAGTAGACAAAAATAAGTTAAAAAAATGAATTCCAGATGGACTAAAATATTTCTCAAAATAAGAAAATCTAAATATCAATTTTTTTTTTGTACCAGGGATTGAACTCAAATTCTTATTAAAAAATTCTTCATAGCCATTTAAAGAAATAATATAAACATTTAAATACATAACAAAGATTTCTGAGTAAAAAAATAACATATCCAAACTAAGATCGCAATGATTTTGACAGAACTGGAGGCCATCATCAGCATGAAGTGGGGCAAAGCTCATTCTGGCCTCCAGTATCACATATCCTCAAGGCCAACTGCTCCTGTTTCCAGTTGGCCATGTGCTTCCACCTGCATCTAGGAGAGGAGGGAGTTAGTGACAAGAATATGGAGCTCGGGAATCCTGCCCAGGAGAGGGGCATGGACGCCCACTTTCTAGCTCTAGAGGACTGAGCCTGCAGGCTCATCACTGGGCCAAATGCAGTCTGACACAGCAAGAACAAGCAGGAAGATACCAGACACACTGTGTCTTAGAAGACAGGCAGTCCAGCTATACATTTTGGAAACTTCCCTGAAAACCTAGGTTGTTGGAAAATTTAGTAATCCAACACATTTGTACTATGTGATTTAAATTACCTTACGATAAATACATTCTAAGCAAATATTCCATATGGTAAATTTAATTAAACTGTTACCCTGATTGGAACATGACTTTCTTGTTTTACATGAGTAGAAATGTGTTCTTAATAGCAGTGGGTTCTGAGCCATCCACCCCACAGATGAGGATGATGGACTCAATCAGACATGGTTGGCAGCTTTACTCCATTGGCAATTTATAACACACAGTGGTTCCATTTCCCTTCTAAAACAACGTCCCAGTGATCTCAGGCTCTCAAGTGATCTCTCTGAGGCACCAACTCAGCAATCTCAGCTGCATTTAAGTAGGCCTCCAGGAGCTCAGCTTTGTGTATTTTACCATATTGATCTCTCTGGAGAAACACCTGCGTGATCACATCTTGACTCCAAAGTAACACTGCAGTGGCCTCAGCTCTTTTCAGTAATGTATCATTGACCTCAGCTTTTTCTCTTAAGCAGTCTTTGTGATCTCTGCTCCTAGGTAACACCGGAGAGCCCTTTGTCACTTTTATTCCTCTGGAGCTTCACCTTAGCTCAGATTTCTGAAGTCTCCTTAGAAATCCCAGTTCTCTTGGATTTCCCTTTCAGTTATTTAAACTCAGCACACTAGTGATGTCCATTCCTCTCAGAAGCAACACCAGTGACCTCAGCTCTTCTCAAAGTCACACTCAGTATTCTTTTATCTTCTGTGAAGTAAAACTCCTTTTTCAGCACACCAGTAATGGGTTTTCTCTGAAGCTAACACCTCAGCGTTGTCATCTCTTACAAGTGCCTGCAGAGGGTGAAATATGCTTTTGCCTCCCCCCTGGTGTATCACTGAGGATTTCCAGCTCAACATCCTAGAGCAGTGGTGGTGGCACACATGCCATTGCATCATTGAAAGCTCTAAAGGTTCACCATCACTGCCTTAGAGTTTATTTTGAGGCCAGAGAGAGAATACCATTGTCTAACCACTTGTGTTTAGGTTCTGAAAGAGCTCGAATGCAATCCAATACCTCTTTCCTTTGCAGCTGGTTGCTACTAGAAATGTTTGGCATAAATTCACCTATAAGGACTGTACCTTTAAATCTAAGCAAATAATTTTGAGCAAATATAAATGGGAAGGGTATTGAGATAGGGTCTTGCCATGCAATGCAGGCTGTCTTGAATTCATCATGTAGCCCACACTTGGCCTCAAACTCAGTGACCCTCCAGCCTCAGCCTCTGAAGTGCTAAGGTTACAGATGTGGGCCACTACACCAGGCAAAAATTTTTTATTCTGAGTAAACTAGATTCATCACAGTATACCAGACTCTTGACACGAGTTAAAAAGAAAAATCCCCTCAAATACAGACTTTGTTTTGTTTTGTTTTTTTGAGACAAGGTCTCACTATGTAGTTTAGGTTGGCCTTGAACTGTGTAGCCTAGTGATCTTCCTGCCTCAACCTCCCAAGTAACTGGATTACAGGCGTAAGCCATCACACTTGGCTCAAAATAGACTCTTAAGAGTAGTCAAAAAGAGCTGGGTTTAAGAACTGTGTTTTAAAAGTATGCAGCAAAGAATTCTCTGTAGTATTTTCTTGGAAATTCAAGGTGTGAAGAGGTACCACTTATGCCTGCTTGGGATCTGCAGGCCCTAAAGATTCCATGATCTCTGAAGTATAGAAGCTATAGGCCTAAGGACAGATTTTCAAGAAAATACCCATTTTTGAGTTGAATTTTTATTGAAGTGTTAGGACATTCCTTCTAATCTTGACTGAAATTAAAGCACCAGATAAAGAGTTTTCTAAATTTATGACACTTGTCACTAATGTATCTTTATACTTTTTTTAAAAAAATACAAAATAGGTATTTCCATGCACTTAGAATTTTTAGCTATTTCACATGGTGATACTTGACAATATTTTTAAAATATCACTTTATCCACACAGCATTTTAGTGTTTTCACACAGTACTGAAAATAGTACATTCTAGGTTTAAGTACAATAATTAGGATGGTCAGTTGTATTCAGGAGAGGCAGGCAGGTTCTAAGGAAAAGAGCTTTATTTGGAATGTAACTTTTATTGAGACAACAGTCCTTACACTTCTCTTAGTTACTTCAAATAAAGTAATGTTAAAGAAACAAAAGAATTATGGCTATCTTTATCAATATTCACTACAAATGTACCATTACCCTCCTATGTAATTTCAGATGTTGAAGAAGATAAACAGGCTCTGAGGCTTTTCCACAGGGTTATGCCCTGTGCCTTTCTTTGGGAGCACACAGTACTGGATCACTCAGTGTGTCTTGCAGATGTAACAAGCGCCCTGGCAGGAGGCTGCCTGCGCCTCTTGTGTTTTCTATGCATGCAGGTGCTTGTGAGGGCCACCCTCACGTCAGCTTCCTGTGCACTTTCTGGTGCTGGATCAGGTGCCCGTGCTGGTTGAAGGCGCGCCCACACTCGCCGCACTCATAGGGCTTCTCCCCAGTGTGGATGCGTTGGTGCTGGATGAGCACGGAGTACTGGCTGAAGGCCTTGCCACAGCTGTTGCACTCGTAAGGCTTCTCGCCTGTGTGGGTCCTCAGGTGCACGATCAGAGTTGCCTTCAGGCTAAAGGCCTTCCCACATTCTGTGCACTGGAAGGGCTTCTCACCCGTGTGAATTCGCTCGTGTTGGATAAGAGAGCGGCGTGCACTGAAGGCGTGCCCACACTCATTGCACACGTAGGGTTTCTCCCCAGTGTGGACCCTCTGATGCTGGATCAGGTGTGAGTGCTGCACGAAAGCCTTGCCACATTCATAGCAGGCATACGGCTTCTCCTCTGTATGGATGCGCTCGTGGTTCATCAGCGTGGAGCGGTGGCTGAAGGTCTTCCCGCACTCGCTGCACTCGTAGGGCTTCTCTCCGGTGTGCACGTTGTGGTGCTGGATGAGGACAGAGCGGTCACTGAAGGCTTTGCCACACTCACTGCACGTGTAAGGCTTCTCCCCAGTGTGGCTCCGCTGGTGCTGCAGCAGGGTCCGTTTCACACTGAAGGTCTTCCCGCACTCTCCACACTGGTGGGGCTTCTCCCCGGTATGCACCCTCTGGTGGCTCCTCAGGACTGTGCTGTGGTTGAAGGCCTTCCCACATAAGGGGCACACGTAGGGCCTCTCTCCTGTATGGATGCGCTGGTGCTGAATGAGGTGTGAGAGCTGAGTAAAGGCTTTCCGACACTCCAGGCACTCATGAGGCTTTTCACCTGTGTGGATCTTGTGGTGTTGAGCGAGGTCTGAGCTCACTCTAAAGGCTTTCCCACACTCGTTACATTCATAGGGCTTCTCCCCAGTGTGGATTCTCTTGTGTTTGCTAAGGACTGAGCTTTGGCTGAAGGCCTTCCCACATACACTACACACATAGGGCTTTTCACCAGTGTGGATTCGTTGATGCTGAAGGAGATGGGAGCTCCGACCAAAGCACTTCCCACACTCGATGCAGATGAAGGGTCTGTCCCCATTAGGAACGGCCTGGTGCTGAGTGAGTGCCTCCTTTCCCTTAGGGCTCTGAGCCTCATGTTGGCCAGCAGGGCTTGGACTCAGGCAGAAGCTCCGCTTGGTGTTATATTCTTGATCAGTCACCCCTAAAGATGTTTTCCCCAGAATTGGTTTTACCTCTTCTGAAATTAATGGCTTAAGGCTCAAGTCTGTGTCCAGGTCCTCTTCCTTGGTTTTGCATTCTGAAACAACAAATCCAAAATGAAAATGTTAACACTACTCAAAACTGTGCAGTACAGCCTTGAAGCTGGCTCTGCCAAGTAAGGGGAGGAATCAGACATGGAATTTGCATACAAGGATGCATCAAGACTAAGGGGAGGTTGGAGAGGAAGGGGTCATTTGCAGTCTGAGCTGACACTCCTCTGCAGACAGGCACATGGCAGAGGAGACTCAGCCCAGAGCCCTCCCATGGGCACTGAGCTTCAAGAGGCCAAGTGGAACAGGACCAGGCAAGATCAGCAGAGCACTACTGAGCAGCACATGAGCAGTGAAGCCTGGCCCACGTGGGCAGGGACAGTCTGAGCATGTGCAAGCAGACCAGACAGATGCCATCCTGGGGCCAATGGATCTGAACATGAGGAATGTTGCTGTGACCTCATGTGGAGCCTTCACTGGGGGCAGGAGACACAAAGGAATGAGGTGGGAACATGCTGCCAACTTCAGGCTAGAGAGGGGTCTGCAGGGGCACAGTGTGACAGAAAAGAGCAGGGTGGAGACACTTGTGGAATCGAGCCACAGATTCTATGGACTATGTGGGTGGGATTAAGGGTTGCTGAAGACAGCATGCTTAATAGTTCAGAGACAGTTGTCAAGACTGAAGATGCCACACAAAGAATTCCTTGAAGACAGCTGCTGTACTGGGAGCCACAAACATCACCACTCTTCTCCATAGATCTCCTTCCCTTGGAGGGTTGAGGCTGCAGGAGGGGAAAACAGACACTTGCCTGGCCCCTACTCTATGGAACAGAAGTTGGAAATCACCAGGGAGGAAAACAAGTTTGTCATCCTGGATGCACTGCTAACAGTCACTGTGGCTGAAAGAAAAGAAAAACACCCTTCACACCTCAGGAAACAATCATGGATCCACTCAGAGGTCTGCCACAACCAGGAAAAGACCAGGTGCACAGAGGAGGGCTTGGCCATGAAACTCAGTGATACAGCATGTGCTGAGTAAAAATGGGCCAGAACAGCACAGCTCTACTTGCTTCCCACTTTCTGAAGCCAGCAAGTCCTAGGAGATACGGAACAGCAAAGAGGACAGGGTACCATGGAAGACAGAGTCCTACCCTCAGTATAGGAAACTGCTAGAGAAACTGAACACTGGTCTTTGGCAATTTATACAAAGTAACTACAACAACACAATCCAAACCCAGCCCAGCTCTGGACTGGACTGATTCATGTTTGCATATCAACTTCCCAGCATGAGTGGCTACATTTCCAGATGCACAGGCCATTTACTATTTGCCTCATCTATATATCCTGTAATGATGGTTGACGGTCAATAAAAAATTAGGTTTTTCCTTTGAAAAAAAGAACAAAATGTAACAGTCAAGCTGTACACCAACTAAAGGACCAGATTTTTCCTGTATGTTGGTACAACATGTATTATTAGATGAGGAATTTCAGCACAGGGATGAAAAACTGTAAGGAAGAGTCCAACTGAAATACTAGATATAAAAACAAAACAAAAACAATGTCTTGGTTACTTTTCTGTTGTTGTTGGGATAAAATACTCAACACCCAAACTTAAGGAAGGAAAGGTTTATTTAGCTCAGTTTGTGGAGGTTTCAGTCCATAATTAGCCGGCTCCAAGGCAGAGTGGCATGGCACAGGGGCAATTGCCCATGGCAGTGGAAAACAGCAAAAGCAGTAAGAGCTAAAGGGAGGTGTGTGGAGAGAAGACTCTTTCCATCCCTCATATTGTATATAGGCCACATCTGGGGTGGGTGTAGCACTCACACCCATAATTCTAGCATTGGACCATGAATCAATCACAAGTTCTAGAATCCTGCCCCCATGCCTGTAGGAGACTTTAGTGGGGGACATCCAGACAAAAACCATAACAAGCACTGCAAGAAAAAAGAATGCCTTTGACCTGTTCATCAGTAGATCCAATTCAGCTGAGGAAAGATCAGCAACCTTGAAAACAATAGCAGAAATTACCCAGTCTAGGACTGGGACATAGCACTTGCCTAACATGTGTGAGGCCCAAGGTTCAATCCCCAGCACTGCAAAACCAAACAAAACCAACCCAACTCAACCCACCCTGAGAATCTAGTTAAGACATTTAAAGAGATACCATTTAGATACATCATATTCAAATTGTTAAAAATGAAGGAGAAAATCTTAGCGAGAACTAAAGGGAAAAGGGCAAATAATATCTAGAGAAGCAAGTGTAGGAATTAGTGCAGACACACCATCAGAAACTATCAAGTCAGAAGACAAGATCCCAAGTGTGCTAAAGGGAAAGCCCATTTACAACTCCATGCCTAGTGAGAATCTTTCAAAAACGAAAGCTAAGTGTTTTTTTTTTTTCTTTTTTTTTGTGACAGGAACTGAACTCAGGACTTTGTGTTTGCCAAGCAGGTGCTACACCACTGAGCTGGCACAAAAAAAAGGATAAATAATAAAAACAATGGAAAATTCATAACCACCAAATCCATATTACAAAAGTTAAAGAGAGTTCTTCAGACAGAATACATGATACCTGGCAGAAACTAAGATTTACACACAGAAATGAAGATCTTTTGGGGGGCAGGGTACCAGGGATCAAACTCAAGACATTGTGCTTGGCAGGCAGGCACTAGTGCCACTGAGCTATACCCCCCATCCCAGATAAATAAAGATCTTTAAGAACGGTAAATGGTAGTCACTTTAAATACTGACAAATACAAGATTTTGAAAAACATGTTCTAAGTCACTCTAAAAAGTGTATGTTAGAGCCAAAAATGTACTATGGTTTATAGCACATGTGAGAATAAAACATGGCAGTATCACAGATTTTTGGGTAAACAGAGAAGTTATGTACTGAATTATTTGTGTTCCCTCAGGTTCATATTGATGTGACAGAATCTGGAGGTGTGGCCTTTGGGGGTAATTAGAATGAGGTCATAAGGGTGGAGCTATCACTTCAGGATTAGAGACACTCTCTCTCCACATGTGTGCATAAAGGTTACACTTTGAGAAGTTCCTGTCCACTAGCCAACGAGAACCCTCCCCAGAAATGACTGAACTGCCGGCACTTCGATCTGAACTTCCTATCTCCAAAAGGTAAGAAACTTCCTGTGTTTAACCTACACAGTCTGTGGCAGTGGTGGTGAACCTACAGCACATGTGCCACAGCAGGCTGTATTACTGAAAGCTCTGGAAGGTTTGCCATCACTGCTCTGAGGTATTAGGCAGACTAAGACAACAGAACAGGGTACTGTTAAAAGATTCTTTGTGTATTAAATGGTAAATACTGTTTGGTTGAAGGCAGACTGTGGCTTGAAACATACAGTTGTCTCCTGCTATGTGTGAGGGATGGGCTCCGGGAAATCCTGCAGACACTAAAACCCACAAATGGTCAAGTAATTCACATAAAACCTGGTAGTATTTGCACATCATCTATAACCCTTTTTGCAGGGGAGTACCAGGGATCAAACTCATGACCTCATGCTTGCCAGGCAGGTGCTTATGCTGCTGAGCTAAATCCCCAGCTCTCCTCCTGTATATTTTAAGTTACTGGTTTGATCGTTTTGTTTTGTTCTGTTTTTTGAGGCAGAGTCTTGCTCTGTAATTCAGGCTGGCCTCAAACTCACAATGACCATCCTGCCTCAGCCCTGCAAGTGCTGGGTTACAGGCATGCGCCACCACACTCAGCTAGTTCTCTAAGTTACTTTTAAGTGAGTATAACACCTTGTACAATGTAAGTGCTATATAAGTAGCTCTTACACTGTATTGCTTGGGGAATAATTTCAAGAAAAATAGTTTGTACAGGTTCAGTAGAGATGCTATTTATTTGGTGCTGAGAACTGAATGCAGGGCCACATGCACACTAATACTCTACCACTGACTTTTTAAATTTTTAATTGTAGTAGTACATGTTTGTGGCTGTATTTTCTTGCTTTTTTGCATACCCGGTAATTTTTGATCAGATGTTAGACATCACAGATTATCTTGCTTTGGTGTTAAGTATTTGTTATTCTTATAAATATTATTGAGCTTTGTTTTACTGTGTGTTTAAGTTACTTGCAAGTAGTGTTGGAGCTGCTTTTCCCCACAATGAGGAAGGACTGTCACTACTGTAATACCTTATGAAATTTTCCACTCTGGCTATTGGGAACATACAGTAGTCCCAGTCTTGTGTGAACAATGAACAGTATATTAATTTGCTATTACTTGTGTTAAATTATCACAAATGTAGCAGCTTAAACAACACTCATTTATTAACTCAGAATTTTGTATGGCATGGCTGGTTGTCTTCTCAAGGTATCACCAGGTAAAATAGTTAGCCAGTATCAGTTCTCATATGTGGCTTCAGAAGTTCATTTTTAAGCTGACTGTTTTTGTCTACAAAATTCAGCTCCTTGTAGCTGCTGGCCCAAGATGGCTATTTCCTTGCTGGATGTCAGCCGGGGCCATGCATAGTTTATAAATGCTATTGGCATTTTTGCTACATAGCACTCTCCATCTTTAAGGAAGCAATGGTACAACATGCTTTCAATCTCTGAACTTGAAAGCCAGATGAAAAAGGCTCCCAGTCCTTTAAAGGCAACAGTGTCATATAATAAACATAATCATAAGAGTAAAATCCACCATATTCTGAGTCTTGAGAACTATGCAAGAGGCAAGGATCCTAAATCCTGGCTATCACAGTAATACTCTGTTCCTTCTGGTAGTGCTTTCCAGGCCTTGGGCAGTTTCCTCACATGCAAGTGCTGATCAGTACCAAGTGGAACACTCTAGTGAACTTCTCTGTAGATCTTCCACTGTTTGTAGAACTGATTCCTCTGCAACTCATTCATTTGACTTCCAGCCACCTCAGCTTCACTGGACTCAGCTGTCTCAACTCAAGAAGCTCTACCAAGGGTCTACCTCCCTATGCTTTGACCTTTTCCAAGCTAACTTGGAGAAACTGTAGAGTTCACCTAATTACTGATCCTCAGGAATGACTTTCTATTGCTGACTGGTTTCTAGTGAGAAACTGATGTCCAATATCCTGAAAGCTGTGGCATTGCATATGCTGTCCGATATCCAGTTACTCCATCTTAACTGGAAGAAGTTGTCTTGCTTTTTAAAAAAAATATAGTTTTATTATGGACTGCAGCTGTAAAACTATAAAATACAGTTTTATTATGGTCTACAACAATTTAGTCATGTGTTTCTGAGCTCTTTCTGTTCTTTTTTTTTTTTTCAAGACAAGACCTCACTGTTTAGTTCAGGCTGTTTTTTAACTCATTGTGTAGCCCAGGCTGCCTCAGACTTCCAAGTGCTGGGATTACAGCCGTATGACACCTCATCTAGTTTTTCTGAGTTTTCTGTAAGTCCATGGTGCACTGTTTTGCACAACTTGCTTTCCCCTCTAAGACTTATGCTCCTGTGATGCTTCATGTGGCTCTGTGGCAGTTACTCAAACATTTGAACTGTGGCATATTCAAATGCCATCGTTTATCTGTCTCTTATATTGTTGACTGATATTTGGGTTACTTAGAGTTCTTTCTATCAATAAGGATATTTCTATGAAGATTCTCATGCTTTCCTGAAGTTATACTCAAATGCTCTATGTGGATGAAGGGATGGAAGGCACAAAAGAATTCTTATTTTCTGCTTTAGACGATGCCACACTGTTTTATGTGTGGTTTTTCTGTTTGTCTTTTGTTCAGGACAGGGTCTTGCTATGTAGTTTAGGCAGGCTGGCTGCAAACTCTTGGTGATTCTCCTGCCTCAGCTTCCCAAGTGCTGGGCTTACAAGTGTTGTACCATGCCTGGCAATGCTACACTGTTTTTAAAAATGGCTGTGTGCATTTCTATCACCATTAGTTGTTTTACATCCTCACTCACATTTCGTATTGTCACACCTTTCCATTTTTTTCCATTTCAAAGTTGTAACACAATACCATTTTTATTCTGATTTCCATTTTATTGATGAATAAAGTTTTAAGTGCTGGCCCTCCAGAACACTACTTCCATCAGAAACCTGTTCAAATTTTGTGCTTTCTTTTCTATACCAAGGTCCACTGTACTGAACTATATCCCAGCTCTTTATTTTTTATCTCAAACTTGTGATCTTCCTGCCTCAGCTTCCCAATTACTGGAATATAGATATATACATTCATGCCTGGGTCTCTGTTTTTATTGGGTATTTCTATGTCTTTTTATTCCTTCTAGAGAAATTCATGTGTCTCTCATATTGATACGTTGAAACAGGATTTAATAAGGCTTTCAGCAGCCGCCAGCATGCCACCCTGCTAAGTGGCTGTGGCCTGGCAAGCTGCAGCTGCCCCAGGGCGAGAACCATATCAGTGTTTCCTGAGACTCGCGAGGCGCCATGTTGGACCTTGGGGCACTGGAAAAATGGGCAGCCAGTTCACCCCTCTGGTGGATGGCTATGAGCCTACTGGGGCGTGAGCTAAGAAACAGACTGCCCCCCACCAAGTGAGAGTCAGAGATCTGAGCATCTCTTGGGAGTTTGACTATAGGCAATACAGCAAATAAGGGGGATTTTCTTCTGCCATCTCTTTGAAGGCAAATATTTTTATCTCTGTTTTGCTCTGTTCTGATCAATGGTATTGCTCTATTCAATATTCTGTTTTATAATTTCTGCATTTCCTTCAATATTGCTCTACCTGATTGAAGAAACAACTATTGTGAAGAAAACCAGATGTACTACTGTACCTACTGCTATTATCCTGGTAACCTTGCTGTGAGGTTCTGTACCAATTTCACTGCACTGCCTCAAGCTGGCTATGTCCTGTCTTGTTCTGCTATATTTTACTACCTTCAAAATAAAATAAATAAAAGATAATAGAGAAGACAAATGGCCGATCAGTGAGCAACAAAATACAAAGCCTCCCAGGAGAAACAATTCATATGCCAGAATAAAACACCCTGGAGAGACCCAGACAGAGGGAGACAGATCCTCTTGACACAGGAAGAAATTAAAACATAAAAAAGCTCATCAAATATTTTGGGACTACAACTGAAACAGCTCAAAATTAAGGGACACTGTGTTTTCGTGGTGACTCGCCAAGTTTGCGCCAGCTTGAATCCGCGCTGGCCAGCAGAGCCGCCCACACTCATTCTTGCCGCCACACACAGGAAGCACAGCAGCACTGAAGTCGGGGGTTGGTGAGCCCAACGGAGAGCAGAGAGTGGAGCCGGTGAAGGAACCTTCATTGATCCACGGTCAGTGCTGGGAGTGAGACTCCCCCAACATGTAGGGCACGACCAAGTGGGCGACATGTTGGAATCAGGCAGGAGGAGCCTGAACTGGGAGCAACAATGACTTTAGTTGATTGCTCCCTCCCCAGAGCAGATTCGTGGGATTTGCTTGGACTGGGCCGCGCCCCTGGCTGGGACCCAATGAGCCATGCCAAATCGATTCCCTGCGCCTAGCAAGTACTAACTTGGTGAAGGCAGCTGAAGTTTGGTTGGCCCAGTGGGGAGGGGCAGGCATACACAGCCACTGCTTACACCTCAGTGACAAGAGCAGCCAGGAGAGGGTGGAGTTCCCTGGCTAGTGTGCTTCCTACGAAACATGGCCAACAGGAAAGGGGGCTGGGACCTGCACTGTAACCTGTGTGGAAGAAGCCAGGGCCATGACAGGAGAGAGAGGCAGGAGGAGGCCCCCAGCCCAGAACCCTGAGAGCCCTAATCCAGAAGAAGGAAAAACAAGGGAGACTGAAGGTCATTCTACCTGTACTAGATTTGAGGGCACAGACAGTAATCCCGAAAATAACAGGATATAGTAAGGTAATCATCCTTAATTTCCTATTAACTTAATCTAAAGCTCTGTAGTACCTACACTGTTTTACCATGACTGATTGTAATCGAATCTGGTTTGTTGGATCGCTGTTTTGTATTGATAGATTTTATTCAAAGCTGTTATGATTGATAATATCAAGTCTGAGAGTATAGGCAACTGCACTTAAGATGACAAGATCCACTAGAATATCCACTATGGTTTATTACCTGCCTTTGAAGTTTTATACTGTCTACAATATTTTATTTTTACTAATATGGTTATTTACTGCTATACTCAATCATACTGCTATATAGTATGCCTGATGATATAGACATTCTATTGAAGATAAGAAACAACACAGTAATCATTGTAGATCACCCTGTACTGTGGTTTTATATGACTTTTTGGTTTCATGTTTTCATAGGAATTTGTTTTGTTTTGTCTTGCAAAGGTTTTTTCCCTCTAATACAGAAAGTGTAGAAATACATGCAGATATTCATGCATGCATAGCTGTCTATACTCTCACTGTTTGACTATCTACTTTGTATGCTTTAATTTTGTAACTTGAGCAACTATTTCTAAGAGGACAATATGTAATTTTAACTAGTGATTTCTTATTGTTTACCTTTTTTTTGGAATCCTGTATTACCGCTACCCTTTACATGCTTTTGTTTCTCTTTAAATAAAATTTAAAAAAAATACTAATAAATATGAAAATATTTTTTAAAAGTAAATAACAACAAAACAGATCAGTAAGGTACTGAACAACTTGAAACATGATGTAACTAAACAGATAATGGACTTAAAAAGCAAAAGGAGGAAAAGAAAGTGCTCTAAAGTATGTAACTGCATGTATATTTAAGGGTGTAGGATTGATAGTTATATTGCTAAGTTTTTGTTGGATCAGAGAACATAACTGTCTGTGGCCTCACTGTTTGAATGTCCACTTTGTATGCTTTAATTTTTGTAACTTGAACTATTACATCCAAGAAGACAATATGTAATGTATCAACTAGTGATTTCTTCATTTTTTTTGAAATTCTGTATTGTTTCTACCCTTTTTTTTTGTTTTGCTTTATTTCTCTCCTCTTTAAATAAAATTTTTTAAAAACTATAAAAAATAACGTTTTCATTTGAAAAAGTCTGAATTTATAGACATTTTGTTAAATAAAATTTTTAGCAAACATTATTAGTAATAATAGTTTGCTATCTGACTTTGTGTTTGCTTCAATACTCAGGACAGAGAGTAAGGCTTCATGGGGCAGAATACACAGAAGGGCCTTTAGATCTGTGCTCCTTTACTATGACCCAGCAAAGAAACAGCATTACCCATAGTGTGAGCACAGAGAAGAAGAGAGATTGGGGCACAGCCTGCCTATTGCTGCAGGACACTTTCTGAGACACAATCTCTGTCTTTAATCAGCATGATGTGAAGATGCTTAGTGTGTTTCTCTGACCAGTAGGTATAGATTCAAGTATTTCAGAGATGAGTTCCAGAACCCCAACGCAGACCCAGAAGGTTTTGGGACCATCGATCCTGGCGGCTGGGTGCCTGCCCAGCCCCCTTGGGTCATTGGACTAGGCTCCAGAGGTTCCATGGGCTTGAGTGGACTGTAACCAGCAACCTTCATTCAACTAGGGGAGCCAGACGGGCGAAGGGGGAGCCAAGCCGGCGTTGCGCGCCGTGAGGCGAGTTGCAGAACGCCAGCCCAGACCTGGAAGAGTTTGGGACCATTGATCCTGGCGGCTGGGTGCCTGCCCAGCCCCCTTGGGTCATTGGACTAGGCTCCAAAGGTTCTGCGGGTTTGAGTGGACTGCGCCCAGCGACCTTCATTCAACCAGGGGAGCCAGGCCCACCAAAGGGGGAGCCACGCTGGTGCAGCGCCATGAGGAAAAGCTTTGGAAAATTGCTGGAAACACGGAAATACAAGAAAATGACAAAATGAAAGACCAAAATGCAATCTCAAACCCCCAGCCCATCCCAAGAAATAGTAGAAGAAAATACTACACATACACCTGAAATGTATGAAATGATATCAACTGAAATAAAGAAGCAAGTACAGGAAGCTATGAGGGAACTCAAATCAGAAATATTCTCCCAGGTAAAAGAAGAAATAATAAAAGTAGTGAAAGAAATAGTGAATGCATCTAAAGAAGACACAGCTAAAAAATTAGAGGAACAAAGCAAAATGATAGAATCCCTGAATGAACAGTTTAAGAGATAAACAGAATGCATTAAGCAGATTCAAAGAGATATACAGGAAATCAAAAACTCTAATGAAAGTTGCAAAAACCATCTCAACGAAAGTGAAGATAGAATCTCAGACCTCGAAGATAAGACTGCAGCTAGTGAACAGGAAAGATCTTCTAACAATAACAAGAAATCAAGAACTAACAATTCAACAGCTGCAAGATAATGCAAAGAAAAACAATATAAGATTAATAGGGATAAAAGAAAAGGAAGGGGAAAACACAAAAGATATCAAGAGGCTATTTACAGAAGTAATAGCTGAAAATTTCCCAAAAACGAGAATGGAAACTGACATTCAGATTAGTGAGGCATACAGAACTCCAAATAGCCATAACCAAAACAAAATTACACCCAGACATATAATTATCACCATCCCAGAAATCCAACATAAGAACAGAATATTGAAAGCTGTTAGAGAGAAGAGACAGGTCACCTATAAAGGAAAGCCTATCAGAATCACGGAAGACTTCTCAACACAAACAATGAAGTCAAGAAGAGCATGGAGTGAAGTTTTTCAGATCCTTAAAGAAAACGACTTCCAACCTAGACTGATGTACCCTGAAAAACTGTCCTTCAAAATGGATGGAGAAATAAGATACTTCCATGACAAAGAACAGCAGAAGAACTTCATGATCACCAAACCAATCCCGCAAAGAAAACTCAAAGACATTCTAGATACACATAGGAAAAAACCACTAAGCAAGACAGACAAACAGAATGGAAAGCTAAGATACAACATCAGAAAGATAACATGTCAACAATAAACCAATATATGACAGTTATAACCATTAATGTAAATGGCCTCAATTCACCAATTAAAAGAAACAGACTGGCAGAATGGATCAAGAAAGAATGTCCAACCATATGCTGTCTACAAGAAACCCATCTAATCCAAAAGGAAACTCAGACTGAAAGTCCAAGGATGGAAAACAATACTCCATGCAACAGGAACTCAAAAAATAAGCAGGGGTAGCTATTCTGTTTGCAGACCATGTGAACTTCAAACCAAGAATGGTCCAAAGAGACAAAGAAGGTCACTACATACTAGTTAGGGGAAAATTGCAAGAGGAAGAGATAACAATCTTAAATATATATGCACCAAATTCCAGAGCACACAACTACACAAAGCAAGTATTAACAGAAATGAAAAATCAAATAGGTAATAACACAATTATAACAGGGGACTTTAACACACCATTGACACAAAGGGATAGATCAACTAGACAGAAAATCAGCAAAGAAATAATAGAACTGAATCACACCTGTGAACAAATGGATTTGATAAGATGTATACAGAGTGTTCCATCCAACAACATCAGGATATACATTCTTCTCACCAATACATGGGACATTCTCTAAAACAGACCATATACTAACCCACAGAACATATTTAAGTAAATGCAAAATAATTGAAATTATCCCATGTATGTTATCGGATCATGGCACCATGAAACTGGAAATTAATGATAAAAGCAACCGCAAAAACCACACAAACACATGGAAATTAAATAATATACTCTTGACCAATTAGTGGGTCACAGAGGAAATTAAAGAAGAAATTAAACAATATCTACAAGCAAACGAAAATACAAATATAACTTACTGAAACCTGTGGGATGCAATGAAAGCGGTCCTCAGAGGAGAATTTATTGCACTGAGTTCCCACATTAGGAAAACAGAACAAACATAAATAAGCAACCTGATATTACACCTGAAACATCTAGAAAAAGAGCAAGCCAAGCCCAAAGCCAAAAGAAGGGAGGAAATTATAAAGATCAAAGCAGAAATTAATGCAATAGAGACTAAGAAAACAATTCAAAGAATCAGTGAATTAAAGAGTTGGTTCTTTGAAAGAATAAATAAAATTGACAAGCCCCTAGCCAATCTAATTTAAAAAAAGGAAAGATTCAAATTCATGCAATACAGAATGAAAAAGGAGAAATCACTACTGACCCTGTGAAAATACAGAAGATCATCAACAACTATTTTGAAAACCTCTACTCTCATAGGTTCGATAACACAGAAGAAATGGTCAGATTCCTAGAAACATACGAACCACCAAAGTTGGATCAAGAAGATGTAAAACTGCTGAATAACCCAATTTTTATGAATGAAATTGAAAATGTAATCAAGTCCCTACCAACAAAGAAGAGCCCAGGCCCAGACGGATTCACTGTGGAATTCTACAAGAAATACAAAGAAGACTTAATGCCAACACTCCTCAAACTCTTCAATGAAATTGAAAGGGAAGCAATTCTCCCTAAGTCATTCCTGGAAGCAAATATCACTCTAGTACCAAAACCTGAGAAAGACCCAACTAAAAAAGAGAACTACAGGCCAATCTCCCTAATGAACACAGATGCAAAAATTATCAATAAAATATTGGCAAACAGGATGCAGCAAATCATCAAGAAAATTATACACCATGACAAAGTGGGATTCATCCCAGGCATGCAGGGATGGCTCAACATACATAAATCAATAAATGTAATCCACCATATCAATAGAGCCAAAAGCAAGAATCACATGATCATTTCTATAGATGCAGAAAAAGCTTTTGATAAGATCCAACACCCATTCATGATAAGAACCTTACAGAGAACTGGAATATATATGGTCTTTACCTCAATATGATAAAGGCCATCTACGAGAAACCAACAGTCAGTGTCATATTAAATGGCCAAAAACTGAAAGCCTTCACCTTAAAATCAGGCACAAGGATGTCCATTATCACCGATCCTATTCAACACAGTACTGGAAATACTAGCCAGAGCAATTAGACAAGAGAGGGAAATAAAAGGAGTAAAGATAGGAAAAGAAGTAGTTAAATTATCATTATTTGCAGATGACATGATACTCTACATAGAAGACCCCCAACCCTCCATTGAAAGTCTCCTAGATATAATAAATTCAGCAAAGTAGCTGGATACAAAGTCAATACTCAAAAATCAATAGCATTCTTATACACTAAAAACAAAATCACCAAGAGAGAAAGAAGAGAAGCCACACCCTTCACCCTAGCATCCAAAAAATGAAATACTTAGGAATTAATTTCACGAAAGATGTATAAGAGTTGTACAGGAAAAATTATAATACCCTGAAAAAAGAAATCGAAGAGAACCTCAGAAAATGGAAAGACATCCCTTGTTCATGGATAGGAAGAATAAATATTGTAAAAATGGCCATTTTCCCAAAATTATACACATTCAATGCAATCCCAATGAAAATACCACTAACATACCTCATAGGTCTAGAGAAATCACTCCTAAAATTCATCTGGAACCAGAAGAGACCTAGAATAGCAAAGGCAATTCTAAGCAGCAAAGCCAAGGCAGACGGCATCACAATCCCTGACTTGAAGTTATACTACAAAGCTACTGTAATAAAATCAACATGGTATTGGAATAAAAACAGACCTGAAGATCAATGGAATAGATTAGAAGATACATCTACAAACACACTCAACCACCTTATCTTTGATAAAGGGGCCAAACATGTTCACTGGAAGAACGACAGTCTCTTTAATAAATGGTGCTGGAAAAATTGGCTATCCATATGCCGGAAACTAAAATTAGACCCATGCCTATCACCATGTACTAAACTAAAATCCAAATGGATCAAAGATCTAAATATTAAAACAGAAACACTAAATCTGTTGCAAGACAAAGTAGGTAAAAATCTTGAAGACATAGGGGTAGGTAGAGAATTCATGAACAAGAACCAAACTGCACAGGAAATACTTCCCAGAATCAATAACTAGGATCATATCTTATTAAAGAGTTTCTGCACATCCAAAGAAATCTCCAGCAGAGTGAAAAGAAAACCCACAAATTGGGAAAAAAATCTTAATGAACTGTCCCTCAGACAAGACTTCTGTCTAGAACTTATAAAGAATTAAAAAAATCAGACCCCTGAAATTCAAAGACCCAATCTAAAAATGGGCATCCGAGATGAACACACAGTTCTTAGATGAAGAAATACGAATGGCAAATAAATACATGAAAAAATTTTCATCATCATTAATCATTAGAGAAATGCAAATTAAAACCACACTGAGATTCCATCTCACTCCAGAAATGGCCAGAATCAACAAAACTACCAACAACAAATGCTGGAGAGGCTGGGGGGAAAAAGGAACTCTTCTGCACTGTTGGTGGGAGTGTAGACTGGTGCAACCACTGTGGAGGTCAATCTGGAGATTCCTCAAAAAGCTGGGGATGGAGGTCCCATTTGACCCAGCTATTCCACTCTTAGGCATATTCCCAGAAGATCTGAAAACATCTTACCACAGTGATATGTGTGCACCCATGTTTATAGTGGCACAATTTGTAATAGCCAGATCTTGGAAACAACCTAAGTGCCCATCAACTGAGGAATGGATAAAAAATTGAGGTACTTTTATACAATGGAGTACTACTCAGCTATAAAGAATGATCACATTGAGATATTTATAAATAAATGGATGCATCTTGAATCTATACTCATAAGTGAAATAAATCAAACTCACATGTATAAATACCATATAGTCTCCCTTGTGTAAGAAATGGTAAGAGTACAGAAGATTTTATGGAAATCATAGTTCACCACTATACTGCTTTGATGTCTTAGGTCTTCATTCACTGGTTTGAATGGTTTTATTCTATTTTGTTTAATCTTAATATATGTGATCATATGAATAGTTATTTTGAAGACAAGACAGTACGGTAGTCAGTGTTGATTTAATATCATCTTGCTCGGAAGTCCTACCATGCTTTTGTTTTTCTATTACCATTGGTTCTATCATGTTGTGTGTTATTGGATTTTAATATGTATGATAGTAAAAACAAAATTTTTATGGGAAATGAGATAATATAGCAGCCATTGTTCATCTTTGGTTATATGGTTCAGAATGTCTTGGAATACTTCCATTCTTGAGTTGTTTATTCTACTTTGTTATGTTTGACATTATTGTGTGTAAAGCTAAGCTCAACTATTTCAAAGAAAGAGACATTATGTTAGCTACTGTTAATATCCAATTGTCTTATTGTGAAGTGCTGTGTTGCTTGCATTGTTCTGTTATGATCTGCTTAGAGCTGTCCTCTTTTTATTCTCTTTAAAATAAAAAAAAATAAAGTATTTCATGTAAGAAATTTTAAAAAAAGTAATAATAGTTTGTTTTTGTTTTTGTTTTTGAGACATGGTCTCAATATGCAGTTCAGGCTGGCATTAAGCTCACTATATATATATAGCAAGGCTGGCTACAAACTCACAGCAATTCTCCAGCTTTAGCCTCCTGAGTGCCAGGATTACAGGTAGGCACCATCATGCCTGGTACAAACCAGTTTTTTTTTTTTTTTTAAACAGACAACTTATAGTTCCTTTTCCCCCACCTACTCATAAGATCCATCCTCATAGAAGAAAAGTAAGTAGGCCACTAGTATTGAAAAGCACCAGTTGTATTGTTTGGAGTTTCCTGAATGTGTAGCTTCTGATTTGATGCCAGAATAAGATAAGCATGGCAATTTTAATAATAAAAAAGTTTTCAGGTTACTCGGTTGTTCATGGCATAAAAGCACAGTATGACCTGGGACAGAGTCAAGCTTCTATGAAGGATGAAAGGATGGTCACACCTTGCATCAAGCTAATTGCCACCTGCTTTCAGAATGATGGCTCTAAGTATATAGTAGGGAAGTATGTTCTTTTTTAAATTTGTATTTATTTATTTTAGGAAATATGTTCTAACTGCAAAAGATACATATAGGGGAAAAAAGGGATTCCACAAAAATAAATTTTTTCAAAATAATTTTTTTTTGTACTGGAGATCAAACTCATAACCTTGTGCTTGCCAGGCAGGCACTTAGGCCACTGAGCTAAATCCCCAGCCCCAAAATAAATTTTTAACTAGGAAAAATATTCCCTGGTGTTTTGTGGGGACCTTTTGAGTGTATAAAAAGCTTCACAGCACCCTGGGGAATCTCATTATGTTCAGGTGATACATCATAATTAACAGGCATTGTTCTGAATTATAAAGACCAGACATGCTTATACCATGGACAAGATAAATTGTCTTGTTGTATACAGGCTATAGTGCAGTCACATTTTAGGTTGTCTATAAAAGGAACAGAGGTACCAGGTGATAGCAAAATACTTCCTTCCAGAAAAAGTACTTCCACTGCAGCTGCAGCCTGTATATGCAGTTCACTATGGTTGATACACTGTGTCAACTTGAGATGTTTAACTGAGCAACTCAGCAGGGAGCCAAGGTCCTCACATTGTTAAAAAAAAAAAAAACATTCTTATTCTATGCAAGAGGAGAGCAAGATTTTGTGAGTGCTACACCCACCCTGGGGGTGGGGGTGGGGGTGGCCTATGTAGAATACAAGGGAGGAAAAAAGGATTGCTCTTTCTGACTTTTGCTCTTGTTGCTTTGCTGTCTTCTGCCACTTTGAAGTGTTGACCTGGTACCATGCTGCCCTGCCTTGGAGCCATCTGATTATGGAATGAAACCTCCACAAACTGTGAGCTAAATGAACCCTTCATTCCTTAATTTTGGGTGTTGGGTACTTTGTTTCAGCAACCACAAAAAGTAACCAAGACACTGAGTAAAAACAGCAGGAGCAGGGCTGGGCAGCCAGGCACACTTCTCCATCCTCTGAAGTTACCAGGATGAGGCACTGGAATGCTCAGCTCTTTTCTGAGCCTGTAGTGGTGACTCAGGCTATGGCAGGTGACTTCTGCTTCTGTGCACACCATTATCGGAGCATGCTCAGTCCCATCCTCCTCTGTGGCGTATGCCAGAGACACTGACCAGGTGCTTCTATGCTCTTGGAGAATTTCAGTCTCTTCAGTATAAAACTGAAAGGTCATCAAAGAGGGTCTAAGATCTCCATCAGAGGGGAGTTCAACTGAAGAATAAGTCCAATTTAGCAGTGGCAACAAAATGCCCTGTGTGCTTTGTCTCCTCCGGCTGCAGTTTCAAATTCTGTGCAAAGCCAAGCCTGGTGGCAGTATCTATAGTCCCAGCTATTAAGGAGACTAAGGCAGGAGGATCACTTAGCTCAGGAGCTTACTGCCTCAAAAAATCTAACCAAACAAAAAATCCAAAAAGAGACTTTTGTGCAACCCATGCCTAGATTTCTACAACAGTGTTATATCCTTTATAGTCCCTCAGAAATTAAACTCTTCTGAGGCTGGCATGTCTACCGTTCCTCTGATACCCAATATTGCATGTCAGTAACCAGGTAGTTTGTCTGTAATACCTGAGGCCCCGTCCACCCAACTTCTAGAAACAAGGAGCAGTTTCCAAAGGGAAAATGGCCACACCTGGGATGTGTGAGACACTGTTCAGCCACTGGAGTACTGACTGTGTTGTCCCCTCCCTCCGCAAGGGGGCATACCCTGGGGGGACTGAGTGATCAGTTTTCCTGAGACTCCTGTCTCACCTCCCCACAGCAGAGGTTCTTCACATTGTGAACACAGGCTTCAGGGTTGGCTCTGTCCTCTCATCCATACCTTTAAAAGCTCTCATGCCTTTTTTTTCCCCTGTTTTTTTGAGACATACTTTCACTATGCTGTGCAGACTGGCCTTGAACTCACTCTGTAGCACAAGCTGGCCTCAATTTGCATCAATCCTCCTGCCTTAGCCTCCTGAGTGCTGGGATTACAGATGAGTGGTACCACCACACCTGGCTCTCGTGCATCTTTTGTTGGATTGATTTCTGGATACTTTGTATTTCTGATACTATTACAAATGTTACTGTTTTAAAAGTTATACTTTGTTCTTAAATGAATATATAAATGATTTTGTATCCAGCAACACTGTTAAAATTCTTTTGTTGATTTTAATGTTTTTCCAAGTTGACAATCATCTGAACACTGAACACTTTACTCCTTTCCAATTTTATAGTTTTAGTTTGTTATTTTTATTTATTCTGCCTTATTTCACCCATGATACTACAGTACACTATTATCAGGATGATGGGACATCGGGCTCCTTCATCTTGCCTTTGAGCTTACACAGAGATTTCAGTCTAAGTTAAAACACTTCCTTTCTACATTTAGGATGTGGCCAAGCTGAACTACTTTCTGCCTTAAAAAGCCAAACTATCCCCCACACACATTTAGACTGCTTTAGTCTTTTCTAAAACAACCATGTAATCTCCAGAACCTGAATGTCCTATTTCGATCTGAGATTTGACCTGACTAACCAGTTTTTGTCTGTAGGCAGAGATAAAAATTCCTCCATGTACAGCCATATTTTGCCTCTCTCTGGCTCAGTCCTTCCTTTTGTCCTTTGTGCCACCTCACTTGGATTCACTGCTACACTCTCTTCCTGTCATGGACTACTCGCTGGCCTGGCAACCCCTAGCCTGTGGACTCATCTCTGACAATTGAGGCCCATCAGGACTCCATTATCACCAGTGGAAACAACTCCTACCAGCAGTTCTGCCTGAACTAGGCCCAGACTCCAGAGAGGGCTCAGCCCCCTTTACTTACCTGAGCAGTCACTCCCCAAGCCCTGGCTCTTTGTAGTCCCATGCTCATCTAGGACCCATGGGTCTTCTCCTCGCTCCAGCTGGCAGATCACATTAGGTTTGGATCCTGGAAGTCCTGCTCGTTAAGAGAGAAATCTTTTGTTAAAATAACTTTTTTTTTTTTTTTTTTTGGTACTGGGGATCGAACTCACGACTGCACACTTGCAAGGCAGGCGCTTTTGCCACTGAGCTAAATCCCCAGCCTGTTAAAATAACATTTATGGAGATACCTCCAACCCCGTGTCCTTTGAGGACATGAAGATGGACAGGAATGACCTTCTGTTGCAGTTGAAGAAGCTTCTAGGACAGTGGTGGTGAACCTATAGCAGGCATGGCACAGCGGACTGTTTGTATCTGAAAACTAAAAGGTCTGCCTTCACTGCAAGGTTTGCCATCACTGCTCTAGGACAAGCTTGCCTGAGGTTCCCATCCCAATCTCCTTCCCGGGTAGCTCCCACCCTAGTCCAGTACATAAACTCAGATGAGGTCTGTGGAGGGGCCTTACCCACTGAGACCACGTTTCCATAGGTCTCCATCATCACGTTTCGGTACAGGCCCCGCTGAGCAGGGCCCAGACGGTCCCACTCTTCCTGGGAGAGGAACACAGCCACATCCTCGAAGGTCACCTTGGCCTGGAATGACAGAGGCTGCTTTGGGTAGATAGATGTGACAGGGTATGGGTCTGTGTGACGTGGGCAGCAAAAAGGGATATGCTGTCAACCAGTGGATCAAAAGGAAGAAGCCACAAAGTTCAGGGGATAGAGCGACACTTATGCTCCCCCAGGGACCCCAGATGTGGAAGGGACAATAGGGTCAGGGACACTGCACAAGCCTTTGGGATAGCTCACCTGGGGTCCAGCTGGCAGTGGCAGGAGCTTGGCTGCTGCCATCTCCTGGTCTCCTGGGGCCTTGGAAGGGTACAGAAAACAGGCTCCTGTGGGGCTGAGCAAGAGGTGGGAACATGTGAGGGTTCAGACCTTGCCCCAACAGACTACCTAAGAGGTGGGGAGCAGCTAAAGCTGGAATTGATCACACACATATGGGGTGAGGCAGGGCCAGTCCAAAAACAAAGAGCGCCCGAAATGGGCCACATAAGCAAACCGCTCCAGTCCAAAGTTGCTAGGCAAAGGGATGGCACATGACACCAACCTGCAAACATGTATAAATAACCATGCTTTGATGATTGAGCAGCTCCTTCCCTCCCACCAGGAGAGAGAGCTCTCTCTACCTGACCTCAGCTTTCTGCATGTTGTCTCTTATCTTTATTTCTCCATCTTCTCACCATCCTTCTCCCGGAAACTTCGAGAGCTGCACTGGATGTGGTATTCAGGGGCCCCTGGACTGCATGTGTCCCATCTCCTCACCCTCACACCCCAACTCTGATCCTACAGTGCAGGTGCCTGTCAGACCCTGTACACACAACTCTTGGGCCTGCCCTGTTAACGCACACATTTCTAGTCATGGGTCTTTAGTTTCCGGACCGCTGGCTCCTCACGGTTGGCTAATCATACTTCTGTGTAAGAAGCCAGGAAGGGCTGAGTGTCTGCCCAGCCCACCTTGGCCCAGGCCTATTTTCCTTCCTTCATACAAGGACAGCAGCTTGCAGCTGGTCAATGCCTGTGTGTTCTGCACCCAAGGCACTTGTGGGTTATGAGGGGGCTGTGGCTCAGTCCCAGGGTGGCACACACTCCTGTGGAGACCCTGGCCTGAGGCCTCAGACACTGCTGGGATGCTCTGGAAGTCCTGATGCTGCATTGAGGCAAGGGCTCTCAGCCTTACAACTTGACCAGGGTGTTGGCAGCAAGGGCCTCAGCAGTGGTCATTTCAGTTGTACTGAGTCCAGGGTGACCCAGGAATCTAGTCTGAGGCTTGAAGGAGGACTTGCCATCAAGTGAGAAGAGGAGGCCTGAATGTGGGTCTCCTGGACATGCCTGTGACAGAGTTCAATGGAAGCAAACACCACAGCCACCACCTAAAGCTCACATGTTCACAAGGCAACAGAAGACCTGTGTGGGACCCTGGAAACCAGTTTTTAACCAGCTCCCAATTTCCCTCCCAGGACTCTGCAGCCCACCTCTAGACTTTGCTCTTTGAAAAAATCATTGGAGTTCAGACAAAAAAGGAAAATCACGTGGACAGTTTTTTAAGACTTGAAAGGCTGGTGTCTATCAAGAGCACTCAGACACTCTTCAGCCTGAAGAAGCCAGATCAGTCATCTCCCATTACTCCATCACCATAGTTTGGGGCACTTCTTTGAGGGTGGAATGTTATAGGAAGCTGAGTTAGACACAGTATTACAGGCAATCAGACTGGATTAGGCCCTCAAAGGAGCCAATGCAGAAGACCAGATACGCTGCAACTATGGGGGAGGCAAACACCTGCCACTGTGGGCCAGAACTCAAGACAAAAGATAAAACAAATGCACCTGTATACTTCCTGAGGCTAAACATCAGGGACTGATATTCTAAATAGGTATCGATCACCTTAAAGGAAGGAAGCCAGAAGGAGCCACTAACCTAATCCCCTACAGAAAAAGGCTCTGTGCTCCATTCATGCCCACTTGCTATGTGACTCACTTCCCCATTTGATCTTGATTTAATCAATTTTACCTGAGTAATTATACTCGTAATCTTATTGGTTGACAATACTGTCGTACTTCATGCCCACCTTGTGATTTCCCATTTTTTCCCACCTTAGATCTGCCTCACCTCATGGTTTTGCTCTATAAAAGTCCCTAGAAAAGGCAGAGTCTTTGGCAACACACTCAGGACCCCTCCTGTCTCTCTCTTGGACAGAAGCTTTCTTTTCTTTTCCTTTCTTTTTTTTTTTTCTTTTTTTGGTAGTGGGGATTGAACTCATGACCTTGCGCTTGCTGGGCAGGTGCTTACACCACTGAGCTAAATCCCCAGCCCGACAGAAGCTTGCTTTCTCTCAATACATTCTGTTCTTTAAAAACAAAAACAAAAAAAACTTAAAAGTTTGGCTCATAATAGTCCTGAAAAGATGTTGGGCTCCGGGGCTAGAGCTGAAACAGGCCAGGAATCACTGCCACAAAATATAAGAAACTAAGTCTGAGGAGCTCCCCCTCCATGAGGCTGTGACACTGCCTAATCCTTGGGCAAATACAAACAGCATCCCCCAGTGTGTTACACACTCATGTAGCATCAGAGCTGAACGCATACCTCATACACTCATGGGTCCAAAAGGTGGCACACAAAAGCTTTGAGTAGCAGAATAATTGTTTTGGGGACTGTCCCTATAGGATAACCCAGAAAAACAAGAATGGATCAACCTCTCAGAAGCTATGGTCACTTAAAAAAAACTGGAAAGAAGCCACATTGTAGTGAGATACTTTCTGTCAAGTGGGAGTCTGGCTCTCATCCTTATTATTGCCCAGCACGACTGCAAGGATAAGAACTAAAGAGCTACCATGACATGAAAAGTTTAGAAATAAATCGAGATTTATTGTTATTATCTTTACTACTTTGTCAGCTAAGCTTAGAAACCAATCATTCTTTTTGGAATTTCCGATGGTCTAGATGTAACATCAAGATCTCTCTCTTTTTTTTTTTTTGAGACAGAGTCTTGCTATGCAGTTCAGGCTGGCCTTAAATTCACTATGTAGCCCAAGCTGGCCTCAAACCTGTGGTGATCCTCCTCCTTCACTCTCCCAAGTGCTGGAATTAGACGTGCACCACTACCATGCCCAGTGACATCAAGGTTTTTGCTTGCCCTTCTAGCCATATGGAGCTGTGCTGGGACAGGAACTTTCCTGTCTCCATTTTGGGCTAAGCCCCAGGATCTCCCCCAGAGCCACTTCACTTCCTTACAACTCATCTTTGTAGTAGTAGTTGCTGTTTTTGCGCTATGTAGTGATGGAAACTGTTATGAAGTGGCTTTGAGTGAGATTTTAAATTACCCAGTTGGCTTTCTATGTTTCCT
This sequence comes from Hydrochoerus hydrochaeris, assembly GCA_004027455.1. NCBI lineage: Eukaryota > Metazoa > Chordata > Mammalia > Rodentia > Hydrochaeridae > Hydrochoerus > Hydrochoerus hydrochaeris. The sequence continues at coordinate 159,927 of PVLA01002073.1, forward strand.
TGTGAGCCTGTCCCAGGCCTACGCCTCTTGTCTGGAGATGGGCAGCAGATTCATAGCCTGTAATGGCCTGTGATGCAGTGATGCCTCTAAGTACAAGATAAGGCCACAGGTGAGGACACCTGGCTCCAACCCCAATTAACTAGAGACTGTAGCTACAGGTGCCTCACTCCTGTGGTGAATGTCAACTTAGAGATAAGTTAGTTCTCCTAACTAGCATAATTTACCACTTGGAGAAGACTTTCAAGTTCCTGCTTAGTTTCCACATTATCCTAAGCCCTTCTCTTCTTTGAAAACCAAGTAAATATGGGCCGCCCAGAAAAGTTCTCTCAGCCCCCAGAGAATCTCAAATTCTGCTAAAGGGTTTTGATCCTCCTGGAGTCCTAAAATCATACTACTTGTCTCTTTTACTTAAGCCTTCACTGTCCACTCATTTGAGAGGTTGCAGGCCTCAACAATCTGAGATAATGTAGCCCAGGCTAGCTATTGCCTCAGCCTCCTGAGTACTGGGATTACAGGCATGTGCCACCATGCTAGTAATGTCTCTTCAGCTTTGTGCCATGGCTCTTGTTTTGCTCTCTGTGGTGAGAGTACAAAACACTATTAACTTCCTAGAACACAGGCTGGGGATTTAGCTCAGCAGCATAAGCGCCTGCCTTACAAGTGCATGGTTGTGAGTTCAATCCCCGGTACTGATTTAAAAAAAAAAAAAAAACCTCCCTAGAACACGTATCTAGACTGATGGTGTTCCTATACTCCAGTGACACATGGTCAAAGATATGACAGGGAAAAAATGATTCTATTCACAAATAACAACAAGAAACAGACTTTAAAATGTGCAGGTTTCTACACAGAAAGATATAAAAGTTTATGGATAAGAAAGGTGCCAGCTGAGAGAGGAGCTTAATCTGTCACCAGGCCATGGTAACAAGAGCCACAAGGGCCTCAGTGAGAATGACCAACTCAGGAACAGGTCAGAGCAGAAACAAGTTTAGTGAGTTTATTCAAATTATCAGAGCCAGCTTAGTGGGAAGGGTCTGGGTTCAATCCCCAGTACTGCAAAATAAATAAATAAATAAATTCATCTGCTGGAAGAAAGATGATTTATTAAGTGGCAATAGGATGACAGGTTAAATATTTTAGGAAAAGTAACATTAACTATTACATAATTAATAAATTACCATAAAGTAGAGCAAAGAGGTTTAAAAAGTAAAAGGGCAGAGGACTTAAAAATGACATCATAAAAGAATTTAAAAATGCAAACCAAAGCAGGTGTGGTGGTACACATCTGTAATCCCAGTACTTGGAAAGCAGAGGCAGGAGGGCTGCTTTGAGTTTCAGGCCAGCCTGAGCTACGTAATGAGGCCTTCTCTCAAAAAAGAAAAAAACAACTTATTGCTTCTGATATGTTGCTCAGAAAAGTCTTTTTTTTTTTGGAAGGAAAGGTTTATTTAGCTCACAGTTTGTGGAGATTTCAGTTCATAATCAGCTGGCTCCAAGGCAAGGTGGCATGGTAAGGGGGTAACAGTTCAAGGCAGCAAAGACAGCAAAATGAGCAGCAGTAAGTCTTGGGAGGCAAATACCCAGACATGCAGCTTGCAAATCAAAACCTTATGCACATCAAAGCCACCACGAAGTCCAGAAATGAGCCTAAAGGCAGAGAAGAATTTAATATATGACAAAGTATCTCGAATCAGTGGGAAGATACATTAGTTATTCAATAGTGGATAGTGTTAGAAATCGTTACAATTTAGAAGACAAAAACTGGACTCTAAGCTTATCCCACATCTAAATTCCAGATGAATCCAAATTTTAAAAGGACCACAGAAAACAAAAGGCTACTTTTTGTTTTTTGTTGTACCGGGGATCAAACTCACGACCTCCCGCTTGCCAGGCAGGCACTTAACCACTGAGCTAAATCCCTGGCCAAAAAGCTATTTTAAAAGCCAGAGTCAAAAGACACAGAGAAGTGCTCTTTCAACTGGCAAATCACGAAATCCAAATAGCTAAAACACAAATGAGGAGACTTGAACCCTGCCAAGAACATAGACTGGAAACTCAAGCATCCCGGTGGGAAGAAGGCAGCGCTGGTTCCCTACGCGGCAGGAATGGGGCACCACGCCCTCGCCTGCCAACCTCACTCCACTTCGTGCAAAGCCCTCGGAACACCAATCCAAAAAGACCTGTCACAGTGAAAAGTCTGGCGGAGCTCTGCGTTCAGGTGCAGAACAGGAAATCCGCCGGCTGCGCTGGCAGCCGAACCACACCTGAACCCCTGAAGGGGAAGCGCTGGGGCCACCTTCGCGCACAGGGGTTGGACGTCAGGACAGTGGCTTTCGTGTTTGCTGACAAGCTTGTTTATCATTTCCAGTAGTAAACAAAGTATGTCTGCTGTGTTACAAAACACTGGCTTCATTCATTAAAAAGGACTCACAAAGTAACGGGGTAAAGACATCTGTAGAAAAACCCGAGAAGCACATTCGGCCACTGGAGCCGCGCAGTGCGTTCTCGCTCAGCTAAAGGCGTTTCCGCAGCACCCAGAAAAACCTGTTTCCTCCTTGGCGCGGGCGGCGCCTGCAGCCCCGGCTACTCAGATGCCGCAGCTGGAAGATCGCTTGGGCGCAAGAGGTCGAGGCCAGCCTGGGTAACACAGTGCAAGCCAGTCTCATAAACAAAACCGCGCTTCCCCTTCTGCGTTTCGGAGAAGACCCCCGCCCCCATCCTCCCCACGGATCTCCGCGGGGCCCCCCGAATAAGATCAGGGCTGGCGGGAGGCACGGCGCCACGAGGCGCCGAGGCGGGCCAGGGTGAGCGAAATGATCAGGGCCATCGTAGCTGCGAAGACCGCGGGCCTGCTGTCAGCAAGGGAGAGGGTCCTGCCCGAAGCCCACTGCCCTGACTCACCGTCCGCCGCAGTCTCGGAAGCCGACTGGAGGCCGCCCGCAGCGCTCTCAGACAAAGGGGCCGCCCCGCCCCCTCCGCGCCGCCACCAATCGCCGGAAGCTCTGTCCCCCAGGCTCGGCCCCCGCCGCGCGAACTACCAATCCTGATGCACAACGCCTGTCCCAATGGCCGTCGGCTCCTCCTACTCGACCGTAGCTTGCTTCCGTGATAGACCACAGGTCTGTGATCTGGAGCCGTCGAGAGCTGAGGCTTCCTCGGTGTCTAGAGAGGCCACGCCGCGCTCCGGAGGAGGCCAGCGCGCGTGGACGTTGCCGCACTTCCGGGCGCGCTGGGGCTAGGATCTGCGTTCGGCGGCCAGGTTCTCTGGCTGATCTCCCGTCGGCCGCCGAGAACCTGTGTTCCTCCCCACGCCCTCCCGGGTGGAGCCTGTAGAGCTCGTTCCCGCCTCTACTTCTTTGCCGTGGCCGCTTCGGTTAGCGTCCGGCTGCGCCCGCCGCCGCCCACGCCCCAGTGGCGCCTCCTCATCCCAGAGCACTGCTGTCCCTTGCTGGGCCTAACGGGCTCTACCCTGGGCCCCAGCGCGGCCCTTGTTCCCGCTCTCTGGGCTTTGCCAGCTTCCTGTATGGAAGCTGTGTGCCGTTCCTGCTGCTGGGAGACTGGCACAGGCGTGCACCTTAGCACCCAAAGAAGGAAGGTCAGGGCAGGTGCGGAGTGAGATCCACCAGGGAGTCGACTCTGCCTTTGGTGGCCACAGCCAACAGGACCAATCGGCCTGAAAGCCACGGTGTGTGTGTGGGGGTGCGATGTGCCCGACAATGGTGCTGGGGAATCCGTCTGATGAGAACAGGCAGGAAACTGTGTGTGTGTGTGTGTGTGTGTGTGTGTGTGTGTGAATTCTGACATAGCGCTAAGGGTTGTGCACCTCTCAATTGTGAGGCCCAAGGATGCCTACTTTGTGGCATGCTAGAACAGCAGTATGCGACAGGGTCGGTCCACCTCACCTTTTTGCCATGAGGTCTTGCTGTGGTGCTTGCCATGAGGTCTTGCTGTGGTGCTCAGCCTAGCTTCAAACTCCAGGCCTAGTGATCCTCCCACGCTACCCTCCCATGTAGCTGGGGCCACAGGGCATGCATGCCGTGTGAGGCTTTTAACAACATTACATTTTGCAAACATCCATACATTTATAAAAGTTGAAAGAATACTACAACGAATACTTGTGTGATCTTCCCTTGGATTCAGTAGCCAGCATCCCCCCTAGCACATCTGTTTTTGTGCTTGGCTTTACGACCTCTTAACTTTTCCCTCTATTACTACACACACAGTTTTTGAGTGCCAATGTGATAGGCAGTGTTCTAAGCAAGCAATTCTAACATTTATATCCTGGATCCATAAGGACAGCAGGATAAATGTGGGAATTACACGATGGGACCTTCCTTCTCTATGGAAGGTACAAGCAGGAACTGCTGCAGCTCATAAGAATCCAACAGCTCTTGTGGGTGGTAAGAGCAGCAAAGAACCTACAACTGCCCTATCTGCCTCCTCTACCTCCACAGTGAAGTCTGGCTTATCCTGAGCTTCAGCTCAGGTTTCAGTTGGTCACCTTTCTCACTTTTCATACATCCCTTCCCAACTGCCTTTTTCCAGTGTCAGATGACAGTAGCCTCACAGGAACTGTCAACTATGTCCTATATGTTCTGAGAGTGTGGAGTCCAATGTCTAACACATATATATCTCTCCTCTAGTAGAACCCTAATGCAATATATGTACAGGATTTATATATTCTGTTTGTTCTGTCAAGTGGAGAACTAAACACTTTCTATTTCAACTACTTTCTCGTTGCCTTTATTAATGCTTTTGAGTGCACAGTGAACCAGAGCCTTTTGCTAACTTAAAATAACTATTACAATTACTAGGTATTTTTAAACGCCTGAATAGTCACACTGAATTAGAGACAGACACTGAGGTTGGTTACTCTTGCCTTTTAGCATAGCCCCTTGGTATCTTTCAACCTACCTCAATTTTTGATGACAGAGTGTGTTAGGACTCCTGTGTTTTTCTGTGGTGTAGATATGGACTTAGCCCTCTCAGAAATGCTGACTGCCTTGGCTAAACAAGAGAATGGTAGCCAAAGTATGGTCCCTAAGGGTGCACCTGCCATTTGGTGCATTGTTGTATTTTTAACCTTTTTTAAGGTGGTGCTCAAAATTGTTATTTTTTTTTTTTACCAATTTAACATATTATAACATATTACTGTCAGTATTGGCATCAACTTCCTGCAACAGAAACTTGATTATAGTGCCTTGACCTAATGGTTCCTTCCCTCAGAACAGAAGTCCAAAACTGGTTATCTAGGATACTCTAATGCAACTAGGTTTCTAGACTTCTAAGTTGCCCTTTATATTTCATTAGCCTGATTATTATTTTGATTCTTAGTTGCAAGAAGAATGCTGCTTTGACAGAATCACATCCACATTCCAGGCAGAATGGGAGAGCAAAGTGAAGATTTGCTTAGTCAACCACATGTTAAAAAGCTTTTTCAGAATTGGGCTTTGTAACTTTTTTTACACAATGCTGCCCTGAAGTGTGTTAGAAAACCAGCTCTAGTTCCAAGAAGACCTGGGAAAATGTAGTTTTCCTGCTGTGTAAAGCCCTATACTGAACAAAACTTAGGTTCTATTTATGAAGAAATAGTGGGAAATTGACATTCATTAGGCAACCAATAGACAGCCACATTCTATCCCACAGTTCTCCAAGCAAGTGTTTTAACTCCTCCTTCCATCATCATGTTATCATCATCATCATCATCATCATCATTATAGCAGCTTTTTTTGGACACAGGATCTTGCTTTGTTTGTTTACTTTGTGTTTTTGAGACAGTATCTTGCTATGTAGTTCACTCTGGTCTTTTTTTTTTTCTGGTGCATGTGTGTGCACATACATGTCCACGTGTGTGTGTGTGTGTGTGTGTGTAAGTTTATGTGTTATTAAATTGAACGCAGAGTCTTCATACTGAGCTACATTCTCAGTCCTTTTTAATTTTTATTATTTATTTATTTTTGGTACTGGGAATCAAACTCAGGACCTTGCACTTGCCAGGCAGGTGCTGTGCTGCTGAGCTATATTCCTGGCTTATTTTTTTATTTTGAGATAGGGTCTCAGTAACATGCCCACACTGGACTGGAACTTGCAATCTACCTGCCTTAGCCTCCCAGAGTTCTGGGATTGAAGAAGTGTGCTATCATGCCCAGCTAGTCTCAGTCTCTCCCTCTCTCTCTCTCTCTCTCTCTCTCTCTCTCTCTCTCTCTCTCTCTCAAATCAATTTTATTTCAAAGAGAAAAAAAAACAGACAAAAACCCCAACATTTCAAAACACATCAATCAGAAGCAACAGTGGTGTATACATTACACATTTTCATTCCCAAATCATTCACCCAGAGCATAAGACATCTGTATTCAACTGTCCGAACAATACCAGCACAAATCTTTCTCTTCAGTGAACTCAGAGAAATCAGTAGTATAACTCTCTTAACTATTTTTTGTATACATACACATATACATGTTTTTTTCTTTCAGCTTGTCTCACTGTTGAAACAAAATGATGTTTACACATCAATACCATATCTTTTTTATGCATTTCTCAGTAGATAGGCATTTAGGTTGTTTCCAAAGTTGGGAACCACCCAGATGACTCTCCTTGAAAAGAAGAGCAACTATCTCCATTTTGGGTAAACCTGGCCCTAGCTCCATGTATTGATTTGTACAAAGCTGGCTGGGCTATTTCTTTGTCCCTTCAATTAGCTTTAAGCAATGTAAATTGGGTTAGCTGAGGAGCTGATGTGTAATCTCTGAAGCAAAGCAACAGGTCAGTGTTACCCCACCTAGTGACTCCCCAAATACATGGTTGAGCTGGGTGGGATCGATTACCATGCTCCATGTTGTTGGCTGAAATCAAACCATAAGATAGAGGCTATGCCATAGGATTGTACATCAAAACTGAAGCACTGACCCCAAATTATTATATATTACCGCAGTTGTTATGCAGATTACTTTTTCTGCATTTCTTGCCCTCTGCTTAGTGCAGAGGTGATCTCAGAACTCCTACCTAGCCCAGCTCGTGGTAGCATGGCAGTCATGTATTTCTCACCACTCTCACTGTCATTCATTCCTGAGCCACTCCCCTCATGGAGAATTAATAAAACCTGGGAAGGGCTCTGGGGGAAGCCTTTGTTCCAGTGAACCATCACTGTGGCTGGATTTAGGATCTCTTGGGTCCCCATAACTGTAAATATGTCTTGGTGTCTTTATTTTCACCTTGGGTTGCAATGGAGGTGGTAGATTGGAATTAATTCACTAGAATTCCAATAACTTCATGAGATTCCAAATATAAACCTTCCTGGACCAGGAAAGGGTTCTCTATATCCAAGATCTGGCTATTAAAAATTTTGCTGCTATAAACATGGGTGCACATATATTGCTGTAGTACAATGCTTTTAATTCTTTTAGGAAGATGTCCAAAAGGGGAATAGCTGGATTGAATGGGGCTTCTAGTCCTAGTTTTTCAAGGAATCTCTATACTGATTTCCACAGTGGTTGCACCAATCTGCACTCCCATCAAGAGTGGAGAAGGGTTCCTTTTTCCCCACAGACCCCTCCAGCATTTGTTTTTGCTTGCTTTCTTGATAATAGCCATTCTTTCCATCCTGAGGTGAAATCTCAGTGCTGTTTTAATTTGCATTTCTCGAATGACCAGTGATGTTGAACATTTTTTCACATATTTATTTGCTGTTTGTATTTCTTCATATGAGAAGTGTGCATTCATCTCAGATGGCCGTTTTTTAAATCAGGTCTTTAAACCCAGGAGGACTGATTTTTTTTTTGAGGTCTTTACATGTTCTTGATAGTAATCCTTTGTATGAGGTACAGCTGGCAAACATTTTCTCCCACATTGTGGGTTGTCTCTTCACTCTGTTTTTCTTGCTGTACAAAGCTTTTCAATAGGATGAGATCCCAGTTGATTCTTTGTGATAGTTCTTGTGCAATTGGGGTTTTGTTCATAAAGTGTTTGCCTACACCAGTGTCTTCAAGAGTTTTGCCTGCTCTATCTTCCAGCAGATTTAATGTTTCTGTATTAATATTAAGATCTTTGATCCACTCCAATTTTAACTTAGTGCATGGTAAAAGATATAGTTCCAGCTTTTAATTTTCAGCATGTGGAGAGCCACTTTTTCCAGCACCATTTATTACACAGGCTATCTTTCTTTCAGTAAATGTGTTTGGCACCTTTGTCAAAGATAAGGTGGCTTAGTGTGTCTGGAGTTGTTTCTGCAACTTCTCATCTGTTCTGTTGATCTTTGGGCCTGTTTTTGTTTGTTTGTTTTTCGCCAATACCATGATGCTTTTATCACAGTAGTTTTGTTGTATAATTTCAAGTGATTGTGATGCTCCCTGCCTTGTCATTCTTGGCCCAGATTGCCTTTGCTATTCTAGGTGTCTTCTGGTTCCAGATGAATTTTAGAATTGTTTCCTCTAATTTTGTGAGATATGTAGAATTTTGATTGGGATTGCATTGAATATGTGTAACAGTTTTGAAAGTATAGCCATTTTCACTATATTGGTTCTTTGTAACCAAGAGCATAGAATATATCTCCATATTTTATTTTATTTTATTATTTTATTTTAGTACTGGGGATCAAACTCATGACCTTGTGCTTGACAGGCAGGCACTTACGCTGCTGAGCTGAATCCCCAGCCCTCCATTTTCTAATATCTTCTTCAATCTCCTTTTTCAGAGTACTGTAGTTTTCAATATAGAGGTGTTTTACATCTTTTGTTAGTTTGATTCCTAGGCATTTCATTTTTTGGGTTATTGTTTGGGTTACCTATTGTTAAAGGTGTTGTTTCCCTGATTTCTCTCTCAGTGAGTTTGTTATTTGTGTCTAGGAAGGCCACAGATTTTTGAGTGCTTTCTGTCTTACTACACTACTGAATTTGCTTATTAAACATAAGTAGTCATTTGGTGGTTTTTGGGTCTTCTATGTAGAATTTCATGTCATCTGCGATAGTTTAACTTTTTCTTTTCCTGTCTTTATTACCTTTATTACTTATACTTTTTCTTTTCCTGTCTTTATTACTTTTATTTCTTGTGTCTAATTGCTCCAGCTAAAGTTTCCAGGACTATGTTGAATAAGAGTGGAGACAGTGGACATCCTTGTCTTGTTCCTGGTTTTACAGAGATAGTTTTCAGTTTTTGTCCATTTAGTATAATGCTGACTATTAAAAGATGACTTTTATCAGACTGAGATAAAGAACATCTATTTCAATTTTCTATAGGGTTTTTAAAATCATGAATGGGTGCTAGACTTTGTCAAAGGCTTTTTCTGCATCTATTGAGATGATCATATGATTTTTATCATTTCCTCTGTTAATATGTTGTATTAGATTTATAGATTTTTGTATGTTGAACCATAACTGCATCCTAGGGATGAATTCCACTCAGTCATGGCATTCTGTTTGTCAGTGTCTTATTAATGATTTTTGTGCCTATGTTCATTAGAGAAATTGGTCTGTAATTCTCTTTCTTAGTTGAGTTCTTCTCTGGTTTTGGTATGAGGGTAATGCTTGCTTCCAGGAATGAATTTGGGACTATTGCTTCCCTTTCAATTTCACTACAGAGTTTGAGAAGTAGTGATGCTAGGTCTCCTCTAAGTTTCTTGTAAAACTCAGCAGTGAATCCTTCAAGGCCGGGGCTTTTAGGTTTTTAATTACATCTTTAATTTCATTGGATTATTTAGGAGTTTATGTCTTCTTGACTCAGCCTTGATTATTCATATGTATCTAGGAGTCTTTCCATTTCTTCTGTATTTTCCATCCTATTAGAATACAAGTTTTCAAAGTAAGTATAGATTATCTTCTGAATTTCTGTAGGGTCTGTTGTGATTTTACCCTTTTTATTCCTAGCTGTGTGGATTTGAGTCTTTTCTTTCTTTTTTTGATAAGTTTGGCTAAGTGTCAATTTTATTTAATCTTTCAAAGTACCAACTCTTCAATTAATTGATTCCTTGTATTTTTTCACTCTCCAGTGCATTAATTTCTTTTTTTATTTTGAAGAGAATAAAACCAAACAAAATAAAACAGAATAGAGTCAATCAAAACAAAACAATGAACATGGTACAGGACTTCAAAACAAAAGGATACAAGACAAAAGGAAATCAGCAATGGCTACCATAATGCCTCCTGTCATCTTTAAAATAACTGCCCATACCATCAGGCAGAACAAAATCAAACAAAACAGAACAGAATAAAACCAATCAAAACAAAACAATGAAAGCAATACAGGACTTCAAAAGAAGATAACAGGAAAACAACAGTGGCTACGCTACCATAATACCTCTTGTTATCTGCAAAGTAGCTACCTATATCATCAGACATAATACAATCAAACAAAACAAAACAGAATAAAATCAAACTAAACAGAACAATGAAAACAATACAGGCTTTCAAAACATGATAATAGATTAACAATGTCCACTGCCTTCCCTTTTTAGACATTTCCTCCCCTTTCACTTTCACAATATCTATATGCATTTTGGATCCCACTAAGTCCTTTAGTTTTTCATACTAGGGAGACAACACAATGTTCACTCATGTGACTTTGAACCACTTCACCCATGAGCATGATCTCAAGTTGTATTCATTTACCCTGAAGCACCTCAAGGTTATCTTTCTTTATAGCTGAGTAGTTTTCCATTGTACAAAAATGCCGTATCTTTCTTATCCATTCTGCAGTTTATGGGCATGCTAGCCCTACTTTTTTCTGGTTCCCTGTCACATAGAGCATTGTTCTCTCTCCTTTTTCAGTCTGTAAATTTTCTTTTGAGTTAAATATGTTTCTTGTATAAAGCATATTGATGGATCCTGTCTCTTGATCCACTCTGCTGTGTTTCTTTTTATTGGTGAATTGAGGCCATCTACATTAATGGTTATGGCCAACATACACTGGCTTGTCTCTGCCATGCTATTTTCCTGCAGTTGGATGCCTACTTTTTCCCTTCACTGAACTGTCTGCCCTGCTTGGTGATCCCCCTCTGCTGCTGTTCCTGGAACCATGGCCATTTTTATCTCTTTCTAGAATGTCCTTCAGTATTCTTTGTAGGGTTGGTTTGGCAGTTATGAATTCCTTCAGTTGTTCTTTGTCATGGAAGTATTTTGTTTCTCCATTAATTCTGAAAGATAGTTTTGCAGGGTACATCAATCTGGGTTGGAAGTTGCTTTCTTTCAGGACATTAAATACTTCACTCCAACCTCTTCTCTCGCTCTCTCTCTTTTTTTTTTTTTTTTTACCAGGGATTGAACTCACAATCGTATGCTTGCAAGGCAGGCGCTTATGCCACTGAGCTAAATCCCCGGCTCCAACCTGTTCTTGACTTGATGATTTGTGCTGAGAAGTCTGTTGTGTTTCTGATTGGTTTTCCTTTGTAAGTTATCTGTTTTCTCTAATAGCTTTTAATATTCTGTTCTTTTGCTGAATTTCAGGGATCTTGATTATTATATGTCTGGGTGTAGATTTATTTTGGTTATGGCTAGCTATGTTCTATTTCTCACTTGTATGTCGTGTCCTTTTCTGCTATTACTTCTGTAAACAGACTTTTTATGTCATTTGTATTGACCCCTGCTTTTTCACTGACACCTATTATTCCTAAGTTATGTTTCCTTGGGTTATCTTGCAGCCATTGAATTGTTACTCCTTGGTTCCTTATTATTTTTAAGAGACCTTTCCTTTCACAAAGGCAAGCTGCAAAACTGTCTTCAAGGTCTGAAAGTCTAGTTTCTTTCAAGCTGTTTTGCCAGCTTTCAGTGGAGTTTTTAATTTCCTGGGTATCTCTCTGAATCAGTTTCATGTATTCTAAATCTATTTTATATTGTTCATTCAAGATTTCTGTCATTTTCCTATACTTCTCTATTTTTTATCTATGTCTTCCTTAGAGGTGCTTAGCAATTCTTTTATCATGTTTTTCATTTCTCCTTTTACCTGAGATAGTATTTCTGTTCTAATTTCTTTTACAGTCTCATGAAGTTGTTTCTTTACTTCAGTTGCCAGCACTTCAGAAACTTCAGGTGAGCAGCTCCCAATCTCTTCCATGTTTACATCTCCTGGACTTGCTCTGCATGGGTTGGAGGCCAGAGATTGCCTTTTGCTTCTTCATCTTGCAAGTTTCCTGGGTTCTTCCAGACAAGTGGTTAGTGGGGTCCCAGGCTCTTCTTGCATTGGCTACAATTTCTCTGAAGGGTGGCAGTTTGGCTGTCCTAGCCAGTGCTGGCTACAGGTATCTGATCATGGCCATTGGGTGTGCAGGCGTGGGGATGGCTGCTGTACTGTCCAGCCTGCACTGGCTACTGGTGGCAGAAAGCCTACTTGATGGTGGCTGATGTGCACATGGAGGCAAGGCTGGCCACTGCCTCCCGGAGCTGAGCTGGTTACTGGTGTGAAGCCTCCCCAGTGGCAGATGGAGTGTGTGGGAGGGGTTCAAGTGCACTAATTTCTGCTATGATCTTTATAATTTCCTTCCTCCCATGAGTTTTGGCTTAGCCTGCTCTTCTTTTTCTAGAAGTTTGAGATTCACCATTAAGTTGTTTATATGTGCTTGCTCTGTTTTCCTGATATGGGTATTTACTCATATAAATTTTCTTCATAGGACTGCTTTCATGGTGTCCCATAAGTTCCAGTATGTTGTATTGTCATTGTCATTCAACTGTAAAAATTGTCTAATTTCTTCTTTAATTTCATCTGTGATCCACTGATTGTTCAGTAGGGTGCTATTTAATTTCCATGTGTTGATGAAGTTCTTGTGGTTTCTTCTGTCATGTATTTCCAGTTTCATTGTCCTATGTTCTGATAGTATGCATGGGATAATTTCAATTCCTTTACATTTACTTAAGCATTTTCTATGAGCTAATAGTATTCTTTATTCAGGAGAATGTCTCATGTGCACCTGAGAAAAATGTGTATTTGATGTTTTCTGGGTGGAGCACTCTATAAGACATCTACTAAGTCCATTTGTTCAAAAGGTTGGTTAAATTCTAATATTTCATTATTATCTTTTTTTTGTCTAGTTGCTCTGTCTTTTTTGTGACAGTGGGGTACTGAGTTCTCACAATACAATTGTATTAGGGCTTATTTGGTTTTTGATGTGCATTAGTATTTGTTTTATATAGTTGAGTGCACTAGTAGTTGTTGTGTATATATTTATGATTGTTATCTCTTCTTCTTGAATTGTTCCCTTTATAAGGATATAGTGATATTCTTTATCTGTGTTAATCAGTTTTGGCTTGAAATTCACTTTGTCTGCAAATAGAGTAGTTACCCCTGCTTTTTGGGGGGGTTCCTGTCACATGGAGTATTGTTTTCTATCCTTTGACTTTCAGTCTGTGACCTGTTTGAATGAGATGTGTTTCTTGTATGCATGTAGTTGGATCTTGCTTCTTGATCCATTCTGACAGTCTGTGTCTTTTGATTCTTGAATTGATACTACTAACATTAATGGTTATAACTGACATGTATATGTATCCTTGTCATATTATTTTTCTGTTATTAGCTTCCCCCTTTTCCCCCTCCCTGTAATTGTTTGCCTTCCCTAGTAGATTTCATCTGTTGGGGTTCATGGAGCTGTGGTCCTTATAATCTCTTTGTAGGATGTCCCTCAGAACATTTTGGAGTGCTGGTTTGGTGGTCATAAATTTCTTCTGATGCTCTTTGTCATAGAAGTATCTTATTTCTCCATCAGTTTCAAAAGATTGTTTTGCAGAATACATCAATCTGGATTGAAAGTTGTTTTCCTTTAGAACTTGGAGTACTTTACTCCAAGCTCTCCTTGACTTGAGAATTTGAGCTGAGAAGCAAGCTTTGATTCTGATGGACTTTTCTTGATAGGTGATTTGTTTGTTTTCTGTGATAGCTTTTGAGATTCTATTCTTGTGTTGAATTTCTGGAACCCTAACTATGACTGTCTGGCTGTAGGTTTTTTTTGATCATGGCTAATTTGAGTTCTATATGCCTCATTTTTCTGTATGTCAAATTCTTTTTCTTTTTTTTTCAGAGTAGTTACTGTTCAGCTTTATTTAGTGTTGTAGTTGTTATGTCCCTTGATTGCATTTTCACAGGTAGATCTTTTTGTTCACAGGTAGATCTTTCCTTTTCATATATATATATATATATATATATATATATATATATATGAAAGATATAGATACATATATAAAAGGAAAGATCTATATATATATATATTTTTTAACACAAAATAAAATATTTTAAAACAGCTATGCCCAAGGCATGCAATATTGGATTTATACCCTGGATCCCAGGCAGTGATCAACTGGGAAAAATGTAAGACTAGGCTCAGTTGGTGAAGTTGTACAGCAGAGTAACACACATCTGGTTTGAAGGGCAACTGGAGGCTGTGTGGCATTGGCTGTGGTATCTCAGAGACAGTGGGCTACTTTATGCTCACCAGTTTAGGACTATGCAAGTGAAGTACCATATGGCTTCAGGACAGGACTGTGGGGGTTTTGTGAACTCTATTTCTAACTTCGGGAACCCGATGTTTTTCCCAAGGCCATCTTAATAGTACGGCTTCAACCACACATGAAGTGAAAAGAACTGGCACTACCACCAACTAAACCTTCCTGCACCTAGACAGTGAGTGATGTGGTGACACTGGAAGACTTTAAAACTGCAGCTCCTTCTGGATCCTCCACAGTGTATCCACAGCCTTCTTCAAATGGGCCTCTTCCTTGGGAGTCAGAGTCGCCTTCACAATGTCTGAGACTCCATTTTGTTCTAGCACACAAGGAACACTAAGGAAGATGTCATCCTTTATTCTATAGCATCCCTTAATTATGGTAGAAAATGGATGTACCCTCCTATGATTTTTCATTATATTTTCTGTCAAATCCGCCACAGACAGTCCAATGGCCCAGAAAGTGTAGTCTTTTAGTTTGATCACTTCATAAGCACTGTCAACCACCTGTTTGTGAACCTCTTTCCAGTGCTCCTTCTCCCAATCAGTTCCTAACTCAGGTCACAGATTTTTCAGGGCATCACCAGCAACATTCACTCTGCTTCACACAAGCATACTGAAGTCTCCATGCTCCCCAAGTATCCATCCATGGCAGCTCAGTGAGTGAACTCCCAGCCTTTCCCCCATTAAGTAGCAGAATTTGGATGAATTCAGGTTGCAACCACTTCCAATAACACAGTTCTTGGGAAAGCCACTTATCTTCCAAGCCACATAGGTCAAGAGATCCACTGGATTGGAAACAATAAGTAACTTGCAGTTTAGGTTGTACAATATTAGGAATGATGAACTTAAAGCTGTTCACATTACACTGCACCAAATTAAGACAGCTTTCTCCCTCTTGTTGATATGCCCCAGCTGTGATAATAACCAGCTGGAGTTTGTGGTTACATTATAGTCTTTGCCAGAGACAATTTTTGGTGCTCTAAGGAAAAGGCTGCCATGGTGGAGATCCATCATCTTTCCCTTTAATTTGTCTTCCATAACATCAACAAGAGCAAGTTCCTCTGCCAAGTCCTTCAATAAGACACAGGTCATACCAACAGCACCAACCCGACAACTGTAATCTTATTCTGGGAACCTGCTCTTAAGCAAGTTCACAATCAGCGGATACTTGAGACTGGCCATTTTGGAGTTTGAAACAAAAGGAACCAGGAGTGCACATAAGATAGGTGTAGGGGTGCACAGCTCTGAGGTCTTGACTCAGTGGCAGCAGCTCTGGAACCCAAATTCTTCTTCTCTACCAGGGAAGTTTTCTACCATGATGTCTGTGAACATTTTTTAGATGTCATTTGCGGTATCTCCTGCTCGTTCATTGACTGCAGTCCATCTTAACATATTCTTCTTTGTCTCATCTAGCAGCTACTGGATTGATTTCTCATGGTCCCTTTCTATTTTGGGGAATCTTTCTTTTCCTTATTGCTAGCTGCAAGCCTGTCTTCAATATCTGAGATCCTGTCCTCACATTGGCCTAATCTGCTTCAAATACTTTCAATGGAGTTTTTACTTTCCTGGATATCTGCTTGAATCTGCTTTATGGATTGTATTTCTTTCCTCTGCTGAGCATCCATCATTTTCTTAAGCATATCTATTTTTGTCTGTATCCGCTCTAAACTTGCTAAGTGTGGTGAGAAAAAGAACAAGAAAAAAAACCAAAAAAACACCAAACACCAAGCCAGCAGTAGCTTTTGGGTAGTGGATAATCTCAGCCCACCTGCCTCAAGAGCAGACACATTGGGTTCACCACCACCTGACCAATTTCCATGGGTCTAAGGCTAGCTAAGAGCTGCTAGATGGAGCTGGCAGCAATTCTGGATTCTGAACTCAGCAGCCAGCTTGCCAATTGCTCTTTCCCACAGGAGGACAAAGTCTTCTGTACTCACTGCTATCTAGTGCAGTTCTCCATATCTTCTGCTCCCTTTCACTGCCCCATGTCTCTCTTCATAGGCCTCTGAAATCACCAACCATCACTGTCACTGTCACTGTGTACCCACATTGTCCAAGCCATTTCTCTGTGCAGTGAGTTCTATCTCAGGGATATGGCTTTGCTGGCTATCACCTTCTTCAGTGAAGTTTTTCTCTCCACTCTCTCTGTGGGCTTCAATTCACACTTCATATTCTTCCTAGGTCCAGTGGACCAACTTTCCTTCTTGTCTTCCTCATGATGCTATATTTCAGCATCTGGACGGCAACTTCTGAGAGGCTGTTTTCTCTGCTACTTACTGCTCCACCATCTTCGTCTCTCTCCCACTGTGGTCTGAAACTCATTGTGTAGCCCAGGATGGCCACCTACTCACAGCATTTCTCATGCCTTAGCTTCCCAAGTCCTGGGATAACATATATACACCATCATACCCACTCCACATTTGTGTTTCAAATGGCTGTTAAGCCTCTCCTCTTTTTTGCATTTGTATATCTTGTATATGGGTGTATTATTCACTTTCCTGTCACTGGAACAAAATACTTGACACCCAGATAGATCTTAAAGAAGAAAAAATTTATTTCACAATGTCCAGAAGATTAATGGTTGGCTGGCTCCAAGGCAGAGGCAGCATGGTGGAAAGGCATGGCAGAGGAAAGCTGCTCAACCCATGGATAGCAGGAAATAGAGAAAGAAAGAGTTGGGGACAATAATCAACCTTTCCAGGTCTTGCCCCTAGTGACCTACATCCAACCAGGCTCTCCTCCTAACAGAAAACTCAATCATGAGCTCACCAATATATTAATCCACTGATGAACATAGTGCCTCCATAATCCAGTCACCTGCCAAAAGCCTTACATTTGATTACATGAGACTTTT
Source organism: Hydrochoerus hydrochaeris (assembly GCA_004027455.1). Lineage (NCBI taxonomy): Eukaryota > Metazoa > Chordata > Mammalia > Rodentia > Hydrochaeridae > Hydrochoerus > Hydrochoerus hydrochaeris. Next base: position 177,197 of record PVLA01002073.1, read on the forward strand.
GGGATCCATTTTAGATCTAAGCCATAGCTGTTATGGTTTGTGTCTAGATGTATCCCTAAACCCTTATGCAGTCATGGGGGCAGGCTTCTAGAGTTTGCGGTTGATTCATGGTCCAATGTTGGGATTATGGGTGTGACTGTTACATCTGCCCTGAGGTGGATAGCCTGCATACAATATAAAGGACAGAAAGAGTCTTCTCTCTGCTCTCCTCCATTTTTGCTCTTGTTGCTTTTGCTGTCTTCTATGTCATGAACTGTTAGTTCTATGTCACAACACCCTGCCTTGGAGCCAGCTGATTATGGACTGAAACCTCCACAAACTGTAAGCTAAATAAACCTTTCCTCCTTCAACCTTTGGTGTCATGTATTTTGTCTCAGCAATGAGAGAAATGTAGCTAATACTAGTTTTCTGGGCCCTAGTCTCCAAAAGATTCATGTCCATTTCCTTATGCAAACTGCATTTACTGTGTCTCTAAGAGTTGTCAAAGTCAGCATTGCTGACAAGGCCTGTCTCCTCTGAGACTCAAGGCAAACTCTTAGTTAAAACCCCTACAAAAAATAAAAAAGAAAGTTAAAAATTTTCAACATACAATGGCACAGAGTTAACATTCTCATTTTAAAAGGAAGGAATGGGAGCATAGAAAGGAATCAGACCCAAAGAAGACTGAAACTTTTAGGCTAAACATTAAGTCTACTTGGATCAAGTTGTGGTGACATTTGAGTTCCAGAGTTTAGAAAGTTCCTCCTGATGGCCTTTGTGGTGGATTAAATAATGGTCAACTTCAAACACCTAGTCAATCTGAATCAGTGTGGTACTCCATGTGGATGGCCCACCTGAAGATTGTTGCCAACAGCATCGGAGAACTGGAGGCCAACATGGTGTGCTGTTGATTCTCCTGAAGAAGTTTGTCATGCTTACACTTTCCTGATATAAACTTAGCTGATATTCTCATTGGAGGAGTTTGGGTCCTCGCTGTCACTGAGGATGGTTGTGGTTCTCTTTGGATGAGTTGTGGTTCTTACTTTAAGCATCAATTTCTGGTTGCAGTGCATATCCCCTCAGCCTACTGGAACAGATTCTTTATCCTGCTGGTGGAGACTTTCTAGCTTCCACCACTGACCTTTGGGCCTTCCCATTACAGATCTTTGGTAAAGACTTGCATGAGTCATTGTTGTGTGCTCTAGATATCCATCTGGACTCATGGAGAACATAGTCATGGGCTCTAGGTCTTCAGCTGAATTCATGCAGGACATTGCCATGGGATCCAGGCCCTCAGTCTGATTCTTTTGGTTTCTAGTGTGTGGGTGGATCTCCAGCACGCTTTTGCATTTGACTCTTTGGATTAATATTATAAAATATCCTTATAAATTATGTGCCCTATATTAAATCTTTTTCCTAGTAAATTCTGACTAAAACAGCCTTTCTGGTTGCAGTCTACATGGCCTCACTCTTGGGCTGGCTATGCTCACAGACTGAATTTTTTCAATAGATGTTCCACATTCTTGACATCTCCAATTTCCTGGGCTCTCCTCTGCACCTTCATCTTCACTCAATAGCTTTATGAATTGCCCTTTCAGGGGCTCCTGACAAGGACTGTAATCTGTCACATGTTTTAGTGTGGACTCCAAGGGCTTCTTCTGAAATATAGGTGGAAGTCTCTACAACCCCACTTGCATTCTGCATGCCCAAATGAAGTATATGGATGACACCAAGGTCTATAATTAGGTCATGCAGTAGTTGGAGCCCTTTGAAGCATGACTACATAGTGGCTTCTGAGCTCATGAATGGCTGAACTCTAGGCTGCTGTGAATGAGCAGAGTGCCCTGGCACTGTGTTTTCAAAGCAAAGTCTTTCAAAGAAGTTTACCTCTCTACACATTTGAGCCTGTGATGAGTGATGTCTAGCCACTTTCTCAGATAACTGCAAGACATCTCTCCCATTGTCTTGATCTAAATCACTTGGATTCTTTTATTGTTAATCTTCTCAGCAATCATGTTGTCCTTGGTTCCAACTTTACAAATGCTTCCTTTCTGGCCAAGCTGCACAATTTTTATACCTTCAGCTCTGCTTTGCCCTCCAGATTCTTATAACAAATCTGATTAGAAGCAGCCAGCAGTACTCATACTGCAGCCTGAACATTGGGCTACCTTGAAATTTCCTCTGATAGATTAGTCCACCATCTTTAAATTTGACCTCCCACAAAGTCTTAGGACATGAGCTAAATGTAGACAATTTTTTTGCCAGAATGGAACATGTATGGACTATAGGACATTTCAATAAAGTCAACTTTCCAACTGAAGCTTCTACTATTTTTGGGGGGGGGGTACTGGGGATTGAACTCATGACCTCGCAATTACCAGACAAGCACTTGAGCCACTGAGCTAAATCCCCAGTGCTCCAACTGAAGCTTCATGATCTTGTTTTTTACTGTCTACATTCCAGAAGCATTCTGATCCAACCAGAATCGCACATCAGTGTCAGTTTATAGCATTCTAGAGTTTCTCTAGCCTGCATCTTGAAAGCTTTCCAAACTCCTCCCATATGCCAGTTCCAGCAGCTTCTAAGCCACATAATCAGGTACCAATTTTCTGTGTCAATCACTTTCCTATCATTGGGACAAAATACCCAATACACTTAACTTAAAAGAGATGTTTATTTGGTTCACAGTTTCCAGTGGGTTCAGGCCACCATTGCCTGGCTCCAAGGCAAAAATCATGACAGAAAGGCATGGGAGAGGAAAGCTGCTCACTCATGGCAGCCACAAAGGAGAGAGACCAAGAGAACAGCTGGGGACAATAACCCTAACCCTAACTTTAGCCCTAACCCTAATTCCCTCAGTGACCCACTTCCAACCAAGTTCCATCTCCTAGAAGCACATCAGTCACAAACTTATCAAAGGAATAATCCACTGATGAGTTAGTGTCCCCATGATCCAATCTCCTTCCTAAAGCCTCACTTCTGAATACATATGACCATGGGAGGTCATTTTATTTATTTTTTATTGGTTCACTGTAGATATACATAATGATAACATCCATCATAGGGAATCTGTACCGTACATGATACATCTTGCTTCCTTTTTTTCCCTTTCTCCTCCCTTCCCTTCAACCACTTTCCCCCTCCTTATATATAAAAGTTTTATTATCATTTTTTACTTCAGGACATTTTAAAAAATTACTTTTTTTCCTTTAGGACATTCTAGATCTAAATGGTAACAGTGGGAAAGCCCTCCAAGCATAGATGTTTGTCATCAAATAACCCACATTAGTGAATTCATGTATTAAATGTGGAAAGGTTGTTTTACTGCATTAAAAAATCCATCATAAGAAAGATCAGAAAACATGACCTTCAAATGGGCCAAAAGTATCTGAAACATTAAATCAAAAGGGAAAATTGTTTTGATAAGCTTCCAGTATTCATTAGGAAAAACTAGGGAAATTATATGAACACACACAAAAAAAGAAATACAAATAACCCTTTAAAAATCACGCATAACAAAGGAAAGGCAAATGAAACCTCAGCTATGCATCTTTCCAGGGCCTCTCTGAATGGCAGGTATGCTGAGGATTCTGTTTGTGTCCTAAGCTCCTACGAGAGTGCCTGGCACCTAGGAGTGTGCATATTTTGAATTAGAGAGGAAGGATAAAAGACACTGGTAAGCATCAGGGTTGATGCCTAGCTGTTGGGGAAAGGAACACAGAGAATGCCAGTCTGAATAGCTTCTATAGACATGAATACAGCAATGTTGATATATATCACAAAGGGACAGGCCTTTTCATCCAGCAGTCCCCATAAAGGTGGCTGTGGGAAAGGACTTACGTGCCCTGTTCCTCTTTCGGCCTTGTTTGTTCCACCTAGCAAGTCTTGGATGCTGGTGAGTCTGACATGTTGGGTGTCACCTTGAGTGGTTCTCCAAGGAGTGGATGCTGGGCTTTTTTGACTATACACTTGAGTTGTCCTGAATGGTGCCTGTCATTACTCACTTTGGTGGGGGTGCAGTTGTCAGTTTCTGGTTTTCTTCATGCACTCAACACATCGACACTGGCAAAGCAGGTAGGTTCCTTCCTCTTGGGCTCACATCTTGGTGGGCAAACAATAAACATAAATAAGGTAACTCCATGAGCATGAAGTGCAGGACAGAAAGAAAACTGAAGAGTCAGAGAACCAGGACCTCTCTACTTTTCTTATTTAGATTTTCCCTATGGAAAGTTTCTGAGATATATGGAAATAGAATGAACACTGATTACTTATCAAGCAATTTCAATTATAGACTGATTTTTTTCTATTTTGCTATCAGATTACCTCCTCCATCCTAGACAAGAGTCATTTTTTAGCAAGATTTTTTTTAGATAGGGTCTCATTTTATAGTAGAAGCTAGCCTTGAACTCCAGGTTGGTGCTGAACCCACAATGATTCTGTAGCCTCAGCCTTCCAAGTGCTGGGATTATGGGTATGTGCCACTGTGCCCAGCAGAATAATCTTATTTTTTGTTTGTTTGTTTGAAACAAAAGTCTCACTATATAGCCCATGCTGGCTTCAAAGTCATGACAATCCACTTGCCGCAGACTCCCGAGTACTGGGATTTCAGGTATGCACCACCATGCCTGGCTTAAAAATCATATTTTATTTATTTATTTATTTTGGTACTGGGAGTGAACTCATGACCTCACACTTGCCAGGCAGGCACTATGCCACTGAGCTACATCCCTGGTCCCAAGATCTTATTTTTAATTGACAAACAATTGTGTATTTTGGGATATGATGTGACATTTTGATACATATTTACACTGTAGAGTGATTAAAGCAAGCTAATTAACATATCCATCACCTCACAGACTTATAAATATTTTGTGATGAGGACATTTACCATTTACTTGTGTGTGTGTGTGTGTGTGTGTGTGTGTGTGTTTGGTACCAGGAATCAAACTCACGATCTCTTGCTCACCACGCAGGTGCTTATACCGCTGAGCTAAATCCCCAGCCCTTTTGTGTGGTTTTTGAGACAGAGACTCACTGTACTGTTTGGGCTGGCCTTGAGCTCACTTTGTAGCCCAGGCTGGGCTTGAACTCTCAATGATTCTTGTGCTTCAGCCTCCTGCTGCTTACAGGTGTGAGCCACCAGGCCCAGTTAACATTTACTCTTTAAGCGATTCTAAAATATACATTGATTATAGTCGCCATTTCTTTTATTTATTTATTTATTTATTTATTTATTTATTTTAAAGAGGATAAAAACCAAGGAAAAATAAAACAGAATAAAATCAATGAAAAATACAGCAGTGCAAGTGATACAGAACCTCAAAACCTTATGAAACCAATAGTTACCATAATGCCTTTTGTTATCTTCAAACTAGCTGCAGATACTTTCAGACACAGTAAAAATCGAACAGAACAGACTAGAATAGAAACAATAAAGCCAAAACAGTGAATGCAATAAAAGACTTCAAAACAAGCCACTAGCAAATCCAAAATGGCTGCTATAATATGTATTATCTTTCAAAATAGCTGCTCATGCCATCAGATTTAACATAATCAAGTAAAACAAAAGAGAATAAAACCCAACCCAATAAAACAATGAAAATGATATGGTTTCCTGGCCAGGCTTGCTTCCTGGTCAGACCCCTGGTGTCCCCCCCACCCCCTGCAGTCCACAAATGGCGCAGAGAGGCTTGGGTGTGGCTGTCCCCACTCTGGCAGTGGCCCACACATGGCTCTGGTTTCCAGGCAAGGATCATCTCCTGGTGAGGCCCCTGGTTTTCTACCCCCTGCAGTCTGCCTATAGTCACCATTTCTGTTAGAAATTTAATTACAAAACTATCATCCTATGGGAATATTCACTAAACTCCTTGTTTCCATCAAATAGTTTAAATTCTCCTATCTTTCTTACACTTTTTTTTTTTTAAGTATGAGGGATTGAACCCAGGCCCTTCACACTGAGCTGTATCTCCACTCTTTTTTTGTTTTTAAATTTTGAGACATTGTCTTGCAGGTAGAATAGGAAATCATTATCCTCCTGCCTCAGCCTTTCAGAGTGCTGGGATTACAGGCGTGAGCCACTATGCCTGGCTTCATACATTATGATTTTTTTTTAGAATTAGTTTATGTAAGTCCACATTCAAACTAGGTACACATAATATATGTCTTAGGCTGGGGATATAGCTCAGCAGCATAAGCACCTGCCTGCTAAGTGCTAGGTCCTAAGTTTGATTCCCAGCACCAAAAAACAAAACAAAACAAAAAAACATGTCTTAGTCACTTTCTCATTGCTGAGACACAATATATGGCAGCTTAAATTTCAAGGAGGACAAGTTTATTTTGGCTCATGGTTTGTAGAGGTTTCAGTCAATAGTCAGGTGCCTCCAAGGCAAAATGGCAAAGGCACAGGGGCATGAGAGAGGAGAAGCTGCTCATGGCAGGCTAGTGGGGAAACAGAATGTGAAGGGGAGAAAGGGAGACATGTTCCCAATGACTCAACTTCTCTGACCATGCTCCACCTCCAATATCATATTTAGCCATAAGCTCATCAGTTGACTAATTCACTAATGAATATTGTGCCCCCATGGTCCACTCACATTCCAAAAGTCCCACATGCATGCACTAGGCTTAGGGGAAGGGGACATCTAAATATAAACCATAACAATGTATTTGTTCAGCAGGTCTCTTAAATATTTTCATCTATAATGTCCAATTCCAAACTTCTTCCTTTGCAATTTATTTACTGAAGTCAGCTCATACATATTATGGACTTCATATTTGGGATTTTGCTGTTTGCATTCTTGTGGTTCCCTTCTATCCCTTGAATTTCCTACAAACTAAGAGATACAAACCAATTAGGTTCAGTTTGGGGAAGGGGCAGAATACTTTTTTTTTCCAGAATACTTTGTAAGTGAGTGTTAAATATATCCATTGAGGATCATTGTCTAAATGTGTCTTTGCCACTTTTCTCATTGCTGAGACACATTACCTTACACCAATAACTTGAAGAAGATGTTTAAGTTCATGGTTTTGGAAGATTCCGGTCCATAGTCAGCTGGTTGCAATGTAGAAATGGCATGGTGGAAAGGTCTGGGCAGGAAAAAGCTGCTCATGTCAAAGCACCAGAAGGCAGAGAGAAGAGAGAACCTGGGGAAGGAGACACACACACTTCCAAGTCATGACCCCAGTGTCCCCTCTTTTCTGACTAGGCTCCACCTTGTAACAGCATGCCCACCCACTGAATCCACCAGTGAGTAAAGCACCTTCATGATTCAACCACCTTCCCACTTTGGTGGAACAGTTCAGATTAAACTGTAACAACATGTAAGACTGTGACATTCTGGTATTGCTATTTCTTCAGCATTTGTGGGAATAGCTGTATAAAAATCAAACTTTCCCATATAAATTTTCTGGTTACTCTGAAGTATGGTAATTTTAAAAATATCAAAATATATCATAAGTCCACAGTGGTATTTCTAATTCAAATTTAGGGTTATGTGGTTATTATTTGATTTTACATCTGTATCCTTCTCTTATATTACACATCTTGGATCCTAATTATTTAGGACAAAATTATTTTCATTATTACTTTTATATTTCAGTGTAAAAATATTATTAGTAGTAGCTTGATTAAAAAGCATAAAATTCCTTTGCAGATAATCTGGCAAAAAGGTTTACTGATAGAGTTGAGATCTCTAGGTAAAGAGTTCAACAGGCCTTTTCTACAGGTCTGAAATGGCTTGAGAGAGCAAGCAAAGGAGACTGGGCTGGAGGTGGGGCAAGTGTGAAGGATTCTAAGTATAGTAAAGGGGTTGCATGGCTTGAATCCCACCTGAGCCATCAGGAGTACCTAGGCCTATCTGCCTGTTCAGATATGTGCAAAAGAACAGGAAGTACGAGGCTTAATGCCATCAACTGTAGAAGACCACCTGGATGGCTCTCCTTGAATACATAAGCAATTACCTCTATTTTGGCTAAACCTAGCCTTCTCACCATGTACTGATATGCACAGAGTTGGCTAAGCTATTTTCTTTCCCCTTCAGTTGGCTCTAAGCAATGTAAATAGGTCTATCTGGGGTGCTGATGTGTAATCTTTGAAGCCAGCTGACAGTCAACTGTTTCCCCATCCCAGTGCCTCCCTATAATGGTTGAGCCCAGGAGAATGGTAGAGCCAATGCTCTATGACTGTCAACTATGTTCGAGCCTCAAGATAAGAGGCTATGACTTCCCAGGGCACAAAAGTTTACACATCAAAAACTGAAGCACCAGCCCCCTAAGCATTAAATGCTACCTCAGTGTGTTATGAGATTGGTCTTTCTGCATATCCTTCTCTCTGCATATTGTAGAGGTGTTTTCTGTCTTCCTAGCTAGCCCAGCTCACAGTATTCATGTAATTACCACTATTCTCACAGTCACTCATCTTTAGCCACTCCCTTGTTTACAAATTAATAAAATCCAGGTTGGGTCTTGGCCTTTGTTCCATGAAACCTGATCTGGACCAGACCCAGGACTCCTTGGCTGCTCTTAACTATAAATATGTCTTAATGTCTTTATCTTCACCATGGGTTGCACTGGAGGTGGTAATTTGGAATTAACTTGCCAGAATTCCAATAGTTTGGGATTACAAATATAAATTTCCCAAATCACAAAAAGGACAGGAAAGGGGCTTCGATAATCAATGCCTTGGTCACTAACAGGAACACCTGAGACTCAGGGTGGGATGAGGTTCATCTTATTGAGGTATCTTTTGTGGCCTGACTATACACAGAGACACCTGTGATCTTGATTTCTATCAGTGATGGAAAATCTTTTAGAGCCTTCGATGACAACAAATAGCTGGCTGTGGCATGTGTGTCATACATTTGCCATCATTGATTTATATTTTGGGTATCTGTGAGGCAAAAATTTCCCAGTTCTCTACCAAAGTCAGCGGCCCAAGAATTTGTGCCTATCTTGGAACTATCTGTTGGCCAGAAGCATCTGGTGTTAAGATGGCTGCCTGAAGTTTGGCCAAATGTGTTACACAGCATACTCTGGTCAAGAGGCAGACAGAAGACAAGATACACTTCAGTGATGCAGCGCTTGGCAAGTGTGCCTGAGTTTGATTCCTGATACCCATGGGAGAGAAAAAAAAGCAGAAAGCAGCAACTCCAAAGTGGGCTCCAATACCATGATAGTGATGACAAACTGCTATTGCTGCTCACTCAGTTCATCCCAAAGAACTCCCCAGGTGGTCATGAAGTCTGGGGGGAGAGGTGAGCCTTCAGGACTTTGACATGTCAAGGATGCAGGTAAAATATGCCTGAGGACCAAAGGTGGTCCTACCCTGTACCAAGAGCACTTGGTGGCCATGATGAGCTTAGGTGCTGCTTCCATGCTCTGACCACAGTGGACAACGGAGTGGTGGGCCACAGATTCAGGGTCTGTGAAAGCCTCATTTATCAGAAGCCAGCATGTGGCCAGCAACTACTGCGCCAGTGGGCATATGATGTGGGAATATGGAAACAAGGCTGTTGAACCAAAACACTTTATGGCCAATCTGGGTGCCTGAGATCCCAGGGGTATGAAAGTAGGTTGCTACAGCCTTTGCTGTGAAAGGATCCTGGTGGAGCTTCATCACAGGTTCCTAAGCATTGCAATTTGAGACCCCAGAGTCCCTTGTTAGTGGAACCTAAGGTGGGCTGGCACACAACAGTATAAATGAACAAAATTTTTGAATGAGGCATGTTTTGTCTCTGGACCAAACATCTGAAAGAAGTTGTGGGTGCCTTGTAGATCAACAGCTGCTTTTCAGTGTCAGCGAGAGTAGTGCTTGGCTCACCTAATTACTTCCAGGAACTTGAGAGATGTGGTGAACCCCAGCACAGTATGGGGCCTTTCCTTTGGGCAGTCTCTTATATCTGCATGTCCTGAGAAGGTCAAAATGCTTATCACTATTGTGCTCCTGGAGAAAGGTGAGTGCAGTTAAAACCTTACCTGTGAGGGTCATGTATGGTGGGAAGGTTGTTAGGGCACCTATGTTCACCTGGGAAGGGTAGATTATGTCTCTCCAAATGTGAAAACAAACTGCAACTGAAAGCTGTTGCAATAGGCACAGAGAAGAAACTCATCAGCCAAATCTGTACAAACAATATAGTTGCCAGTTGCTGAACAGAAGGAGTCAGTAATTTCAGCAACATTGGGTACAGGCCCCTGACAGATGAGACCATTAAGGTTTCAGTAACCTACTTCTAAGCAATATTCCTTTCAGATTCAAAAATAGGTCAAACTGGCCTGGTAAAAGCAGCGGGAATAATTCCTTGTTCTTTAAATAGATCTCTAATAGATTCCAATCTTCAAAGGCCATTTGAAAATTTATATTGGGTTATATTAACTATTTCAGCTGGGCCTGGTGAAGTGCTTGAGGTATTATGTTGTTATGCCAACTTTTAAGTGCCAAAGACTAAATTTTAATTTTGATTTATTACTAATTGGTCAGAGCTACTATGCCGTTCATGGGACATTTTAGGGCAATGGGCACTATGGTTACTGGGAATTTAGGAAAAGGTAATGGTTCTGATTAAAGTGTGGTGGACCTATTTGTCCTATTTTATATTCACTACCCCTGCTGTGAACACAAGGCACTTGGGTAAATCCAGTGGTACCCCAGGCATAACTCCAGTGACATGTATTAAGTCCTTGATGGTTTGCCAATTGGTGCATTTCAGCAGATGATGGCTTTGAGCAGCTGGAATCACAGTTACGTGCCAATGAACCTGCCCTTTTTGTTGTTGATGTTGTTATGTAATAAACTTTTAGTACATTCTGAATTTCTAGTTGAGGTAAATTGTGACTATTTGTTTTATTTTCTTGCTTCTATACTCAGGATTTTTTCCTTTTACCCTTTTTTTGGAGGAGGGGCACACTCTTAAAAGAAATGATCAAATCCAGCTAGACAAAGAAAAAAAGACAGAGTTAGCTGCCAAAGCATTGTGCTGGACTGTGCTCCATGGTGTGGAGGTTTAGCCAGTGGGTGGGAACATAACAGGCCACATGTGCCCTCAAAACTGGAGATGTTAGTTTTCCCTGCAAGCTATTGCCTCAGGGAAGGTGCTGCTCTGAAGGTGAGGAGAAACCAGAGCTGAGAAGAGGCGGCAACTCATTCTGGCTCAAGCCCATCGAGTTGACTTCCCTCACCTTGAGCAACTCTTCTGTTCACACCCCCTCCTACAACAGATTATCTTGGCTCCCCAAAATTTGAAAACACAGGAGCTGAAGGCTGTTAAAAAAGCCCTCCCTTTCCTACTATACCTACACATCTACCTCTATTTGCCCATTTTCTTTTTTCTGGTGCATCAGAGAGTGTCTCTTTGTCCAAGACCAATTTGTGGAGGAAGGATTTTGTTCCTTGTTCTTCCCTTCACTTTCTACCACCTCCCCATTGTCCCTGCCTGCCTTGACTAGAGACCCTCCCCACCAGGCTTCTCCCCCAAATTTCATGGCAGCAGGCCTCCCTGCAGTTCTCACTTCCTTTCTGCATAGAAACTTCCTTCTGCAGTGTGTGATGCAGTTGCCCCTCCTCCTGTCTACCCAGGTCTCTTTTCCACAGATGCCATGTTGCTGCTCTTCCTCCCCCACTACTGAATGCTCAGTGTTGATGAGACTTGGGCCTGCCTTGAGTCCCTTCCTCATTCTCTCCTTGAACTATCTCATACCTTCCCAGGGATTCATATCCCATTTTATATATTATTTTGGAGTTGCTGAGAATCCAACAAGCACTCATGTACTCTAGGGAAGTGCTCTACCACTGAGCAACATACCCAACCTATTTAAAAGTATACCAGTGACTCTCAGACTTGCATCTCTATCCCAAAACGTTTCTTGAGGTGCAGGGTTAATAGATCAGTTTGATTCTTAGACACCTCAAACTTGACTGGCTCTAAAAGAAACCGTTGATTTTAACCCTTGACCTTGGTCTGCAGAGACCCATATCCTGATAACCAAAAGAGCAGTAGCTGTCCTGGGCAGATGCATTTGAGGCTAGTCCTGCCATTTCACAATGTGGTCCATCCTTGATGTGTGAGGGCTGTGAAGCAGGCAGCGAATTTAGGGTAGCTGTTTCCTTTGTTTCTCCCTCCTCGTTCCCTTTCTCTATCAAATCAGCATCTCCTTATGTAGTTCAGCCTGGCCTTTAACTCACTATGTAGCTGGCCTCAAACTCTCAACTATCTTCCTTCCCTAGCCTCCTGAGTGCTGGGATTACAGGCATGCACCACCATGCAGGACTTATCTGGTACATTCAAAAGGAATGAAATGGACAGAGGGGAAAAAGAAGTTGTTCCTGTTCATGCTCCACTGTCCTCAATGGCATAAAGTGGGTTTGTCTGTAACACTCCAATAAATTTCTCACCTAACTTAATGCTACTTGAGTGTGTCTTTATTTGCTATCAAACGTTAAGACACTTGCTAATTAGGATACTTTGGATTAATTCCTAGATTATTTCTATTCAGATTTTGATTAAGCCCATACTGAATCTATAGAAAATTTAGGAAAATATTTTACTCTAAAGATACTAAGTTGTTATCCCAGCGCTTGGGAGGCTAAGGCAGAAGGGTTGTCTTGAGTTTGAAGCCACATAGTGAGTTTAAGGGCAGCCAGTTTCACTCCCCTGTCTCCCCAAAAGATATTATGTATCTATAAATAAGACTTCACTATTTATATCTGTTTTCCTAATTTCCATTTAAAGAATTTTTATGTTTTAAAAATTGAGTCATGGGCCAGGGATTTAGCTCAGCAGCACAAGCACGAGGTCCTAAATTCAATCCCTGGCACCACAAATAACTAAATAAAAATTTTAAAATTGAGTCATGAACCTATAAGAAAGGAAACTGATAAACATATAGGAAACCACAAAGGTGGAACACAACAGAAACAAACTCACCCACTGTGAAAGAGAAAAAAGATAAAGCCAAGACACAAGTATCTTTTGAACACAGTATTTTTGTTTTTTGAGACAGTCTCACTCTGTAGTTCAGGCTCACCTTGAACTTAAATAGCCTAGGCTCACTTGAATTCATGGTGATCCTTTTGCCTCAGCCTTCCAAGTGCACCAGCAAACCCAGCTTGACCATAGTATTTTCACTGTATAGATTCAAACCAATCAAAGATCTGTAGATACATACTGAGGCATCAATGTTTTTATAGTGATTGTGGATTAGCAGTTCTGAGACTTTTAGTATATTTTAGGACTGGGCAAAAATATTGAGTAAATATATTGAACATAATAGGAACCATGTTTCTATTTTTTTAAAAAAAGACTGGATTGTTACAAATATGGGAAGAGGGAAGAAAAGAATAAGGTCTGTGGCATGAACTGGAATTGGTGGTTTTTATTATAGTGACAGGGATGGGAGCTGCTACATGATGATGTTTATATTTAAGCATACACATATCTATTTCCTAGCTCTCTGCTAAAAGGCCCTAGAAGTTACAGTCTCAGGTAACAATACACACACTCAACATTCAGATCTTGTTTTCCAAAACCTTCTCCACAAAAAACCAAAACCAAACCCAGGACTTCTTGGGAAAAGGACTTATTTCACAGCTGGGGGAAGGAACATATAGCTTGGAAAAGTTTGCTGTCCCAGAAAGCAAAGGAAGTGCTAACAAATGAAGAATGTCACAAGGACCTGAGAACAGATAGAATGGCCCCTAAAGGTCAAACCTGGGACAATCTGAGGATCTCAATAAATGAGAAAAGTAACAAATTGGAACCTACTGAACATGCAGGAGCAAGTAAGTCCATACTCATAAACAAATAAATAAATGGAAAAGACAAATCTTTTCCCTTGGTATTGGAATTAGAAGCACGAATCACTGACAGATCTAAATGGGGGCAAAAACTGATGAAAAACAGGTTGTTTACATAGATTCCATGTGTCTTTCCAGAAAATACCTAATTACAAAGAGGAAAACAGTAACTTCACAGTGCAGTAAGCAAATGATAAAGAGTAGTATCACCTGAAAGAGACCCTCCCCACCCAAAAAGTCACAGACCACAAGAACATGTCTTTTCTGGTTTCTGCCAAAGTTGTCAGGAAACACTGGAGAAATCCAAGAGGAAGGATGTTCTACAAGGCAAATGGCCCATGTGCTTCAAAAATGTCTGTCATGAAAGACAAAGATTGAACTATTCTAATCAGAAGGTCACGACAGTTACATATGTGATTGAAGACTGGCTTCTAGATCAGGGAAAAATATTTCTATTTGCTAAAATGAGCATGAGTGGGACAAGTGCCAAATTAATAAGGCTTCCAGATTATAAATACAATCATTTATTCTCTGACTTTCACAATGATACTGTGGCTGTAGAAGAGGTTTTTGTTGGGGAGCACATGCTGACCTTCTGGCGAAAGGTGTATCCCATCTGTAGCTCATTCTTAGGGGAAGACTTGTCTTTATTGGAGGGGGAGAGAAGAAAGTAACAAAGGAAATGTTAAGTGGGGAATCTGAGTGGAGGGAGATAGATATCCTTTGTGGTACTACAAATTTTCTGAGTCAAATTATTTCAAAAATTTTTTAAAAATCACAAAAATGCAGGTTACAGGGGAACCAGTCATTTATACTCAAAAATTCACAAAACCTACTCTGCACACCCTGGGAGCTCTCTGCTGCCTTTTCAGCATAGAATCTACAATGTGCACTTTATGCTTCCTTTGCTGGTGGTGAACAGGCATTAGTTCTGGTTCTGATACAGATGTACAAGATATTAAGTCAAAACAAAAGTAAATAAGGAAGTTCAACACCTGTCTGTTGGCCTGGGTCAGAGCAGAACAGCGAAATTTCCAAATGTACAGCAGCTCTCAAGTAGAAGTGTAATCATATGGGACTGTTCTAGAATCTTTTGTGGACGCTTGCCTCTAAGCCTACTTCTTTAGTTCTAGAGAGTAAGAAATTCCAGTAATCTGTGAATATACCTAACACAGACTGCTAAGAATAAGGCACAGTTTAAAGGTGCCACCTATACCAGGTCATTCACTCTTCACAAAACTGACTGCAATAAGAACTCAGTTCAGTGCTAGGTCTCAAGTTTCCCAATAGGGCCTACAGTATTCAGGGAACAGTAAGGAAGCAAGGATGTTATGTGGCTACAAGAACTAGTCAAGAAGGATCCACTGCACATGTACAACCATTTCAGAGCATAAACTAGGGCCCTACTCAGAAAATCCACCTCAACTCCTGTAAGAATTTAAGTCGATGGGCAAAGTCTAGACCTGACAGCCATCTCTGATGACAGGGTAGCATCCTAAGGTTAGGCTGGCAAACTTCTCCTGTAAAGAGGCAGGAAC